>PKML01043605.1:289090-331727 GCA_002933935.1 Eutrema yunnanense | reverse complement strand
AATTGTTCAATATCCAATCTTGACATGATGTTGTCTTTCGATTTACCCTTCACACTCATAAGAGTATTCATGATGTTGTCAAAAAAATTCTTCTCTATATGCATCACATCAAGACAATGTCTGAGATTGAGGTCCCTCCAGTACGGTAGCTCCCAGAATATGCTTTCCTTGTGCCAGTTATGTTGCTTCCCGTAGCCCGACTTCTTCTTCTCGTGCCCGTTTCCACCGACGTCCTTTGTTTTTGATGGATTTACACCAGCCATTCGCTCGAAATAAACTTGCTCACCGGTCAAAGACTGCGGTGGATACTCTCTCGACGCGTCTTTTCCCTTAAGGAAGTCTTTTTTATTCCTCCTCATTGGATGACCATGAGGAAGAAATCTTCGGTGACAATCAAACCAACACGTCTTCCTTCCCTTAGGTAGATAAAAAGACTTTGTGTCTTCCATGCAAATTGGACAAGACAATTTACCATGGGTTGTCCATCCGGATAACATGCTATACGCCGGAAAATCACTTATCGTCCACATAAGCACTGCTTTTAGATTGAAATTTTGATTCAAGGACACATCGTATGCATCAACCCCATTAGACCACAACTCTTTTAACTCCTCAATAAGAGGCCGGAGGAAGATATCGAGACTAGCTCGCGGATGATTTGGCCCAGAATTCAGAATTGTAAGAAATAAATACTCTGTATTCATGCACATACTAGGGGGTAAATTATATGGAGTCAAGATCACGGGCCACAGCGAATGATTACGAGACATTCCAAATGGATTGAACCCATCGGTACATAATCCAAGATAAACGTTACGGGGTTCTCCGGCAAACCGGGGATTTTGTTCTTGAAAATATCGCCACTCTGCCGCATCAGAAGGATGACACATTTCTCCCTCCTTTGATTGGTGCTCGGCATGCCATCTCATTGCCGATGCAGTCTTCTCGCTCTGATACATTCTCTTCAATCTATCAGCAATAGGTAGATACCACATACGACTGTATGGTACTTTGGTTCTACGTCGGTCATTCTTAGGCTTCCATCTTTGTGCACCACAAAACAAACATTTATCTTCCTTCTCGTCATCTTTCCAGAAGATCATACAATTGTTAATACAAACATCAATTGTATGATATGGGAGGCCTAAATTGCGCATCAATTTTTCTGTCTCGTAATGTGATCCGGTTGACTTGTTTCCTTCTGGTAAATAGTCTGTCAAGATTTCGCAAACCGAATCGACTAACTTTTCACTCATATTATATTCTGCCTTATTTTGCATGACTCGAGCAGCTAAGGATAACTGCGAGTGACCTTCACGACAACCATCGTATAATGGATTCTTTGCACCTTCTAACAAGTCGTAAAATTTCTTTGAATGATTACGTACCGGTTCTTCTACATTCTGATAACTACCATCCTGATTATAGTTATCAAAACTCACGTTATGCCGAAATGCATCATTCACCATATCCACATATCTATCTTCTACAACAACTCCCACATTTTCACTCCCACTTATATATGGCGTATCAACATAACTCGATCCTAAATCCATATTGATTTCTTCTCCATGCTTATACCAAACATAATAATCTGGCATAAATCCTCTGCTATAAAGATGATTCCAAATTCTTGTCCCCGGGATAAATTTCTCGTTCTTGCAAACACTACAAGGGCAGAAAAACTTACCGCCATTACTCTGTGATAGAGGCTGGCTATTTGCAAATGTCATGAATCCATCCACCCCCGTTCTGAACTCTTCCGAGAAATTTCCCGTCTCTTCATCGAACCTCTTATACATCCACTCCCGGAAATTATTAAAATTAGGATTTCCCGACATTATTTAACTCGCAAATATAATGAAGAGAAATATACGTTTGAATTTTTGTGTTGAAGATCGAATGAGGAGGAGAAATGGGATTAATTAAGCTTATATAGACATTTCTGCCGACTAAATAGCTACTACACGGCGTCTGAAAGGCGACTACATCTTCTAGTCGCATAAAATCGTTACACCAACCCCAAAACGAATAACACGTGTTTTCACCGGTCTATACGACAAATTACCGACTGCTATGCGACCCTCCCAAATAGTCGTATATTGATCGCCAAATGGCGACTATTATGCGACTCTTGTTAACCGTCGGCAAATTAGTCGTAATTTTGTCGTTAAACAGCGACCCGCCGATATAGTCGCATATTGGTCGCTAAATTAGCGACTATTAGGCGACTATTATTTAACGTCTGCAATGTAGTCGCATATTTGTCGTCATTTAGCGACTAATACAGCGACAATATGGTTTGGTCGTACAATAACGACTCAATTACGACCAAATCGTATTAGTCGCTAAATTGTCGGGCAATAGTGGCTACTTAGTCGCACCATTTAGCGACTAATCGTTTAGTCGCTAGTTGTAGTCGTAAAAACGCTGTTTTCTTGTAGTGCGCGTGAGATTATAAAAATCAGATAATGCTCATTGCGTATATTATTTAATGGATTTGACCAAACCAATCATCGAGCTTTTGTTTTTTTCTATTTCAAAAGAGACTTAAATTTCGTGAATCTTACTACTAGCTAAGATCAAGCAAGATCTAATACTTTATACAGAAAACATCATATCCCAATGCTTAATTTATTTATTAATGTAGGGTTACGCGTAATTAAACATTATACATGTCACATGTAACGCAAGCAAAGAGGCCAAGCGGGGACATGTTTGCCTTAATTTACTTGGACAATTTATATTTTTTATATATATATTTTTAATCATAATAGTACATTGTATATTTGTAAAGACTTGTAAACGTATTAAAGTTAAAACTGACCTCATAAAATACCATTAAATGAATCTCTATAATATTATATAAAAATACATTTTTAAAAATAAACTTTGTTTTGTAAGTTATTAGATAAAATACCATTACAAATAACAAATAATAATTGAAATAGAAAATGATATAATAGTCTTTTAAAATTATTGATTATAATATGAAAAGAAATATTTTTCATTAAAGAGATTATTTATTATTTCATTTCGTAATTATTTTTAATATTATATATTTTAAAATAATAATTAATTTATATATATTAAAAAATATATATTAAAAAATTTGCTATATTTTTTACTATAATTTATTATATTTTATTTGAATATATATGAAAACAAAAGTTAAAAATTATTTTATTAATTTTATAAAAAGTTAGATACAAGAAAACTATATATTTTAAAGAGTTCGTAGACTAACCACAAAAACTAGAGTAATTTATCGATGCATATTAGAGTTATGTTTTTAAGATTATAAGTTTTTACGAATTAACCCGAATAATATTTTAGTTCACTGCAAAACGGGTTAAATAGACAAATTATTATTAATTGACAGCTTTATCTATAATCAATAATCAGTAGTTAGATGTATGGTAAAATTTAGATAAAATCAATTTTCTTAAATTTTAAAACAATTTATTTTTAAAAAAATTACTTTGCGCTATAATTAGCGCGGATTAAATCCTAGTTATGTAGTAATTAAGCATATCATAATCAATCTCATACCTCGACTAAATTGCAAATCGCTGTAGACCAAACCATTTAGCTTAATATCTAACTGCAAGTTGAATCCTATCCTATTAAGTATTTACAAAAACTTAAAATTTAATGTGCTTTATCTAAATTCTCACAATTAATAATGAAGTTCAAGATTTGGTGAACATTATAACCACCATATGTTGACCCTAAACATACTGAACTCGTCATAGAAGAATGTATTAATTATATATATACTATTAGTTTCTGTCGGTATTCTCAAGTTAAGAGAATGATGTGTGATGAGTAATGATGTATATAATTAAAATATACATTTCCTAAAAACATAGCTTAAGTAAGGTTTAGAAAATAATTCAGGGGACAGAGCATATGGCGGTTTGGACCGATCATGCTTAAACCAAACCAAGCTGACAAAAAATACATTATTGTATGGTGGAATATTACTTGTATGGTGGTCCGTTGTCTTTTATTTTAATATTACTTGATTACCATTAAGCCATAAATATTATTTATTATCATCCATTTTCTTTTTTTTTGTTGGTAGAAAAATATACGTAAGGTTTTGCGCACTATTTCCATTGTCTACGGGAGTTCACTATACAACTCGACATTTATTGACATAAAAATATCTCACTTTTTTTTTTTTTTGGTTAACATCTCACTTTCTACTTTACTAGATAAGTACCCGCATATATTTGAGTTTGTAATTTAATATTTTATAACCCGTTAAAAAAATTAAAAACGAAAAAATAGAAAACAAAATTAGATCACACGTGAAAAATATATAATACATAAATTTAGAAACAAAATTTACGATGAAATAAATATATATATTAAAAGAAAAATTTGGTGAAAAGATGCAGTAAATATCTTTGGATACGTTTATTGGACTTTAAATTTTTTGGTGTGTAATTGACACAATACTAAATTGTGGTTTATATAAATGTGAGAAATTATAATTATTTTCCTTTTATGATTAATTTCTTTAATCTAAATGGAAAAACTAAATAATATTTTTTTCATATTAATTTTTCCTTTTAGGATAAATTTATTTTTTTAATTTTTATTCTAAATAATTTTACCTTTTAAGATTATAAATCGGTTATTAAATTTTCAGAATTTTTGAGGTTTTTATTAATCGATTTTAAGATTATAAATCGGTTATTAATTGATTTGAGTATAAGATTCTCTTATTCTAAACTGAAATATTATAAAATTCCCTTATTCTGACTGAAATATTATTTTTTATTTTTTAAAAAAATTTGGCTTTTGTTCATTTTCTTTTTATGATTGTTATCTATTGTTTAATTTCATTATTATAATTTGAAATATAGTTTTTCCTTTAAGAAAACATTTTGGTTTTCATTTATAGTTTTTATTTAATTTTCTTAATCTAAACATAACTACTATTTTTTCCTAATACTTTTTAACATTATAGTTTTTGTCTATTTGTTTCCTAATACCTTTTAAGATTCCTAAAATTTTTACTGTTATTGTTAATATTATGTGTTAAAATATAAATGAAATTTTATCAAACACGTGTCAAAATATAATTAGAAATTTATTAAACACATGCCAAAATATAATCGATTAACTTATCACGATTAAAATATAATTGGAAATTTATTAAAAATACTTGTCAAAATATAATTGGAAATTTTTTAAACATGTGTCAAAATCTGATTGTTTGACTTAACATGTATCGCGATCATTCAAATTACTAACTTTGAAACATTTTGTTTTATATAATAAATAAAATTTGACATGTTTAGATTTTTTATATGAAATCTAAACATATAAGAAATCATGTACTTTAAAAAAATTTATGATTAATTTCAAAAACTAATGAAATAAATCTTTGAAGGAATATTTTGGTGAAACATATGTTGTAAATACCCTTGGATACGATTATTGGATTTTTAATTTTAATGGCTAAAAGTATATATTTATATTTAGTAAATAATTAATAACACATATTCAACTTTAATAAAATATTATGTGGTTTATCTTTTAGCTAAATGGAATAATAAATTTTTTTTTTTTCTGTTTATAAGATAGTTTTGATCGATTTTTTAAGTTTTAAAAGTCACACATTTTAAAATTAAAAATATGTAGATTATTATATAGAGTTTGGTCGTTGTTGTATATTAATAATTTTTCTTTTTAAGTTTCTTTTTGTCATAATGGAAATGATTATAAACTTTTAAGTTTAGTCGTATATTAATAATTTTCCTTTTAAGTTTATAGTATATTTATATATATTTTTTTAAGTTTGGTCGTGGTATTAACTTATAAGTTTCATTTTGTCAGTTTTTTTATTGTAAGTTTTCCTTACTTATTCTTGTTTTTTTTTTTTTTTTAATTGCCTGTTTTTAGTTTAACATTTTTTAATATTTACTTTAATTCATTTTTACCTTTTTAATTAAATTGACACATGTCAAGATCTAAATTAACAGTCGTGACAAATGTCACAATCTCGTGATTGATAATTATCATACGTGTCACACTCACGTCGAGGGATCCAACTTTATATAATAAAATAGTTTGGATTAATTACGTAAATTCTAAGTGATATTATGAGGGTTTTTTTATCATTCTTAAAAATACTATTTTAGTTTAATTTTGAAAAATGTGGCAATTTGAAAAATTCAAAACATTACCCAAAAATAAAGTTACAAACTTTTTAAAATGAAGTCCTAAATTATTTAAAAGAAAACAACTTATATAGCTCAATAAAAACAAAAATGTGAGTCTTCTTCTTCTTTCAAGTTTCAACGTACCAATAATTCAAATTATTCAATCAACACTTTATTATTTAAAAGACAAAAGGATGTTTATTATGTTTATCATATATAATCGGTTTTAATATTTGGCTTCTTCATACCTCACTTTATAATAATACCGCGTTGGTCTACTATTAAAAATGTATAAATAACTCATAATATGTGATTTCAGAGATAGAACCCATAAATGTTGGACATGACCAAAAACAATGTTTATGATAGTGTGAAGATCTAGAACCCATAATTTTTTGTCTATTCCAGTAAAATTAGAGCGCTAAACAGACATCAACGTCGAATTTTAGAACTTAATATCAATCATGTTAATAAAATCAGTTTTCGACAAAATATCAAAAGAATTTATTAATATAAAATTAAAGACCTATAATAATATCAACAGAAAACTCCAAATGACGGCTAGTGTGTTCTAAAATGATCCTTATAAGGACGTACAAGCCACTTTTCAGCATTCAGAATTCACAAATAAATGAGAAAAATAAGTAAACTGATGACACGATGCAAGTAATGTGGCACAGCATTCCAAAGGAAAGTGCTCACACAATGTTCAGACCTGACACAAACACAAGGATATAACATTTACTTTATCACTAAGGATACTTATTTAATACAATATTATTATTTTATTTTTTTTGCTAAAGTTGAAATACCCACTTGAAAACCTCCTTTCTCTAATAATTTTTTTTTTTTTGTAAAATAATAATAATAATAATAATAAACTTTTATTGAGACATCTATCCCTATAACGCTTAATCAAATCCAGTTACATGTGAAAAATAGTAAGAAACCCCCGAGAAGAAAAATCTTATGGGCATATGATTGAATTGCTAATATGATATTTTTGCCGTTCAAAAAAGCTCTAATATGACTATTTATGAGATGATGATAAAACATATGATCCATGTTCTAAAAATCTACAGCCTAGCTTCGATTATTCCCCGTTATAGTCGTTAGACCCACCCTATCCACCTAGCTGATCTAAGCGGCTGCCTAGTTTTTTTAAAAAAATTCATTGTTAACAAAAATCTTGAATAATTCTAATTTGGTTTTACTATGATGTTAGAAAATCATTAAAAATTCAAAAAAAGCATTAAAAGTCATTAAAAATCATAAATTTATGAATTAATATGTTAAAAAGTCAATAAAATTTCAAAAAATAATCTCCAATTAATCCCCAATTTTTAGGTTAGGCGCTAGGTCCAACCCAACCGCCCGATTAGCGCCTAACACAATTTAGAACATTGCATATTATTAATGTTTTCTGCATTTAAATAACCCCCAAAGCTAAAACAAAATACTTAAAGAGTCCAACTACTGAGGCAATACATTTTCTAATTTTTTTTATGTGTATTTGCTGTATTTTTTGTTTTTTCAATAGATGTTTAATACTTCACGAAGTGAAAAAACAGATTTTATCCTAGGTAACTAATAGGGCAATGCTATTCACAAAAATACAATTGAAAATTTCTTAAGAATATTATATTAGATGAGGATAACTTTAATTTTCTTTCTTTGATCATATTCACTTTTTTGTTACAACCATATAATTAATATTAAATGATTTTAAACTTGAAGTATGTCACAACATCTCTCAGTAGTTTCATGTATTACATTTTGTTTTTAGATATGGTCTTCTTTATTTGAATAATCAAGCTGTAACGGCATCGTTTAAAGCTTCGGTTGCTACTGATACTGGTGGAGCATTTTCATTAGCAGTATTCTTCATCATATTACCACATCCTCCTCCACACCCTCCGCCGCAGTTACCGCAGCCAGTGGAACCGCCGGTGCAGGTACCTCCGATCTTCGTCATCCCACCACATCTTCCACCGCCTCCACCACATCTTCCACCGCCACATCCTCCACATCCACCACAACCGCCACAACCACCACAATGACCACCTTCTTCTTCAACCATGTTTCCGCATTTTCCACCACAACCACTACCGCAGCCGCCGCTAGCGTTTAGCTCCTTTGAGAAACACCTAGCACCACCACCGATCTTCTCAGCCGCCGCCATAACTGTAGCTGCCTCTACATTCACCATAGCTTCTTCTTGTAGCTTGACTTGAGTTTCTGTTGCAGTGAATACTTCAGTCTCCTTGCTTTCCTCTGTTATTCCATTAGCTTCCGCTGTGTCTTTCGCGGCTGCACAGAACCCATCCTTCTTAAGAAGATCATTGAGTATGAAAGCAGATACTATTCCAGGCAAAACCAACCATTTCTCATTTGCCTGCATATCGAAATAAACCCAAGTCAGAAATAGCAAAACGGTGGTTTTTAAGTTTCAAAGTTTCGAACTTTACCTCAATAGAACCGAGTTTCAAGTCGAGCAACCCCACAGCTTTGCCATAAGGATGTTGCTTTGAGAATTCAACAACAGTCATGAAATCTTGCTCGTTTCTTAGCTTTGCGCCATGTTTTGGCTCATACTCCAGCTTTCTTCCGGAGTAAACTTTCACCATTCGAGCACCCGAAATCTCAAACAGAGGACCATCTGTGTCAGGATTGCTTGTCTGCTTAAGTGACCATTTTGAGTCAAGCAAAGACCAGAAACTCCCATCATACTCTGCCAGAACATAAGTTTCCCCACACTCTTTCACACCAATCACTTGTCTTGTATCACCTTTGGGTGCTGCGTCGTTAGAGTTTCTCATTTGAAGGCTGATCACCTCTGTTTCGGTTTCATCAACAACGCGTGTAAAACTCTTAGCAAGACGGGACTTTCCGATCAGAGGAAAGAAACAAGAGTCTTTCAGCGAAGGTCTTGCTTGAACCAAATGTAGAACAGTCGGACTTCGAGTAGGCGGAGTGAACGAGACAGCGACTCGCAGAGAGATTGGATTCGGAACATCTGCCTTTCCTCTTTTGATTGAGGTTAACTCAATCCATTTCTCAACAGAGAGTTTAGTAGTAACTGGAAACAGAAACTCCGAAAGCGATAAAGAAGCAAAACCTAAGCTTTTAGACTTAGAAGACATTAGTTGGAAATTAAGCTCTCCTGTAGGTTCACACTGGAATAAAGCAACCTGCTTTTCCCCACAAGACTCAGATAAAACGGTAAGTCTACGCTCAGCGTTAAACAGAGAATCAGGTTGGGTTTTGCTGAACACAACAAAGACCTTTCCTTTATGAGCGTCTGGTAAGTTCTTAACCCCAACAATCTCCAAGATGACCTCAATGACTTTGACCTCTGGAAATTTGATAACATTCTGGGACTCCTCCTCTTTCGCAGTTGATTTCTTGCCCGAGAAAACATAAGGAGAAGTTGTGACTGGCTTTGGGGTATTACCTCGATTCATTGCACCGGCTTTCCAATACCTTTGACCAAATGTTTCTTCCCATTGAGCAGTAGTTCCAGAGAAACCAGTATCAAGCTTCTTACCTTTGCTACGGTCAGAGTCTGTATCATCATGCTCCAAGACCTTACCAATCATCTTGGTCAAATCCTTGCAGTAGGAGAGAGCGTGAAGCTGGTGTGTGTGCCAGATAAGATCAATGTCGTAAGTCGGAACACAGAAAAGCTTAATCGACCTTTCTCGGTTTATCTTGATCAAGTAGAGAAACGCTTTGTATCTAGCCACAGCTTCTTGCAGAAAGACGTCATTGTCTACATGAGCTCTTGAAACCTGCAACAAAAGATACACACACAAAAACCGATTAGAAACCTTGCAATGCAGCTAGCGGTTTTGGAAGAGAAGCGACCACGTGATTTTTACCTGGTAGTAAAACGGGCTTTGTCTCTTGACAGCTGAAACAAGATCATATGTGGTGGATTTCTCAAGAGCTGAGATATGCTCTGTCTCTGAGATTTCCTTAACCAAATCAAGTTCATAAGGCTCCGTAGGATACAATCTTTTCCATAAGTTTTCAGTTTGTAACTTGCAGCTTCCATTTACGGAAGATAAAACGCAAGAATTGTCAAGAACTCTCCCATATAATTCCTCACAATCAGTCTTGTACCTCACCTGAAATGATTAACAAACATTCTGAGCTTGTATATATATGCAAACAAAGAATTTAACCGGATTTGAGATATCGATATTCGGTTTACCGGATTAAGCCGGTGGCAATGCCAAACCCATTCACAATCAAGAGGAGGAACTAATGGTCCTTCGCAGATCGAAGAAGAGTCAGTGTATTTGGCAAGCAAAGGAAGCCAGTAAGCATTGTATCTGTAAAAGAAACAACATTTGAGAGTTTTGAAACAAGAAACCCTAACTTGATCCGTAAGTCTAATTTTTTGGATAAATAAAATCTAGACTCCATGAAATGAAACCTATTTGGTGATTTTGTTTACCTGTAGATGGCTCTTTCGAGAGAAGGGCCGTCGTAGAGCCACCGGTTCCGATCGACAGCTCCAAGGAACCGGAGCTGTTGCTTGGCTGCAGCAAAGAGGTCAACGCTTATCTCTATCTTCTGGGCTTCAAGCCATTCCAATTTTTGCTCCATATTCGGGAATTTTACCTGCAAAAATACGACGAGCTCAAAGTCTTAAAAACAGAAACCCAAAGTTTTGGTCTTTATCTTCTTATCTGCAAGAGAACACGCATTTGACAAAAAGTTTTGGTCTTTATCTTCTTATTTGCAAGAACACGCATTTGAAAAAGTACGAATAAGATAATCAAACTAAACCTCTTCTAGGAAAATTCTTTGAAGAAGCTGACTCAAGTTTGAGAGAGACGACTTCAAATGCCGCTATTTATAGTGCTTTCTTTTCTTTAAATTACGATATTACCCCTACGACCGGGTACACTTATATATTATTGATTTTAAAGTTTTCTTCTGTAATTTCCAATGTCGTTATTTAAAATTTTAAACATTATTTATGTCATTTTTTGGGTCAACATTTGAATATTGGTTTCAAGATGTTAACTCGGGCAAATAATCATTCTCCACAAAACTTTTTGGTTTAAATTACTTAAATTTACATTTACCAGTTCAATAATTTATAAGTATCAAATTTAGAAAAATACCAAATACGAGAGAAGATCAGAGATCATCATCCTTCAAGGAACAGGAAGCATGACTCCATAATTCGCCTTTTTTTCAGTTCATCGACAAAGTTTAAGTTCCACAAGTAATTGAATTTGGGCCTTGAAAAACGACAACGCCTACAACATGACCAAAAGTCTTTTTTCTTTCAACTTCTCTTTGCATTTATGAAAATAATATAGCAAACAAATTTTAAATTCAATTGCATCATAAAAAATTAAAAATCAAAGAGATTTTTTAATGATTCATAAAAAACAAAAATCATTTCAATTGTCATCTATCTTCCATATAACACAAAATCCTTCGATTAAAAAAAACTTAAATTGATTAGAGAAATGCAAGTACCAACGACCTTAACCGGTCAAGAAAATAACCGTAAATTTCACGCAAAAACCAAAGAAAGAACTACATCCAATAATCTGAATTGGTTATCAAAGATCCCCAAAAAGACGTTTTAAATACACAAAACTAATCAAATTTGTGAGAGGGATTAAGCATGTAAACTTATTTCGAAAAAAAGCCCGAATTCGGTTCATACCGGTTAGCGACCCACCTCACTTCCTTGAACCGCTCGCCTCTTCGAATTCAGCTTCAGGCGTCTGCTCAGTCCCACTTGTACCCTCACCAGAGGAACCAGAAGATCCCTTAGACATGTGTTCTCCGATCTTCGACACTGCCTTGTTCGCAGCTTCAAGCTTAGCCTTGATGTCCTCGATTTCTTCACCAGCCATTGCTGTCCTGAGGTCAGACACTGCAGTTTCGATCTCAGAGGCAATCTCAGCAGGAATCTTCTCTCTGTATTCACTCAGACTCTTCTCAACACTGTATATTGTGGTATCAGCGCTGTTCCTAATGTCAATAAGTTGCTTCTTCTCTTGATCCTTCTGAGAGTTAAGCTCAGCTTCTTTCACCATTCTGTTAATCTCTTCGTCTGAGAGACCACCTGAAGATCTGATTGTGATCTGTTGCTCTTTAGATGTTGCTTTGTCTTTGGCTGAGACAGTTACAATACCATTTGCATCAATGTCGAATGTAACTTCGATCTGTGGCATTCCTCTCGGCGCAGGTGGGATCCCAACGAGATCAAATTCTCCAAGCATTTTGTTGTCAGCAGCCATTTCACGCTCTCCCTGAAGAACTTTGATTCCCACTTGCATCTGGTTGTCTGCGGCTGTGGAGAAAACCTAAGAAGCAAATCATGATAAGCAATAAGTTTAAGATACAATAGGAAACGATGTTCAAAAAAATACAATCGGAAACTGTTATCTATTTCAAGATTCATTACCTGAGACTTCTTTGTGGGAATGGTTGTGTTTCGGGTGATCAACCTAGTGAAGACTCCACCAAGTGTTTCGATACCAAGTGAAAGAGGAGTCACATCCAAAAGAAGCAACTCCTTGACATCACCACGGAGGATACCACCTTGAATAGCAGCTCCCATAGCAACCGCTTCATCAGGGTTAACACCTTTGCAAGGGCTCTTTCCAAATATCTCAGCAACTATCTCTTGCACTTTGGGAACACGGGTCATTCCACCAACAAGAAGAACCTCATCAACTTCCTTAACCGTGATTCCAGCATCCTTCAGACAGTTTTGGCATGGGCATCTTGTTCTCTCAATCATCTTGCTGACCAAAGCTTCAAACTTTGACCTAGTTAAAGTTATGTTCAAGTGCTTAGCTCCAGATGGATCTGCGGTAATGAAAGGCAGGTTGATTTCGGTCTGAGATGTCGACGAAAGCTCGATCTTCGCCCTCTCTGCAGCTTCTCTCAGCCTCTGGAGGGCAAGCTTGTCCTTAGAAAGATCAATATTATCTGTTCTTTTGAACTCATCAACCAAATACTCCAACAAAGTGTTGTCAAAGTCCTCTCCTCCCAAAAACGTATCTCCATTTGTTGCTTTGACCTGATAAGAGGAAACCGTCATATAACAACAAATGAAAAAGAGCAAATCAAGAAGAAAAAAAAACATTGCAGAAGACAAAACAAGGCATTACCTCAAAAACACCACTTGAGATTTCCAAGATAGAAACATCAAAGGTTCCGCCTCCAAGATCGAACACAGCTATAACACCCTCCTTATTGTTCATACCATAAGATAACGCAGCAGCTGTTGGTTCGTTGATGATCCTCTGGACATCAAGACCAGCAATTTTCCCAGCATCCTTTGTGGCTTGTCTCTGCGCATCATTGAAATAAGCTGGAACAGTAACCACAGCTTTGGTGATGGTTTTCCCGAGGTAGGCTTCAGCGGTTTCCTTCATTTTGGTGAGGACATTAGCTCCAATCTGGCTGGGAGAAAACTTCTGTCCGTTTGCTTCGACCCAAGCATCACCATTTGGTGCCTTAACAATATTGTAAGGAACCATTTTCATCTCCTTCTGTGTCTGAGGATCCTCGAAACGTCTCCCAATCAAACGTTTGGTACCGAAAAACGTGTTTGTTGGATTTGCCACCGCCTGACGCTTAGCTGGCGTTCCAACAAGGAGCTCACCCTTTTGGTTAATAGCAACCACTGATGGTGTGGTTCGAGTTCCTTCTGCGTTCTCAATAACTCTAGGGGTCTGTCAAAACGAGATTAAAATCAATATCGAGAAGTGAATTTCTCAATAAACTGATATCAGGATCGAATTTAAAAAAAAAAACGGATTTTACCTTTCCTTCCATCACTGATACACAAGAATTGGTGGTACCCAAATCAATACCAATGACATCATTCCCCACAGGCCTCGAGCTGCATTTACAGAACAACACACAACACGAAAGGATGAGAAAAAACACTTGAAGGGAGATACTTGTTCATGCTATACCATAAAGTTGAGAGGTTAAAGTTACCAGAAAGGCCTAGCCAAGTAACCCAATTTTCCAATCAAAGACGTCTTTCCATTAGCAGAAATCTGCAGATTGAATACCAAAGTGTAAGCTTCAACCCATATGGTAAGAAGCGTAAATCAACAAAGAACAAAGGAGATCGATTCACAGAAGAATCAGAATGAAGGAAAAGTACGGAACTTTAAGAAATCCAGATCGGGAAACCCTGAAAATCGATTCTAGTGCAGCATAACAACACAGATTCACCCAATCGGTAATTTCAGACCCTAATCCATCTCGAGAATAGTTACCGATTTTCAGATCCGGAAAACAATTTACCACAAGGGAACCCAAAACCGTGATTTCTTAAGCAAACATTGAGATCAAGGACAAATACATACGGATTTATACGCAGTGACGGAAGCCGTGTGAAGTTCACGGCGGCGAAGCGACCGTAGAAGCGCGACGGAGGCCATTTGGTGCTTGTGGGAGCTTTTGCGGTCGAAGGGCTTTAAGGTCGGAGATGAACAGAAATGCTTGGCTGCGCGTAGGGTTTAAGAGACATTATAATGAAGGGGAGGTTTAGTATGAAATTACCACTATAACCTTCTCTCTTCTGGAAACTACCATAAGTCACGAGGGTAATATAGGAACACGCAAGCAAAAAAATTCGTGGGCTACAAGTCAGTTTGACATTTTTGACTTTTTTTATGACTAACCTGGGCCCTACATGGGCCTATTGACATCTTAGTCCACTCCGAAATATGAGATTTTTGCCAAAATATGAATTTCTTATAAATAGACCTCATATTTAGTAGTAGTTGGAGTTCTATATGTGAATTCTACAAAACTAGGATTGTTCCGAGATAGCGATAGGAGTGGCATCATCCCAATTTCTCAGTTTCTCGAGGGTTTCTCCTATGATAGCCCATCTTGGCATGATTTCTGATCGGATGATCTCGTTAGTCGGGTGAATAGCACAGCAGATGAATCACACTATGTCGATCAAAAGAGTTTCTTTTTCAGGACCCAAGAGAAACTTCTTCAAGAAAAACCCTCGAGAAACTGAGAAATTGGGATATTAAGAAAATCAAAGTAAACTGAGAAATTGGGATTTTGAAATGACATGATTGGAGGAGACGAGTTAAAAGTTAAAACTGGCGATTACGTTAAGATCAAAAGTTTTTAATATAAAAGGCCCAATTTTTAAATTTATTGGGCTTTCTTTTTCCTAATAAAGGCCCAATTCATTTGTCCTCTTGATGAGATGGCAACAAATTTGCTAGCTTCTTCTTCAGGTCTGGTGCAACTGCAGGATTTGATACGAATATATCTAACGATCGAACAACTCCTTTCCGCTCGATTTCTCGGAACGCTGATGCCACTCCTATCGCTATCATATCTCGACGGCTTGTGTCATGAGTGTCTACAAGATGAAGTATGAATTCTAGTAAAGAGCGAGTGATATGTGAATACTGCGGTATCGACCATACCATCAGTAGAGCAGCTGGTTCGACATTCATGATACTATCGACTCTTTCGTCGAAGAAGAGCCAGTCGTAAAACAGAGCCAGCTTAACGCTTTGTTCGATATGATGATTGTGCCTAGACAGTTCTAAAAACCATCCTATGATAGCCCATCTTGGCATGATTTCTGATCGGATGATCTCGTTAGTCGGGTGAATAGCACAGCAGATGAATCGCACTATGTCGATCAAAAGAGTTTCTTTTTCAGGACCCAAGAGAAACTTCTTCAAGAACCATATCTGATGACGCTTATGGCTTCCGAGTTTCACATTTCCAAGCAAAAACCTTAGTTGGGTTTCCATCTCAGGGGTGATTCGGAGAAGGAAGTATCTACTTGAAGTCTTCGACTTGTAAACCCGCGAAATGTCAAAACATCGGTTTACGACCAAATCGTTCCATGTCTCTCTGAATTCAGAGACGTGAGCCACTTCCTGCAATAACCGGACAAGGTCCCTTCCGATCTTCAAACACAAGTCTAGCTGCTCTCTAAACATTTTGACACAGAATTTGATCTCCAATCTCTTCAAATTTTCGAGTTTCGCTGTGCCTAAAACCCTACAATGTTCCGCTAATAGACGAAGAAAACTATACAGAGCACTAGTCAAAACCAAAGGAAAATCTTCAAGCAAACAATCCCATTTCTCAAGAAACAAGCTCACCAATTCAGAACAAAGCCAAACATTCTCATCCCCATAATCCCCACTTCCAATTCTTCTTAGCAGAGACACAAGCAAATCCTCAAGCCCCACACTCGAAACACCGATCATCTCCTTCGTTACCCACATCATCTGATTCTTAGCGGAATCAACAAGCTTACCGTACAGCTCAACAACGATTCCAACAAGCAAACTAGTGAAAAACGCATACCCATCAGTGACGAGAACGTGTAGGTGCTTGATATGGGTTTTACAAGAATCGGGATCGCATAACACGCCATAGACGATGGCTCTATTGAGCTCAAGATACTCTTGCGGGTCTGGGATTTCCAGGGAAAACGGTGGCCGGAGTTTCTGCTCGAGACTCTCGTAGGCTTGACGCAGTGACAGTTCGAGATGGTTCTCGACTTCGTGTAGAGAGACTCGAATCAGTTTCGACGCAACCAAACGGTTTCCGTTTTCCATCTTTCCATTAGCAGAAATCTGCATATTGAATATACCAAAGTGTAAGCTTCAACACATATGGTAAGAAGCGTAAATCAACAAAGAACAAAGGAGATCGCTTCACAGAAGAATCAGAAAGAAGGAAAAGTACGGAACTTTAAGAAATCTAGATCGGGAAACCCTGAAAATCGATTCTAGTGCAGCATAACAACAAAGATTCACCCAATCGGTAATTTCAGACCCTAATCCATCTCGAGAATAGTTTATACGCAGTGACGGAAGCCGTGTGAAGTTCACGGCGGCGAAGCGACCGTAGAAGCGCGACGGAGGCCATTTGGTGCTTGTGGGAGCTTTTGCGGTCGAAGGGTTTAAGGTCGGAGATGAACAGAAATGCTTGGCTGCGCGTAGGGTTAAGAGACATTATAATGAAGGGGAGGTTTAGTATGAAATTACCAATATAACCTTCTCTCTTCTGGAAACTACCATAAGTCACGAGGGTAATATAGAAACACGCAAGCAAAAAAATTCGTGGGCTACAAGTCAGTTTGACATTTTTGACTTTTTTATGACTAACCTGGGCCCTACATGGGCCTATTGACATCATAGCCCACTCCGAAATATGAGACTTTTGCCAAAATATGAATTTATTATAAATAGACCTTATATTTAGTAGTAGTTGGAGTTGTAGATGTGAATTCTACAAAACGACTCTCTCCCCCCTTGTAAAAAAAAA
Organism: Eutrema yunnanense; assembly: GCA_002933935.1. Lineage (NCBI taxonomy): Eukaryota > Viridiplantae > Streptophyta > Magnoliopsida > Brassicales > Brassicaceae > Eutrema > Eutrema yunnanense. Next base: position 314,220 of record PKML01043605.1, on the reverse strand, counting down.
GGTGCTTTAACAGAGGGTGTTCATGGATTCAGTTCAAAAAATCTTCAACAGAAGTAGTATCGTCTTCCTTCTTCGGATTTTCATCAGCCACTAACGTTTTCTTGTCTAAGTACTCTTCTTCAATCGTGTCTTTGAGGACGAAAAGCCGCTGAATAACGATAGGTTGGCTCATCTGTTTAGCTTCTTTAATGTCAGTTTCTTCTTTGTTGAGATGGTAAGCATCGAGCATTATCTTAATCCACTTATGCAGCTCCTTGGGCGTCCTGTGTGTTCATAAGCTTTGTTAGAATCAGTGGTTGTGGTTAAAGATGAAACAGAAAAGTTTGGATTTTTTTGTTACTTACGTATATAATGCTTTAGGGTCCTTAGCTTCGTGGTCATCGCCAGGAGAGAACGCTGTTGCTAGAGCAGAGAATCGTTCTTCCGGGTCTGTTATGTTGAGCAAGTACTTCAGAAGTTTGATTTCTTTCGGCGTGATGCTTCTAAGACTGCTCTTTGTAGCTTTGTATAAATGATACATTATGTCTTTGGCCTGTTCAAAAGATAAAACTTTGATCTGTGAATAACGCCGTGATATGAGAAGATTGTAGGGGTCAATGCTTTTTTTTTCCGGTGATACGATTACCTCATTTGTAACTGCTTGAGACTCTTTAGCAGCAGCATAAGCAGAGTTTATTAATAAGATCAATGAGGAATCTAGCTCCTTCGCCTTTGCGAGGCTTCTGATCTTTTCACAAGCGGCATCCACGGAAGAAGAGTTTAAAATATCGTCAAACTTTGCTTGAGCAGCATCTAAAGTCTCAACAGTCTCCAATGTATTGTCATAAGCACTCACAGCAGATAAACATCTAGCGGAAAGCCTTGCAACAGCTGCTCAAGAAGAACGAAACAGTCATGAAATTGTGGGAACCAATATAAGCAACAGGATTAATTTGTAAGTACCATCTCGGTCTTCTAAGCCATCAAGAGTTTCTGATAACAAAGCGACATAGCGGAAAAACTCTCCCGTGAAGTCTCTGCGTCTCTTGGCAGCGATTGCGTTTATGTCTGTTGGGTTATCTTGAATCTCCTTCAAAAGGTCATTGTGCTTCTCCATTTCCTCATCTATCTGCAATAAATGCTCTCACTCTTAAGCACACAACTACAAAAAACTCTTATAAACCCATAAACCAAGAATTATACTAACACTAAGAATACCTTCTTTACTTTACTTTCTAGAGAAATCAGCTTCTGCTTCAATATGGGATCAGTTTCAGTATCAGCTCGGATTCTGCAACGCTTATAGAAGTTTACACTGTACTTGTTCCATTCATCTCTTAAAACCAAATACTTCTTCCATTGTTTAACTTTAGGTTTCTCATTCAAGAAAAGATCAATGATCTTGTCACAGAATTGAGCCATAGTATAGCCTTCAGCGACCTCAACTTCCATAGGATCCTCAACAGAACTTTTTACTTCCGTACCTAAAACAACATATATATATATTCAACATTATAAAAAATCTTAGACAAAATCCGAGTTATGAAAAGCAAACCCTTTTGTTTCAAAAACTCCGAAAACAAAACTTTCAGCAAGTCTTTCCAGATTTAGTCAAGGTTTTAGCTTTCTCTACAAAACTCCTTGACCAAATGGCGAGCAATAATTCAAAATTGGAACCTAAAGGAAAGGACTTTCTTGGTGGGTCAAACAGAACGATGAGAAATTTAGGGTTTATGAGCTTACTTGTAGTGCTACTGTAAGTGGCAGTGTCAGTAGCAAAGGTGATACTTGAGCTTTTGCGTCTCCTGTTTCCTCCATTGATGAAAGCAGAATAAGGGAGAATATGGGTTGAAGAATTATTGGGCAGGAAAGACAATAATTTATCAGCCGAGGAGAAGAAGATTGATGTTTCCAGTAAATTCGCCATTTTTCTGCCCACCTGAAAGGATTTGTTCGTCTTGGTGACGAAACGACGACAGACGCCAGAGGATAAGAAGAACAGGGTTATCTTTGTAAATAATTAAGAAATTTAGACAAATCCGAGATTTTATAATTCAGAAAATAACAATTCAGAGATGAAAAAACGTAACATTCACTCACGTGTATATTTTTCTATGAACGTTTCATATTGACAATATTATTAATAATAAAGAAGATATTTATCTATGGATAAAGCAATCTTATCCTAAAGATGGATAATCAATTATAATATTATATAACTATTTGGGGGGGAAACTGTAAAAACTAACAAAATGTGCATCATTTTGAAAAATTAATAGAGGATAATATAGGAAAACGAGAAATCGTTGAGAACACCACACAATGAAACTAGAGAAAATCAATTCATGTTGGTCTAATGGTTCGTTGTAGCCAATGTTCAAAAAATCTGCTAGACGGTTGAGTTGGAACCTAGCACCTAGCAAAAAAATCGAGGATTAATTAGGAGTTAGTTTTGATCTTTTTTAATGTTTTTTTAACATTTTAATCCATTATAATTTGGGACATTCGGTTTAATATTCCTAAAAAATTATATATTTTGAAAACTAAATTTTTGCATTTAAAATTTCTAGATATATCTTAGATAAATCAAACATAATTATTATTTTTAAATCTAATTTTTTATTTTTATTATTTCAAATTTATTAATTAAAATAAGAATAAAAATTCTAATTATGTTGTTTAATTTCATAATATACAAATTCAAATATATTCGTTCGTAACTGTATAGATCTCTTGAAGTGATCTTGCAACAAATACTATATAAAGATATTGTCAAATATAATTATTCAAACGTACATAGAATCCAAAAATATATGTCAAATACAACTTACCCTAAATTGTCAAATATTGACTATTAGCAAAATGTGTTCCTTATAGAAGTGTGATATACATAATTACGGTGATGTATATTAAATAATTACAGTCTTAGAATTGTCAAAATTTATATTAAATTTTTATTTTACAAGAAGTATTTTATTCTGAAAATTAAAAAGCCAAAATAAATAATTTACAAGAAATATTTTATTCTGAAAATTAAAAAGCCAAAATAAATAATTGTTGTAATTCTAAATTCTCAAAATTCATGATGGTATTATTGTCTTTTACCTGATAAAAAGTTAGTATTCAAACTTTTTAAATCAAAGGTTAGTTTTCAAAATATATAATTGTTTTAGAATATTAAATCAAATTTTCTCTTATAATTTATAGTTTCAATATAATATTGTGCTCAAGATTGAATAAAATACAAGAAAACAAATATTAAGTCCAATACATTATGATTTTCATTAAAAATATGAACATAATTTGGACTTATCAAATTTTAAAACCAACTAAATTATTTTAATTTTAAAAAAAAAACTGGGATAGGCGGCAACCTAGTCGGAAATTAATCGGTCTAGACGGGGATTAATTTGTCTAAGCGGGGATTAATTTATTTAGGCGAAGATTAATCGAACACCCGATTTATTGAACGAATTACCTATTAATCGCCAAAAATCTACCACCGCCTAGTGCCTAGACGACCGGCTAGGCGGCCGATTTTTAAAACAGGGGTTGTAGCATTGTAAAATAATTTTATTTTTCTGCAGATTACTAACTAGAACCTAAAAGCATCATTACCGGGGGTTGCTTAAGGGTTGCTTAGGGATTAAATTGATTTAATTAAATGAAAAAAAAAAATTAAAGAAGCGTTGCTTCTTTCTGTACGGATAAGCAACGGTGCTTGAAGATTCTCCTAGAAACAAATGTTTTAATTATTAAAATATTATTAAGCAATCTATTAAGCAATTTAGGGATAATGATGCTCTAACATACCAGATGGTCATAATATATATATACACGTGTGACTTGTAACAGGAGAAATTGGAAAAGCATTCCATAAACCCATATCATATATATATAGATATTCTCCATTGTACATAATTTTAGTATAGAGAGTTGTTTCACTATGCCTCCTCTTGAGGCTGGCCATCTCCACCAACTTCAATGTTGCTGGTGTTGAATTGAACACGAGGCTTGCCCATACTGAAATTAAGAACTCTTGCATCCATATTGTATTGTATCTCTCCATCAAACAACATCTTCCTTATGTAATGTTCTATGTCCGATCCTATCAATCTTAATGTATACTCCGTTAATGGTGCTCCCTGTCCAAAACAATAACAAAAATACAACTTTCCATTATCTCTTTTTCTTAATCCTTAGAAAAAAAAAGAAGATAAATTAGGAAAACTAAAACCCGGCTCTTGAATCAGAAGTTTAATATTATTACCTCATAGTGATCAACAAGTTCTTGGAAATAAGAATAGACCTTGTTGCAGCTTTCATCTTCCCACACAAACTCTTCAGTAGGATCAAGAATCAAAGTGAGTTTATCCATCTGCGTCTGGTCAAACTCACAAGTCTCTGGATCGATATAAGCAGCATAAATCCTGACGTGACGTGTCACGCTGCTTAGCCACTGACCACCAAACTCTCTTGGCATGCCCGTGCTTTTCACATTTGACTGTTTCTCCACTGGTCTCAATGGTGTTGGCTGCTTCTTTATCTTCTTCTCTGTTGATTGCTCTTCTTTGAATATCTCTGTTTCTTGTTCCTCGAGTGTACTGTCTTGTTCAGGATTTGTCACCACGAACGCCTTTTGTGTTGTTCTAATTGGTCGGATTTGAGAAGCCATGGGAGGGTGTAGTAGAGAAAGCTTGGTGCAGGCAGTGTAAGAGAATGATGCAACCATTTTTTTTGTCTGAAAAATGAAAAAAAAACAAAAAAGAGAGTTGAAGTTGTGAGATGTTGTCTGGTTACAGAACCATGTTCTGTAGAGAGATTTGATGATGAGATTGAGAAATGGCCACAGCTTATGGATGAGCTTCTTCCAATTTTCAGTTTTTGTTTTTTATTTTCTTTGTTGTTTTCTTGGTGTTTTGTGGTTAATCCTAAAAGTCACTTGAGAGGTAAAACAATATTTTTTAGGAGGTAACTGCTTTGTTGTTGCATTTGTTAAATCTTTTTTTTGATCTGAGAAAAAGACTTGAATTGAAAGTTCATTATTTTTTCGCATAATGTAAAATAGAGTTTACATGTATCATCTATACATTCCATGGAAGTTCAAAGCATAATAAAAGGCTTGTGGGATAAGACATTTAGTTCTTGTATTTCATGGTTTCTTTCTCAAACCCAATTGTGGGGAACTGCTTAGCGAATTCCTCGACTTCAAGGCGCAGCTTCGCAATCTCGGATTGAATGGCTGAAGAAGATTCCATTGCTGACACAAAATCCTTCAGCTTGGTTCCTGGTTTTAGAACAACAAATGAGTCAAATCATTGTTTATAAGAACGGAAAAACATAGAATCGCGATCAGAGAAATGAAAAACCTTGAGCTTCAGATTTGACTTTGAGAGCCAACTTCACAGATTTGTCGAAGTATTCAGCAACTTTGGCAAAGTCTTCCTCAACAAAGCCTCTGGAAGTGAGAGCAGGTGTACCTGAAAATAACAATGGCAAAGAATTTCAGGAAAATCTATATTTGCATACCCAAAAAAAAAAAAGCTTAACTATGATTTTTACCCATTCTGATTCCGCCGGGAACCATGGCAGAAACATCACCAGGAACAGTGTTTTTGTTGGATGCAATGTGAACAGCTTCCAACACTTTCTCAACTCTAGATCCATCAATTCCCTGCAAACAAAATCGAATAATCAAAAGAGAGTTTTATCTAAGAATATAAAAGATGATAAGATAAATGAGTATACAAAAAGATCAAGTAACCTTGCTCTTCAGATTCACTAGAACCAGATGGTTGTCAGTTCCACCAGAAACAAGTTCATACCCTTTCTCCATCAGAGTCTGCACCAAAAAAAACTTTTCAGAAATAAAATCAACAGTAAATAATATACATACGGGTTTTTTTTCTTCACGCGATTAGTACTTGAGCAAACTTCGCAGAGTTACTCAGGACTTGCTCTTGGTATGCTTTATACTCTGAAGTAGTTGCCTGCATTTAACAAACCATTTGAAAATCAAATAAACAGCAAATCCAATAAGCAAAGTTAGTTCCATTCCGTGCCTTCACTGTACCTGTTTTAAAGCAACAGCTAGTCCTGTAATAGTGTGGTTGTGTGGACCACCTTGAAGACCAGGGAAGACAGCTTGGTTGATCTTGTCTTCAAAATCATACAAAACCTTTCAAGAACAACAAATGAATGACATGAAAGAATGTACAAAAAATCAAAAACATCTTTTTTTTCTTCCAAATTTTGTTTTTTTTGTACCTCTTTCCCTTGTTTGTTAACTTCCTTAACACCCTTTCTGAAGAAAATCATGGCTCCACGAGGTCCACGAAGTGACTTGTGAGTTGTGGTGGTTACAACATCTGCATAGTCGAACGGTGAAGGGATAACACCAGCAGCAACCAAACCACTGATGTGTGCCATATCTGCTAGCATTACAGCTTTTTGCTTGTTACACACCTGGCAAAAGAGTTTTAATCAAAACTCACTCTTGATTACAATAAACTGTTTGTCTTTCTTTTTCGTGTATTTGGATATGAGATTGAAAATTACCTTTCGGATGCGGGCATAATCATACAATCGAGCATAAGCACTTGCACCAGCAACAATCAATTTCGGCCTGAAAAGAGTAGCACTTTTCTCCATCTGCAGATCAAGATAAAGAAGTTACGTATTGTAAGATTAAATCATATGAAGAGGGGTATTTATAAACTACTATGATGCTTAATCGAAGAATTAAGAACCTGATCGTAGTCGATGTAGCCAGTGCTCTCGTCCAATCGATAGGGCATTGTTTCAAAGAAGATAGACACAGCAGATATCTTCTTGGTATCAGTCTGATAAGAAGTAAGTAGGAAAGAAACTGTTATATATCAGAGAGAGAGAGAGAGAGAGAGAGAGTTTCGAAATGAAATTCTTAAAAACAACATCTGAGCATAGTCATCTTCAACAATAAGATACTGGAGGTTTAGGTTTAGGTTAAGGCATAGTAGAGGTGCAAGCAAATTTACAAAGTTAACTTGAGCGTACCTGATAACCATGAGAAAGATGACCACCATGAGGAAGATCAAGTGCCATGATTCTCTCATGAGGCTTTAACAATGCAGTATAGACATGGAAATTGGCAGGAGATCCAGACAAAGGTTGCACATTCACTGTAACCACAGGACTCGAATAAGTCATCAAAGGATTAATAAAGGCAGGAAACTCAGATCATTTCCCGGTAAATGCCTAAGAATTAGCTCTACGGATACATAAACATGAAAATGAATAGTTACCTCCCCACTTTTCAGGATCTAACCGGAAAGCTTCAAGAGCGCGCTTCTGGCATAAGGTTTCCGCCATGTCTATGTACCTTGAAAGCAAAAGGTTGTTGAAGTCAGCATCTTTCTTCATTTTCTTGTGACAGAGATTGGTCAAGCAATCATGTATAAGATCTGAAACTCAAAAATGTGGTGACTGATTTAAATTTTCCTGAACATACTCATTTCCTCCATAGTATCTCGCACCAGGATACCCTTCACTGTACTTGTTAGTCATCACAGACCCAACAGCTTGCATCACCGACACAGACGTGAAATTCTCAGACGGGATGAGTTCAAGTCCCTTGATAACATATAAGCGTTACACAGATCAGCCCAGTTCACAACTAAGAGAGACTAATCCTAAAAGAGAGACTAACCTTCCATTGTCTAGCTTTCTCATGCTCAATAATGTCAGCAATCTCAGGATCGACCTCCTCTAAAGGTGCGTTAAGCTGTTTTGGCCACTGCAACAAGCGATTACAGACACATGGGTTTTGATCAGATTTCAGACCCGAAAATAGAAACCCATACATCAATTTGAAACAGAAGCAGGGCTTCAAGAAAATCAAAACCATTGCTTCAACCGCAAGGAAACTATCAACAACAAGAGATAAGAAAAAGGAGAGGAATTTAAGCTCACAGTGACACGAGATTTCTCCTTGTCATCCACAGCTTCACTGGGCAAAGACGACTGTACGAAACAACAACCAGAAATGAGAAACCCAGAATCGAAAAAGGCGAATGGATGAAAGGAGGAATCACCATGTAGCATGAAGTGGTGGATCTGATAAGAGGACGAATGGGTTTGTCAATTGAAGAAGAAAGTCTCCGAAGAGCCATCGCCATAGCCATTTTCGCTAAACCTCTCTACCTCCCTCTCTTTCGAAACCCTAGTGACAGATTTGAACCATGGACGAGAGAAAGAGAAAGAAAAAAACCAATTTGGGTTTATCCTCTGGAGAGAATTGTGGCCTCTGCTTTTGGCTGAGCTTTTGGTGGTTGCAGAAAATTTTCGAATTTTTTTTTCCTTCTTTCTTTTATATTTTCTTCTGTGAAAAAAAAAAGATTAACTTTTTTTGGTTTCTTGTCGTTATCTCAGGTCACACAGTCTCTCCACCAACGTTTGTGAACTGAATTCTAAATTGTGATAATTGATGACGACGATCATATATGCTTTCTGGTCAAGGGTAACCGATTTTTTTTTTTTTTTTGGGTTTCTTCGTTTGCCTGTTGCTAGCGGTTACAGCTGTGACTTGCGACCAAACGATGTGGTTATTGTTCATTTGGCAGTCGCGCGATTTGTCGAGTGATTGCAACAATTTTAAATGTAACGTTAAATTTTTTTAACGATCAAAAATTTCAAACACATATCACAACGATTGGACGCAATATTTGGCCGCAAGCGGCTGCGTCAGATTAACAAACACCGCTTGATCGCAAGTGACAGCCGTAACGAACAAACCCTATATAGAATTTCGATAAAAGTCTTATGAATGTTTTTTTTTTTGTTAATTAGCGAATCTCTATGGTTATATACTCAAGGTGAGTATAGTAAACACCGTAATTTACTTGTTATTCTGTTATATATATGCTTTAATTATGTATTTCAAATTGAAATCCACAAGAGAAAGAAAGATTGATGAGAAGAAACATGTTGCTTATCATGGCTTGGTTTCTTGGAGCTTCTTCTTTGTTTCCAATGCAAATCAAACCTTTGATTTGTTCTTCAACATCATGGTCTTCAACATCATGGTATATCAATCTGTGAAATTTTCAAGTTACATTAATATATAAAAATGCCAAAGTTCAAAATATATATATATATATATATATATATATATATAATGCCTAAAGTGTTTTTGTGATTCACCAAGAAATTAATTCTACCATTCGCTTGCTCTTGGTGGGGTCTCATAATCGGAATGCTCGGGTTGGCTGAGTTGCAGCCGAATCTGAGTGTGTGATTCATCACCCGCGACAGCTAGTTCACGGTGTATAAACCCGTTTGTGCTCGATGTATAAGCCTGCAAGACCAATTGAAAGTCGAATTATTTCGAGTCGTCGAAGCCATCACTTCAAAGCTCTAATCATATCAAGCATATGGAGTTTGTACGTGTATACGTTTGTTACCTTTTTGTAGAGCTCCACATTTTCTTGATGGATCCGTTGTACTTTTCTAGATAATTCGAGATTTTCCTGATGAATGAGGTTCCTCTGCACCACGAGCAACGAAAATCGCAAGATAAGAATTGTAGTAACTTATGTTTTTATTGGAGAATTTAAATATGTATGCGTAAGAAATATATAGTGTATATATATACATATCTCATAGTGACCTTTTGGCTTAGTTCTTGGATTTCATGAGTCAACATTTGTTCCTGCATGTGGAATCCGGAAAAGCAATCGATTCTATTGAATTTCCATTGTTCTCTATAGTCAATCTTTGAGCAACACACTCCAATGTACATAATACAATGGAGAGGGTAAATGTATTTATATACCTTTTTCATACGAATTCCACGTAGACTTATCTCCAGTTGATTCTCAAGATTGCTTAGCTCGTTGACGCTCAAACCATTTAGTTGTTCCCCCATAATGTGTCTGCTTCATAGCAAACATGTTGTCACAATCTCTAAGTAGATCGAGGTTTAATTTCTTCTTGTCTTTGTACGTCTTTTCACCGATTTTTTAATCAAAGACAAAATTCTTAAGATGATATATGTTAGGTAAAGATGTGGTTCAAGGCGATACCGATAATTTTCTTGCAAAGCATGCAATTCTTGCCTTAGAACCGCAGCTTCTCTCTGCCAAAACTATGACACACAACACAAATAACTCATCGAGCTTTGAACTTAGTAAACCAAAATCTCATTTCAATACACGATTCTAAAACCTCAATTAATATAATCACACATTCTCATGTTTGTCTAGATATGTACCTTGACTTCTGATGCGGGGTTCAATAATTGTTGTTGCTCGATCTTGCTCTTGTTGTATCGATCAATAACTGACTTCATGCTGTTCAAAATATTTGATATTAGTAACTTGCTTATGGTATATAATTCACTCGTATACTCTATCAATTATCACAGTAAAGAATATTTAAAAGAAATTGTCCATAGTTTGATTGAGAAATCCTCCAACTCCTCCATTGAAAAAGCTTTCATACATAAAGGGAACACTCATCATAGCCTTAAAGTTTTGTGCGCAGTATCCTTATTATGCTATATATCATATATATATACAATAGAGTTCTCAGGTTTTGTTATAGGCAATATATACAATACACTTGCACACACACACACACACACTTATTTAAACTAACTAGATGGTAGTTTCTTTTTCAACATACAAAAAATTGATTGAATGTATTTCTTTTTCTTCGGCGTATATAAGCAGGAACTTTGAAGCAATCTAATTAAGAACCAAAAGGAAAAAAAAATTAATACGCTCGGTCACAAATAATGCATTAATATGGCACACTTTTTATACTAGATACATTAACATGTGTCAAGGCATCATGGTGTCGGTTAATTTAAAGAATGGTAAACTTAACTATGCTAAGTTTCATTAATCTAATGGTTCATCAACTCTATGCATGATAGATGAGAAAAAATGGTATCAAAAGATAAAGATGAAGTGTTTATAATGCTAGTGAAGTTTGAGACTAATGAAAAATATCTCACATTAGAGGTTCTCTTTACTAATTAATCAAGGCACCTCTTTACCAAATAATCAATGAAATTATCAAAGTTTTGGTTGGCATTTACAGAGCTCATTTATTTGGATAAATATGCAATCATACTAAATATAATTTATAAAAATAATTAAAATGTTTATGTATTTTTGGTTAACTGTTAATAATGTTTCTTATCTATATTATTACGATGGTACATATATATCCATAAATATATATAGAATAGTCAATTAATATATTTTGTCTTTGTATTTATTATATTATAATTAGATGATTCAGTATATTTACCACTATATATGCAGCACTGTGACCATTTTCTTTTATCTTAATTAGTTATTAATTGACGGTTCTATATTCATGGATATATGACAGAACGATTGATGAAAGAAAATGATCATGGTCCTGCATATATAATAAATAATTCTATACACAACAATTTCAAGATCTTTATGTTTATGACTACAAATAGATAATTTGTTATTGGATTAGATTAAACCATCTTCTAGTTTATTGATTTTGAGCAATTATGTCCCTCTCCACACCTGATTTAATCTTGTGGTCTCCTTATAACTCTCTTTTAGCTTTTCAAAACTGATGTTTGAGCATTCACTTGTTATCTCATCTACTTCTCGAACATTTCTAAATTTGGAAAAGGCAAACAATGGGCCTTATCTAGCTATTATAACTCAAATGTCCACATATATATACGTGTAGATACACAAACACATGTTAAGGAAGTACTTCAAACATACTAATGTCTACACACAATCACTCGCATATTAAGCCAAGCAACAACTTCGAATTAAACGTTTTCATTTTCAAAAGTTATCATTCTTCTTTAAACTTCTAGCCTCATTTTCAATCTTTCTTTGTTAAAATAAATAGATACTTTTTCGGCTGTACGTACATATAGTAAAATGTAATATGTTCTACCGACCGCAAGATGAAACAAAATTTCCACTACAAATGAATAAATCACGCAACTATATACATCTCACAGAATATCCACAGCCCGTAGCATAAAATTATATAAGTGCCGTATATACACACACATACGCACTTCCATATATATCCACACAATCATAGAGCTGGAGCTGTAAAGATTTCAGATTAAATAACTGTAAAAGAGGAACCTGGAGCTGGCAAAGTCATAGAGCTTTCCGGTGCTGGAGAAGATGATGAGACCGACCTCCGCATCGCAGAGAATAGCTAGCTCTTTGGCTTTCTTGATAAGACCTTTTCTTCGTTTGGAGAAAGTGACTTGTCTACTCGTAGAATCATCGATCCTTTGGATCACAATCTTCCCTCTTCCCATCAATTTTATCCTCTAATTGATTCTCCTCTGGTTCTTCTCTTTTCTAGGGTTTTGTTTTTTTGTAGATCTTACCAAGCCAAAAGGGAAACGAAGAAGAAGAGGAACGAATAAGGAGAAAGAGAAAGGTAGAAATAGATAGAGAGAGAGAGAGAGGAAGGTTGAGCCAAGAGTCAACAATCTATTCGAGGAATAATTAAACTAAGGATATATATGCATATGCACACATATATACACACAGACTCACCTCTTAATTTGAGACATTTTTTTGGTAGATTTAATATATAGTAAGTACTCAGTTTCTTAGTCCAAAAATAGTATTTGTGTGTAATTTTAATAAAGGGGGAGAAAAAATAAAAGCAACTAACGAAATAGAAAGAAGTTCTTATAAAGTTCCTAGGTTAAGAGAATATATAGATATAGCTTACATGTGTGTGTATATAGTTTATTATCATTGATTCTTTTTATAGTTTATTATGGGAGATAGTGGAAACTTAATGGAATTGTTTGGATAAAAAGGAGTGAAATAATACTAAACGTATAGTGTGATTTAGGTAAATTTCCATTATCAATTCTATTTCCTTTTTAACATGTCCGTACATATTTATAATTTATTTTTAATCTTTTTCAGATGTCATGTGGAAATAGTGAATGGGCGCATCACAGGACTGTGTTTCTCTGACGAAAACCTCTTGCTTTATATGCTGTTTTTCTTAATTTAATTGTTTTTTTATAGGTGATAAAGAAAAACATTAAGATATTAAGGACCTTATTATGGTCATAGGAAACAATTAAATTATTAAATGGATCTGTACAGAAGATATTTACCCAAAAAAGTAAGAGAATGGATCGAACAAAATGCATAGTACAAATAGTCCATACAGCTTTTTGTTAAAATACAAATGTTTAAATTATTTTTGTGTCAATGAAAATAGTATAAAAGAAATTATTAAGTACACGTGTCAGACAGGAACTTGGAGTTGCGGCGATTCACTATATTAATTGTTCTGTCGTAAGTTTCCAAATATGGCAAAATTTAGTATCATTTGCTAGTTTCGACGCCTAAATGTTTAATTTGTAATCAAAGCAATTCCAAACCCGTCTATTACCAAAAAAAAAAAAACTATGAAGAACAAAAACTTAAATATAATGAAATAAAAGATTAGCACAAAAAAAATTGAAAAAAAGTTTTACATATAATTACAAACTTTATTCTTTCTACGACTTAATTAGTAATCCATTCTTTAAAAATTATTTCGAATAGCTTTTTTATGATTATACAAGTTTGAATATCACTAGTTACATGTCTTAATCAAATTTATTTCCAATAGTTTTATTCATTATAACTAAAAAAATAATAGTTCCACAAACAAAATGAGATATACTTTATATAAAAAAATAGATATTTATATTATATTTTTTTGGAGAAAAGGGTTATATATCTATATATATATTATCATTTTTTACCTTATGAAATTTTTATTACAAATTAGGAGAACAATTACAAGGATAATTTTTCAACTGACAATTTATTCGTTCCACAAGAATCCACACAGACTGGGACCACAACGAACGACTTAACTTGCGCCACACTGAAAATTTCATGTATGTTTATCTTCATTAACCTGCAGAAATCATATTTTTTTGGAATCGAACTCCAGACTTCCTGGTTTAAAACTAAATGAGATCCGCTTTTTGGTTTGAGGATATTTCATAAAATTTTACCTAGATATATATATATCGCTATATGAAAATATATAATCAAAATATACGCATCTAAAATACTTGTTCACTATCTTTACTTAACATAAAAAGAAGTATTGTAGTACATGTAATTTTTTTTTTTTTTTGAAACCTATTAATATACTTACAATTTTGTGTTTTAAATCTATATATTAATTTGACCATAATGTTTCTTCTTGTGTGTGTTTAAACCTATATTAATTAGACTTTACTAATTATTTTTTATACCACAAAATCTGAAATGCTAGAATTAGTTTATACAAATTGAATTTCATCTCAACATTATAGTGTTCGGTTTTTGTTTGTATATGCATTCGTAGTTGTAATTGTAGAACTAGATTCTAAATCCGCGCATCCGCACATGATAATTTTTTTTTGTAATCTATAAAATGTGAAATAAGGAATAATAACTAATTTAAATGTTATTGATTCATATATGTTTAATTTGTAATTTTAAGTTTATAATAGAATTAATAAACGTTTGACAATTGGTTCAATTTATTAAAAAAAATAAGGAGTGTTTGAAAATAGATTCCAAAAGTGTTTATGTTTTAGTAGTATAGATTGTGACCATAGATATAATAAATGCAAGTCCGTAAAAATTTGCAAAAATAACTTTATAAAATTTAAAACAGGCTACAAAAATTATACGAAAACCCATTGAGTGAGTTGCTATGTATGTCTAGATCATGAATTAATTTTTTGCAAGTGTAAAATTATCTAATCATTTTTTATTTGGTCAGTCGAAATAATGTCATATTTTTGATCCATTAAAAAACACATTGAGTGAGTTACTCGATGACGACTATAATTTATTATATTTTATTTGAATATATATATCGAAAAAGTTGAAAAATATTTTACTAATTTTATAAAAACACAAGATTTTTTTTTAAGAGTTTATAGACTAACCACAAAAACTAGAGTTATTTAACGGTATATATTATAGTTATGTTTTCAAGATTATAAGTTTTTGCGAGTTAACCAGAATAATATTTTACTTCACTACAAAACGGATTAAATAGATAAATTATTATAAATTAACAGTTGTATCTATAATCATTAGTTAGATATATTATAAAATTCAGATATAAACAGTTTTCTTAAATTTGAAATCAATTTCTTGTAAAAAAATTATTACTCCGCGTTATAATTAGCGCGGTTTAAATCCTAGTTATAATATATAGATCAAGCTTATGTATATAATTTCATTGAGTAATAATGCAATACTCAAGAAGGGGAAGAAGAAAAATTCTGAAATACAATATGCATTTGTGACAAGCACACGTGGGAGAAGCAGAAACAGCTCCTGAGAACACCAATTGATGGATGCCTTCGCACGCTCCACCGCAGAATCCCACACCTGATCCTTTTTAAAAAATATTTTATTTTATTTACAGTTTCGCTTTCCGGTTCAGATAAATGACTTTGACTCCAATGAATAATCATGATATTTCGAAATAACAATAATATGTAAACGTTAAAAAAAAAAGTAAAACGAAACCGTATATACAATTTGTGAATGGTTTGGTTGTACAATCCACTCCAGATTAAACTAAAATCGAACTGTCCGTTTTTTTAACCATTTGCATTTTTGTTCAACTTACTTTATACAAAAAAAAAATGTTTAGTATGAAATCTTAGAGGATTCAGGTGGGCCCAAATGAACAACATCTACCTTATAAATAGATGATGAGTGCTCTCCAGCTTTGACATCTCAGCATCCCTCCATTGGTCAATTCTTATTTTTATTTTTTTATAAATTAATTACATATTAAAAATTAATTAGCAATTAATAAATTGATATATGCCTCTTATATATTTATAACGTTATGAGATATTATTCCTAACATGCATTTTCAATATGTTGGCTCGTCTTATTATTGAATCATTAATTTCAATCAATTTCAAGTTGGATCGACAAAATCTATGATAATGCAGAACATCATGAAACCGAAAGAAATCATGAGATTCCTATCAACTACATCCATAATGGAAAGATATGAAATCGAAATAAAATTCAACAGCAACGTTTCCGTCAGTCACAGCGTGGTTAATGGAGCAGCCGATGAAAACATCGTCGATCAATTATGTGACTTGAACGGCGATGATTGGTCGCAGACTTGGTCAGTTTTTGCGTCGGCGAAAAAAAAATCCGCGCCAACGTCATTGCAGAGCCGGCGATATGAGGGAAGTGAGAGAGGGTGAGAGAGAGAGAGAGAGTGTTTGAGGTGAGAGAGAAGCGCGTGTGTGGAGAGGTGACCAGGACGCGTGAAGAGGTATCCTTTCTGGATTTTTTGCAGTTTTTTTTTAATTTTTATTTCAAGTCAAATAGAGAGAGGCGATCATGTCGGGTCCAAGAGAGGTGCGAATTCAGGCATGTTGGACCCGGCCGGAGAGATTTCAAGATTTAACTCTGTCGGTGTGCATTTCTCGGCGCCGTTCGGTAGCTTATACTCGAAGAAGAGCTATAAAAGAAGAAGCGCTTTTTAGGCCCCCGAGTTCTTCCGGTGTCGAATTTCATCGTGATTCTAAGAGGAAAAACACTGTGAGACCCGACGGCGGCAGCGGCGTTATCGTCGAAGCTGCTTTAACGGCTGCTGGAGTGAAGGCAAGTGGCAGAAACGAGAACAATTTACAGTGGGCATTGGGGAAAGAAGGAGAGGACATAGTGCAATTAGCGGTTTAAGAGAAGCAAGGATGGCTTCTCGCTGGGATCTACGACGTTTTCAATGGACCCGACACTCCAAAATTTCTGATGACTAATATTTACCATGATGTATATAGTGAGTTAAAAAATAATCCGCGCTACTTTCCTAGTGGTAATAAAGATTCATAAGGACCACGTGGGCTCGACTGCTTCGAACCAATCGCAACTCGAATCTCAAACTCAACTTCAGATTTTGCTCTTTTTTCTATTAACAACGAATCTTAAAGTGCTTCCAACTGTTCCAAGTGACCAAATCCCCAATTATCGTCGTCTTAAGATACAAATATTTGGTTTCATTCACGCCAGGTGTCAATCATCAGCGAATAATTTCGATTTTACCAATAATAATCATTATCTTTGTGTATTATCTGTAGTTCGACGGGTTTTAACTCTCTTTTTTTGTTTCAAACTTCAATTTTCCAGATACTTCCAAATAAGAAACTATCTACAATTATCGTTCTTTGTTTACTTTGATTTTCTTAAAAGCATCTCTAATCCAATTTTATTTTTGGCTCTAAACTCCATTTTGGAGTCAATTCTTCTCCAACCTAACTTTATTTTGGATCAAAAATTGATTTTTTAATACTTGGCTCCATAATTAGAGCCAACTCCATTTTTTTTGTTTATGGATCCATTTTAACTCCAAAATAGAGTGACATTGGAGTAAAACTCAACTCCATATTTTGGAGTTGTTCCATTTTGAAGCAATACATTGGAGATTTGAAACAATACATTGAAAATGCTCTAATACCCTTATACTAATATCTTTGTGTATGTCTTTTCTTTACTAGTATATAAGAATTAAGAATTAAAAAAATTTGATTTAATAATGACCAAACCAAATATCTAACACATGTATAGAAGCTATAATCCAGAAGCTAGTTGCCAAACACCAAAAAATAATAGATTTCATAGATGACCTAAATTTTTGACCAAAATAATTTGCTTAATAAAGTTTGAAGCGTTTAATATCACACCCATACTGACTAGTGACTACATGTCGTTGAAATAGATCTATGCTCATTAATCATACACAATATATGTATTTTATATAAACACTTATTGATTTAAAGAATATAGTTTTTCAGGTGATTCTTCTAACTATTACAGTTTACACCAACTAAGCGTTTTATGTCAGCTATTTGTCACACCACTTGAGAGTGTATCAAATAAAATACTACTCCAACTATTTTGGCATAATTAATGCTCAATTATATTGAACTTCTAAACCATGCGTTTATGTTATACATGATAACTTAGATATCTATCAAAAAGTGATAGTCCAACTATTTTGGAGTGTTAGCCAAGATTGGAGATCTTAGTCCACTATATACATTTGAATTGATTACGTTAATTAGTTTCCATTATTTTGCATGTTCGGAGAAATGTAAAAATGCCTATTGGTTATATAGAATATGTTTTTCTCTGGTTGATGCTGTAAATTTCACGTGAGAGGATACTCAGAGTGATACTGTGAATGATAATAAACCTTATTTAGATTATTGATCAGACCAAGAAAAGGAGATAAGGTGTTGTCCCTTTTGATGTTTTAAAAATTAAATCTCACATGATCTTTCGGTCCATAAAATTTTTAATTTTATCCTCTCTTTTTTCCCCAGATTTTCGAAGATAACTATTATAGTTAGTAATTGCAAAGGTCGAGTTGGAAAAAAATGGCCTTGGAACTTGAAGACTGGTGGAAATTGTACCAAATGTTCCAACTTTGTTGGCCATTATTTCATTTTTACAGTTTATTCTCTGATAGTAGTAAGTAAAAGTAATAAAGACAACATTTGAATGCTTTGATACTATCTCTATATTATTTAAAAAGTTATTTAGTAAAATAAATTTCATTTTATAATTTATTACATATTATGCTATTACAAATAAGAAAAAATAATTGAAATAAAAAATGTTATAATTATCTTTTAAAATTATTGATGTGAATATGAAAAATATTTATTTCTCATTAAAAATGTTATTTACTATTTAATTTCTTAATTATTATGATATTAATCGATCCATATATATTCAAAGATAATATATTCGAGATCTTACAATATTTTTCAGTATGATTATTCAATTTTATTTGAATACATATTAAAACAAAAATTTGAAAGATATTTTACTAATTTTATAAAGAGTTAGACACGAAAAAATTGATTTATTAAGAGTTTGTGGATTGACCACAAAAAACATAGTCATTAAACGGTGCATATTAGAGTTATATTTTTAAGATTATAGCTTTTTGCAGGTTAGTCCGAATAATATTTTGGTTTATTGCAAAACGGATGAAGTAGACATGTTAGTATATGTGTTGACAATTATATATATAATCATTAGTTAGACATTATAAAATTCAAATAAAAATATTTTTTCTTAAATTTTAATACACAATTTTTAAGAAAAAATTATCTCGCGCTATATAACTAGCGCATGTTGAATCCTAATGTATAGATAGAATTTAACTACAAATGATAACGATGAATTATCGTGTATTAGTTTTATAAGTTGCCAAAGAAACTAGCTTTTTGGAAAAAAAAAATGTTTATGATAGGGCACGCACGTGAATGATGTTAGAATATCTCGCGTTAAAATGGAGATGATTCATAATTAATACAGAAGATGATTCTATCAGCTAGGTTCGAAACGGATTGTTCGGATTTATTAAATATGCTCGAAAATCTAACGGATTGGCCTTCCTTTAAATCAGTTCTAGACTATCTTAGTTAACTTTAATTTCCTTTTGTCAACTTTTTTTCAAAAAGGGGTTCTTTTTACACATATAAGTCACGATGAGCCGTTATGGTTTGTTTCCGGGGGCAATAGCCATAACGACCGAACTTGATTTAATTTATGGAAATAGTTGACAAAAATTGAAAAATATATAATTTTATGTTAATTAATGGTTTTGAATGAAAAATCCATAACTTTACATAGGAATAAAGCTTAACAAAGTTATAGAGATGTAATCGATCTAAAAATAAAGTAAAATTTAGTTCAAGATAAATAAGCGAAAAGATTCATCATCACGAAAGAGCATGTTAGAATATTTCATGGAGATGATTTAACATAAACTAGTATATAAGAAATATAGCTAATTAGCTAGGCTTCTCCATTCACTTACCATTGATTTTTTTATTTAAAAACTGATAATCTCATAAAAGACTGATAGAAAAAAAAAAAACAACGTTTAGTGTATGTTAGTGGTCTTTCGCCATACACTATTTATGCCAATACTGTTGTGGTGTCGATAATTTTGTTCATTTAAAAAGTTAATTAGCGTTTAACATTTTGGATTGATGTTTAAATCTGTAGTACTTGGGTATATAATTTTGAGGTTATGGTTGTGATTTTACAATTAGATTTCACGATTTATGGTTTATGATTTGGAGCAAAGATATTTGTTGTTAGATTACGGAATCACTAACGTATACACACTAAACAATTAGAAAAACTTAAAGCCAAAAATTTATAACTGAACTCGGATCAAAAGGCAGATACACTAAACCAACGTAAATCAATTGGTATTGAAAGTTGAAACTTCAGAATATACCATAATTAATATTGTGCGAATGATAACCAATAAAGCAGTCGAGATCAACGGTAACACTAGTTAAAAATGTCATCATAAGTCACTAGTATATTAAAATTTCATATTTTAATTAATGATTCCTTACATAGTTCTTAAAGTAATCCAAGAAATGTGAGCGATAGTGTGTTCCATAATTGAGTATAGCTCATAAAGGAATTGACAATTCCCAAATTGTGTCTGTCCTTTACAAATTAATTAATTAAATTGATCACAAGAATCATATTTTGTTACAATAGATGCCCCTTATATAGAACTGTACAAACTTAAATATTTGATCGATCTGGATTTCCCTTAGTGTAAACTTACCTATCGAAAAGTCATACAATATTTATATGCTGGATACATAGTTAACACTAAATCTAGTGTTAGGTAAAGAGTGGATGTATTAAAAAAACAAAAAAATATTTGCGTACAGTGTCATTTAATTAAAATATATTTTGTGTTTTAATACTTTCCAAATTTTGAAAAAACAAGTAATATTTTCGCTGTTGAAAAAATTATTTGGTCTCTGTTTGTTATTTGTCTGTGTAATATACACCGTTGATTTACACAGTATAGTACATATATACAGCTGAAAAGTCAGTGCATATACCTATATAAAGTAAATAAAATGTTACTTATTTTTCTAATTTTTGTAAAATAATAATACAAAAACTATGTTTTCATAAAAGACCTAATAACTCAAAACAAAATCTGAAAGATGTCATAAAAGTAATCACTCCTGCTGCTGATACGTAAAAGCTAGCAAATATTTGGCATCTAAGATAATTGATCCGCTTTATATATTTGAAAAACTAAAGCATTTTGTATTTAAATTCAGATATCAAAACCATAAATTGTCAAAACTAAATTATGTTCTGGATATTTGTTTTTTTAATTTTTTTCTCAATTTGATTTTAAAATCAAGATGTTATAATCCATATTCATTATATTAATATTTTTAATATATGTATACCATGTATCATGTATAATATATATTATGTGATTTATTTTCATGTATTTCTATATAGTAAATGAAAAAAATATATAGAAATTTTCATTTATTTTCTTATTAGAAAAATAATTTTAAAATGATATATGAAAAGTAGATTTATTTATGGATTTAGTTTTGCAATTGTCTACTTATTTCTCTTATTTATTTAGTTTATAAACTATCATTTCATAGGTTAAACATCAGATCAAACTATTTTTAACTATATGTATTACGCGGATCCTGATTAAATCCTGACTACATATCCTGATTAAATCCAACGATCCAGACCATAAATACAAAAAAATATTTGTTCAGTTGACAGACACACGCATATATAGTATACTAATCTAATAAATATTACTCCCTCTGTTTCATAATAAGTGTCATTTTGACATATTGCACACAAATTAATAAAACATATTGAAAATTCAATTATACCCTTCAAATATATAATAACTCTTGGAATTCTTCATTAAAACTGAGGTTAAATTAGGTATTTTGTGCCAAAATTTGTATTGAAAATCTAAAATGATACTCTTTATGTAACAAAAAAAAAATGTTAGAATGACATTCTTTTTGAAACGGAGGGAGTATTGATTATTTGCATAATCTCTATGGACTAGTGCCATGATTCGATTTGTAAGAACTTCCTTATTAGTCTTATGGGCCAGAGGCCCATTAACCTTCTTAAATATTCAGAACCAGGTCGTCTTTAATGTCATAACTAACTAATGTTGTAATTTGACCTCCCACAAAAAAAAAGTTAGTCAAGCACAATCGGGCATGAACTCATTTAGAAGTTCTAAAAAATGGACTACAATTTTGGAAATAAGATAACTGACGTGAATCTAGTCAATTTAACTAACCTTGAATTTCACAAAATTAAAAGGAAACAAATTTGAGAGGATTTTACTTTTCATGTTACTAACCACAAATATAAGTATAAATACACCTCTTCCGAGCGTCTTTGGATCTAAGCTATACAAGATTGAGATCTCTTTTTTTTTTTGTTAATTAGAGATTATATAATCTAGCTTAATAAAATGGTAAATCAAAATATTTTACGAGATATATAACTTCAGTGGAGAGAGTTCACCTTCCTCTCCGAGGAATCAAAGCTGCAAAAGGAATCCAGCAAAGATAAGAGAAAAATAGTTAATTGTATAAAACAACGTACGTGTTTACATATATAAGATTTATTGGTAAATATATTAGATGTGTAAAGAGTTTTAGACCATAGAGTCTCATTTTGGTGTAAGAAATATATTGTCTGATATTCTATTTTTTTTTGGTCGGACGTTCAGAGAATTGGCGAAGGATATGAAAAACGGAGCTATGGGAATGAAGGCGGATCGGGTCATGACTCAGATTTTTGTTCTGATTTTCCTACTTCAATGTGTTCATTCCCGAACGTCACAGTTTGTTCTCTTAACATATTTCACTGAATCGGGTTCTACGAAATGATTAAATTGGATTATTGAAACTCAATTAGATTGTCATAAAACTTGTGATTTTTTTTTTTAAAAAAATTGAGGGATATAGATAATAATTCTAATTTGTTTTTGTCCCGTGATAGTTGTGTTTTTAGAATTGGTCCTATGTTTCAATCTTGTTTTGTTTTATTTTTATCTTCAAAATTCAAAAGTTAGAAATATTTGATTTATTTCCCCTTTCGTATCTAATCCTAAGTTGAATCTACATATAGGTCCATGCACATTCAAAGTGAACATTTTTTTTTTTAATTGGAATTCTTCATTTTTATTTTTTATTTTTTCTATTACAGAAACAAATTAAATATCGCAAAAACGGGAAAACTCACATCTCCCCGGGTTACGCTTAAAAAAGTTTTCCCTAACCAAGTACGATCGAAATGTCTAATTCATCTTCTGAATATTTGGTTTAATTATGCTTCTATAAGGTTTTATTCTCTTAATATCTTAGAATATTTGGGTTCAAAGCATTTTTTTTTTTTAAATTAGGTTCAAAGCATTGTTATAACTTATACATGAGATTTGTTGCTTATTTTGTTTTTGTTTAAGGTGGTCGTTGATAATGGTATTATTCAAGTCACCTTCTCGAATCCATCAGGCTTAATAACTGGAGTCAAGTACAATGGCTTTGACAATGTGTTGAACGACAAAATTGAGAAACGCGGGTACGATACATTTACATATATAAATTTAGATAGCTTATAAGAAAAGTATTAAAAATGTTTCGTTTGATATATAATTATATATATAGGTATTGGGACGTAGTTTGGTATGAGCCAGGACAAAAACTGCTAACAGATTAGTGAGTTTTTGAATCTCTCTTCCATAACTACTATATATATATCTCTTTATTTCATATTATATTTCAACAGTTTAATAGGAGAAAAATTCGATATAATAAATCAAACAAATGAGCATGTGGAAATTTCATTTTCAAGAACATGGAATATCTCTCAACGTGGCTCGGTAGCCCCATTAAACGTAGATAAAAGGTACATCAATTTGCAACAACAAAGTATTTACTAAATTTTATTTTGATAAATTAAATATAGATGAATTAATCTAATAAAATAATTTTCTTAAAAAAGATATATTATTCGAAGTGGTGTTTCTGGAGTATATATGTACGCTGTGTTAGAGAGGTTAAAAGGTTGGCCGAAAGTGAACATGGACCAAACCAGGATCGTCTTCAAGCTTAACAAAACAAAGTAACCATTGTGTTTTATTAGAACATTTAATTATTAGTCTAAAAATGTTGTGGTTGATAAATTTGTCTTTTTGTTTTCTTCCTATGAAAACATTTTCAGATTCGATTTCATGGCTATATCGGATAATCGGCAAAAAGTTATGCCTTATGAAGCAGATCGAAATACCACCAATGGTAGTGCTAGTCCATTGGCTTACAAAGAAGCTGTTAGAATGATAAATCCAAAAAATCACACACTTAAAGGACAGGTATACCACAAAACTTCGACTCCACTGTAAAAAGAACAAAATTATATATGAATCTTGAATATTTTAACACCAAAAGTACATTCAAATAAATTTGCATTTTGTTTAACAAGTAATTAATAAATAAGTCAAATGAAATTTGTTTCCTATTAACAAGGTCAGAGGCGGTTAAAAATAAAAAGGGCAAGAGCAAAGATTTGACTGGGGGGTAAATGATTGGGTGTGACGCAGGTTGACGATAAGTATATGTACTCAATGGAAGACAAAGACAACAAAGTACATGGTTGGATTTCGTCTGATCCACGTGTCGGTTTCTGGATGATTACTCCCAGCAATGAGTTCCGTGTTTGTGGGCCCATCAAACAAGATCTCACTTCTCATGTGGGACCCACCACCCTTTCAGTGAGTCTCTCAATCACAAACTATCTATTTCGTTTTTGTTTTTTTGTTTTTTTACGATTATCAATTAAAAATAAGAAAGAAAATAGTGAATTTTATTAAAGCCAAAATCATAAGAAATTTTGGTTTCCGGTTTTATATAAAATGTTATGATATAGCAATTCTTTCAAGAATGCTTCTAAGAGATAAGAAAATTTAAATGAAAGAATAAACAAACAATGTCGAACTGGAAATAAATATACTATAAAAATTTCAATCTGCTGATTCTGTGAACTTGATATATATGTCATTTTGTTCTCTCTTAATTATTCGGTTTTAATTAAGAATATTGGGGTTTTAGATGTTTACAAGTTTACATTACGTGGGAAAAGAAATCAACACAACTTATACATGCAAGGAGCCGTGGAAGAAGGTGTTTGGTCCTGTCTTTGTTTATCTCAACTCTGCCTCCTCTCCTAATCTCCTCTGGA
>PKML01043605.1:268278-288385 GCA_002933935.1 Eutrema yunnanense | reverse complement strand
CAAACTCGTCCTCATCGGACTCACCTGAAAAGAAGAGAGAGGGATGAGTAATTTGGATTACCCAGTGAGAACTAAACCTACACTTTCAACACATCCAAACATTACTTTTTAAATACGCTAAGAATAAATCTAACCAAGCTCAAACATTACGCTCTACCAGCGCACAAACAATTTACACGCAAGGGAATACTCCAACTTCAACGGCATCTCGATAGCCAAGCCCACCATGGACCATATTTACACGGCATCTCATAGCCCAGTCCACTCTGGACCATATTTCTCTGGGCCCGGGAAGACCCACCCCGATGCAAACTGACTTCTTCCGCAAGTCTCGGCTCACAACAAACATAATCGTACCACCGTTCCCTTACCCGGTGACGATCACCTCATTCTAACTACACTACACACACTGATCACACAACAGGGTGAACAATCAAGGATGCATGTTCTTCATCTAATGCTTTCCTAACTCATTTCGTTAAGCAGATGCAGATCTAACTAAATGCACATAGAAAACGTGTCCGTACTCCGTAACACGCCATAGCCTAATCAGATCTAGACTCAACATACCAAAAAGGAATGAATCAACATATGGAAAACCTAGATCTAATCCTCACCGTTGCCTTTTGCAGATCTGACGAAGGCGACTGAATAGAGAAGACGACGGAGAAAATCGGCGTCGGCGGCGGCTCCGGCAACTCCGACGAACTTCCGGCGAACTTCCGGCGAACTCCGGTGAACTTCCGGCGAACTCCGGTGGGCTCCGGCGAACTTCCGGCGAACTCCGGTGGTGGGTGGTCGGCTCTTTGGCGACCTCCCTTTCTCTCTCTCGGACTCTCTTATTTTGGTGTGGGGATTTGAGAGCTCCCCTCTCTTCTTTATATAGGGAGAAGAAAGGAGGGTCTTTGAGAGAAATTTCCGATGTGAGACTTTTCACAAAAAGTGGAAATGGGCTTGGGGAAAAATGGGCCTGGGTTTAGGGATGTTACAGTTCTTTTATTATAATATCTATACTATATATATATACTACATAGTAGATGAGATGATGCCAGAATTTTAAAAATCAACCAAGGTTTATAAATAGCATAATTTCCCTCTTTTTAATCTAGTGAAATAGCAATTTGAATATGACATTCTTCATCAGGTTCTTATATTTAGTGTTTTTAAAACAACAAATAAAATGATAAAATCATTTAATAATAGATAAATTAAAATAGTACAACACTCACCATCATGATATTTGTTAGTATAGCTAAATATACGTATAATATTTCATATTAAATATGTTGGAAGAAAATACATATATGTATATGAAAGACAGTATCATGTAACATTCTATTAAAATTAAAATTCAATGCTTTATTGGTATGACTCACACCAAATGTGCTCTCAAATCAAACGGTAGGGTTTTTAGATCCTATATACTTATTCCGTTTCATAAAGAGTGTCGTTTTAATGTTTTATTTTTGTTTTACAAAAAATGTCGTTTTATGTTTTCAATGTATAATTTTGAGCAAAAATCTAATTTTAACTTTATTATTTTAGTGTATTAATTAGATAGAAAAAAATTGTTTATTGTATTAATAAAAAAATTATATAAAACTTTTAATAGTTTTCTTAATGTGTGAAATGTGTCAAAATGACTCTCTTTGTGAAATAGAGAGAGTATATAATAAAGATGAGTATTTTGGTCCCTATAATTGCTCGAAATTAGAGAAAGAAAAGAGAGAGATGGAGAGGTTAGGAGAGACAGAGCATAGCGTAGATGCGTTTGGTTGGGCCGCGAGAGACTCCTCTGGCCATCTCTCCATT
Organism: Eutrema yunnanense; assembly: GCA_002933935.1. Classification (NCBI taxonomy): domain Eukaryota; kingdom Viridiplantae; phylum Streptophyta; class Magnoliopsida; order Brassicales; family Brassicaceae; genus Eutrema; species Eutrema yunnanense. The sequence continues at coordinate 286,573 of PKML01043605.1, read as the reverse complement.
TTCCTTTTCTAGAAGGTAACGTGAATGTGTGATGATGTGATGTACTGATGTTACATGATGGATGATTAATGTAGCCATGATGTGGATGATGATGATGTTACATGATGGTATGTGCAGAGAAACAGGAGATGAAGAAGTGAGAGTGAAGGTGTTATACTGTGGAATATGTCATAGTGATCTCCATTGTCTCAAGAACGAATGGCATTCTTCTGTTTATCCTTTGGTTCCTGGGTACGCAATTCTTGTTTTTTGTTCTTCTCACAAACAATTTTTTTTAATATAAATTCTTTAGATATGTTAAAAAAAAAAATTATTACTACGTTAAAAATCAAGCGTTTATAATCTTATAGTCCAATGTTTTTATTTCTTTTCATTTTTAAAATTAATTTTCACTAGATCCACACATTTGACAATTACAAAAATCACATTTGAAGTCCTTGGAAAGTTTTATGTTCCATGCTTTATCTTTGGTATTGAATTTAAAGAGTTTCTTGTTGATTCTAGATCTAGTTTGAATCTCATGTCAAAGGTTGTTGCAGAGATGTTGGAAATTGCTGAAATGAGACCTCTTCATATGACTCTCGCATTCGCAAACTCTTCCACCTCAATTCCATATGGTACCATCCCTGATTTGCTTGTTAAAGTAGTAAATTGTATGGTTTCTACTGATTTTCAGGTTGTGGAGATGAGTGAAGGTTATAATACGCCCTTAATCTTTGGAAGATCATTCATGGCCACAATGGGTGCAGTTCTAAACATGTACAATAAGAGAATGAGATTCTCTAACATTAACAAAAACTCTACAAAACCATAATGTGGCCATGTCATTGACCCTGCTGTCGATGCTGCTAGTGCTGCTCAGAGACATGTTGAGGCAAATGCTGCTCAAAGACAAGCTGCTGCAGCTCAATTCGGACAGGTGCAAGCTCGAAATGCTGCAAATCAGCGTGCACTACTCCATAAGAATGTTCGACAACTTCCACCTTAAGGTTGGCTAGGGTTAGGGTTAGTTAGGGTTGGGTTTAAGATTAAAGTTAGGGTTAAGGTAGGGTTTAGGTTTCTTTTGGGTGTGTTTGTAGTGTTTATGGGGTTAGGGTTGGCTAGGGTGGTTTAGGGTTAGAGAGGGTTAGGGTTTAGGGTTGGGTAGGGTTTGGGGTTAGGGAGGATTAGTGTTAGAGAGGATCATGGTTTAGGGTTAGGGTTTGGGGTTTGGTAGGGTTAGGGTTAGGGTTTTTAGGGTTAGAGAGGTTAGGGTTTATGGTTTGTTTGGGTTAGGGTTTAGGTGTTATGTTAGGGCTTAGGGTTGGCTAGGGCTAATGTTTAGGGTTTAGGGTTAGAGAGGGTTATGTTAGGGAGGGTTTAGGGTTAGAGAGGGTTAGAGTTTATATGAGGGAGGTTTTGGGTTGGGTAGGTTAGGGTGGGAGGGTTATGGTTTAGGGTTGTTAGAGGGTTAGGTTAGGGAGGGTAGGGTTTAGGGTTAGAGAGGGTTAGGTTAGGGAGGTTAGGGTTTGGCTAGGGTTAGGGTTTTAGGGTTAGAGAGGGTTAGGATTTGCTAGGGGGTTTAGGGTTTAGAGAGGGTTTATGGTTGGCTAGGATTGGGGGTTATGTAGAAGCATGATGATTTAGAAAATTTATCTTGATTTTTGGTTCCAGGGCCGGTCCTAAAATTTTGGGTATTCAAGATCAAATTTTAAAGTTTTTGTTTTTTGGCGGCCAAAATATAAAAATAAAAATATTTGGGGATCAAAAAATAAAAATCAAAAATAAAAAACAAAAATTGGGGCTAAGAAAATGAAAAAAAAAATGGGGCCAAAGACAATTCAAGCTGGCCCGAAAATGATATATGTGCAGAGACAAATGTAGAAAAATTGAAAAGTGTGTAATGGATGATCCATTTTTACAAATGGCTGTGAAATTAAAGAAGTTTTTTGGTTCACGCAACGAAATACGTTTATGCATATCTTTAGATGGAGACGTGTGGAAGAAGTTGTGTGAATGATATGTGTGTAGGGAAATGATAATAAACAGATCGAAGGTGAGATGTAGGTATGAATAATAACGAATACTTATATTGCCAATACACGCAAAAGAAAAACACCATCCTGTTTTTCTAACAAATATATGAAACAAATCAAGCACAGTAGTCAAACAAAGAAAATAAAAGAATCATACTTAGAATCTTACCTGGTACAAACAATGAAGATTGATGGTTTGTTACTGAGCAAGTAAGAAAACTAAATAAAGATTTTGAAGTCGGAAGAGCATATTAATGGACTAAAAAAACAGAGTATTGGACATTCGAACAAAGAGTCAAAAACAGATACAAGTACTCTTTCTTTTTTTTCGACAAGAAGATACAAGTACTTATAGGGGTCATCATCGTACCGGTAGAACAAAGTTACCGTTTCAAAATTACAAAATAGAAAAAAAGATAAAAAAAAAAGTTACCGTTTCGTAACGTTCATATTTTCTTTCTTTCACACTCAACGTTCGACTGTCATATTTTACGGAATTATTAAAAGATAAGTATTTTAATTAAGATGTAAATCCTACGCGCATTATAGGCGCGTGAGTTGCACCTCTTATTAGTATTGGGTTATAATCACCTGATGTCCCGAATTTGGGTGCACAATGGGTCTGAAAAAGGCCCTAATTACAGAAATATTAAGCCCATATCTTCTTTTATGAACAAATCGAATACATGACTCAAAACCAAACTATCATCCTTTTTTTTGGTCAACAACCAAACTATTATCAAAAATTTACAAAACATATTAAAAGTTCAAAATGATATGTTTTATAATTCTATATTTTTTTATTTTTTTTTTATGATTTGAACTGAAAATCGAATTAGTTTGAATCAAAATTTTGTCAATGCGGACTCTATTAGTTTCAATTTTGTAACATGTACTCCAAAACAAATAAATTAAATTAACTGATTCGAAGTAAACCGAAAAATCAGGTAAGGGGGGTGTATTGAACTGAGTATTTAGAGTGATTTGAGTTTTAATAAGATTTCAGATGATTTTGATGGTTTTGGCTAATTTTAAAGAAGTTGTTATGAATTTGTATTAAAATCTCCTACAATCCCACCTTAAACCATGAGATTTGGATCTTTATACTTTTAACTAAGAAAGTCTCCTAAAATCATCTAAAATCCCATGCAGTCATTAAAATCTCAATACTTAAAACATTTTCAATAACAGTGGATTTGATATGATTTTAACAAATTCGTGTTTGAATAACAGAGGATTGTAGGAAGAGCCGACGGTTTGGTTCATAATGTTAAAAATATATAGGTAAACTTCACTTTTTTAGGTTTTCTCTTTCAGAACTGGTTAGTTAACCTTCGATTCTACTTTTTTTTCAAGAGATTCTTATCTATTAAGTCACTTTTTTAAAAAATTATATTTTTTTAGCATTTTCTAAACTTAATTAAAAAACTAACATTTATTGTACTGTACACACGTTGACTTTCAAATCGTGCCTTGTATAATACTGCACGAAATCAACTGTGTACAATACAAGAACCAATAGAAAATAGAGGCAAAATCATGATTTTACACATAAAAAAATGACAAATTGTAACTAAAGTTTAAAATAGTGACAGTAGAGCCAATTATCTCTTTTTTTTAATCTAAATTGACAAAAAAAATATATAGGATTATATCTACATATTTGTCTTTTGGTCTCTATAGTTCTGCGTCTATGGTGCTCTTCCGACTTTTTCGGTGGTCTCGATAGTTTTACTTTGACTTTAATATCCCTTCTTGTGTTTTCCGTGTATCGGGCTTAGTCTCCCACGTGTCGGGCTTAGTTTCCGGGGAATTCTTATTTTTCACCGGCTTTGTATAACAAATCTGTATTTCATCTTTGTATTCCTATCTTGAATAATATAATGGAAAATTTCAGTGGAAAAAAAAAAAATATCTACATTGGGTATTATTGGTGATGAGTTTTTGCCGAAAATGAGCACTCACCTCCATTATTACCATCATCACATAAAGTTGACTGTTATCGTTAGCATTTTTTTTTTCTTTCCAAGTTGACTACTACCAGCTTATAGCCTTACACCCCCTCTTTTATGTTCTGATAAACGATTAAGCATATAGTGACTATTAATAATAATAAATATAATTGTAAATATATAATTTCAATTAAAAAAATGACCAAAAATAAAAAGAGCAAGTAAGCCGGTGGTTGTCACACCTCTACTGCTATTTTACCGGTGTTGAGTTCGATTCCACATACTTTCCATATGTGGGGGTATTTGACTATTGGATCGACATGTTGTGGCCCAAAATAATGACAAAACAAAAAATATACCAAAAATTAATTCTTTCATTTTTTTTTCTTGTTGTATACTTTCTCAACTCCTTTGAAAGTTTTTTAAATCAAGTTACTTAGCCAGATTATTCGTCAGATCATGGTAAAACTGATCCGACCAATCGGGTTTTAAAAGAATGACTTCAGTCCTATTTACAAAGATAATACGTTTTTTTGACTATTTTCCTAACCAAAAAAAAAACAAAAACATGGAAAGATTCATCTCAATTTCATTGTAAGAGATACATAAACGTGTGGTTGTTTATTACAGTCACGAAATCGTTGGAGACGTGAGTGAGATAGGGAGCAAAGTGAGTAAGTCCAATATTGAAGCAAAGTCGGTGTGGGATGCATAATGGATTCGTGCCGCACGTGCGAGAGCTGCCGTGAAGATCAAGAAAACTATTGCACCAAAGCAGTCGCAACCTAGAAGGGAGTTCACTACGACGAGACGGTTAACTACGGTGGATACTCAGACCACGTTGTTGTCGACGAACGTTACGCCGTCAAAATTCCCCACACGTTGCCTGAAGCTTCGGCCGCACTTTTTTTTTTCGGCCGCACTTTTGCTTTGTGCAGGTTTAATCTAATTTAAAATATGTACGTTTCATTTGTTGATCATTATTATTCGTCCGCAGTATCTGTTTTGTTGAGACCAAATACGAGTAGAGATGAAACGTTAAAGCCCAATAGGCCTTTTATTTTCAAAATATTTATACAGGGGCGGATCCACATTGTAACAAGGTGTGTGACACTGCCCCCACATTAATTACTAGAATTTATTTGTTTGACAAATTTGGTGGTAGATAACTCTATCAAAACTCAAGGTGGAGAGTTTGATGGCTATCTTCTTTTGTTTCTTTTAGGTCTGGGTATTCGAGTCCACAGTTCGGATTCAAGTCGGTTTTTGGGTATCCTAAATTGGAGATGATAGGGCCCGATGGTTAGCTCGACCGCGGGGAAATGTAAGGGTGCTCTTGAAAATCTTGGAGCCGATGGGTTCTTGGTTAGACTCGATGAAGACCAAATGCAGGTAAAACATAATCGAATTTTCAATTAATGTAATTCTTTTTATCGAGTTTTAATTAGTGAATTTATATTATGTTAGGCTGCAATGGGAACTATGGATGGCATAATCGATGCTGTTTCTGTATCACATCCAATTTTACCATTAATTGGACTACTCAAATCCAATGGTAAACTTGTTCTACTCGGTGCAACGGAGAAGCCATTTGATCTACCTGCATTTTCCTTAATCATGTGTATATAACCCTAAATATATAGACTGTTTTAAATTAATGTTAGCTAGATTTTTTCAACCTTTCGCATCTAGAGCATTAAATATAATGAAATCGTGATTCGATAGGACGGAGATCGGTGGCGGGAAGTGCTATTGGAGGAATGAAAGAGACGCAACAGATGATCGATTTCGCAGCTGAACATGGCATAGAAGCAGACATTGAGATCATATCCATGGAAAATAGAACACTGCCATGGATAGACTTGCAAAAGGAGATGTTAAATATCGTTTTGTCATTGACATTGCGAACACATTGGTTGCTACTCGATCTTAAACTTGATGTTCTATGTGTAATCACATAATCATTATAAGTCCAGATTTTTAATCTGACCGAGTCAAAAGGGGAGAACGGATTTTTATATAAACAAGAGTTTGATCAAATGAATGAAAGTTGAGTGATTATGATTTGGACGAAAATGAATTACTTGATTTCCACAAGCTAAAGAATTTCTAGTTCAAACTCACACTATTTTTTTGGAGATTGCCAAGTATATGAATCATGGAAACTGAATTGTATGACTAATTTTGATTGGAATTATTAACACGTTTCTTCGAGAAGATGATTTTACCGATCTATCGATCACCAAATCTTATTCTAGAATTGACAATATACTTTACTTGAATCACTCTGTTTTAATCAAATTAAGGCTTTAATACTATGTTAAGTTTAATAATAAATAAATTGGTTTATATATATTTTTATATATTACTTTGGTTTTTTTTTTTTTTAACTTTCGCCATGGAATTCAGTATACGGGTTCCATCATATAATTATTCAAGTAATGGTTTTCATATATATTTTGCTTTTCACTTTTCTAATTTTATTTGACTTCTTGTTGAGACAAGATCATAAAATTTTTGAAATAATGGGTTTTCATATCTGTCTTATGTTCTGTATTCTTCTGCTCACTTTTATTTGACTTCTTGTTGAATTAACTTTATATATATGAAAAGAATAACTAGGTACGACAAATTAAGGAAAGAAATAAAGTATTATATTAAATGATCGAAAAGCAATATTATTTAACTCTCATAAAGTTATTTTGTTGTAGTCTTGGCATTATCTATATTTTGTATTTGGGCCCGCACACACTGACTTATCAGAGTGAAATGAAAAATGGGTTATGTGGTTGAAAAAAGTCCCACGTGTGTAATTAAATTTTGCCGTGAAGATAATTCGCTCCATACACTCATTTTCCATGCATTGCACGCAACGACACTGACCCATTTTCCAGGAAGCATCTTGTGATAGTAATGTAGTTAAATGAGTTAATTAGCGTTTACAATTAACAAATGAATTTGGTTTAAAATATTTAAAAACTCTTGATTCGTTTGGAAAAAATTGAAAGTGAACATTTCACAACATATAAGGACGTATATTATAGAGATAAGGACGTAGCGGAAATGGTCCAAATGAATAATAATGAGTTATGGTCCTATATTAAACCGGTGTCTCTCCTCAATTATTAGTGTCACTCAAAAAAAAAAAAAAATCTCAGTTCTATTCTCTTGTTGTTTTATATAATGGGAAAGGTTCTTGAGAAGGAGGCGTTCGGATTGGCCGTGAAAGACGAATCCGGAGTTCTCTCGCCTTTCTGTTTCTCAAGAAGGTTCCAATTTCTTTAGATGTATTTCGATTTTGTTCCGTATATATATATGATCCTAAATAATTTATTATTTGAATAACATTATGTTTTGGTGGAATTAATGTATAGGGAGACGGGAGAGAAGGATGTGAGGTTCAAAGTGTTGTTCTGTGGAATTTGCCACACTGATTTAAGTATGGCCAAAAACGAGTGGGGATTTACTACTTACCCTCTCGTCCCCGGGTAAGACAACACTTCCATACTCATAAGTCAAAAGTAATAATCGATTAAACATTATCATTTACCTTTGAAAATAGATTAGTAAATCTAGCAAACCTAAAGCTTTTTATGGATGAGATCATGAGTTTTTTTTTTTTTTTTGTATATTTTACCGGATGAGTACATGTTAATTTTGGAAATTTTTTTTGCAAGTCCGGAATTTATGTGGTTAAGCATCTAAAATCTAAATATATGGCTAAAATGTGTATGGCCACAGACAACCACATAAACTTTTTAGAGAGCAACCGACCAATTTACTGGATAAGTTAATTAATTACCTTATTATTTTCCGTGGCCATTTACTGGATAAATTGCAGTTTGTTTGTAGTGAATAATACTAGTATTGGCTCAATCCTTAAATATTCCAAATTTCTTGATAACAAAGAAGAGTATTCCAAATTTATTAAGGAAAATCCCAGTTCGAACCTAGCTCCTACTAGGAAAAAAGAAGAAGAGATATATGTCCGGTTTGATGATTTCATTAGTTCCAAATTAACCATTCATATGACTTTATACGGTAGTGATATGACATTGAATAGGAATAAAATTGTTTCAGGCATGAGATCGTTGGCGTGGTTACTGAAGTCGGGGCCAAAGTGACTAAATTTAACGCCGGAGATAAAGTCGGAGTTGGTTATATGGTCAGCTCGTGCCGGTCATCATAGACGAAACTGATTCTTGTTTCTCAAGTTGAACTAGGAGAATCAGCATCTTCAGTTTGAAACCTTGAAGCTGTAGAGAAACCACCTATAGTACTTAGTACTAGCCCAAGACTGTAATACCCGAGAAACCCGAAAGAAATCAAGAGAATAAACCCTCTAAGTATAAGGAAGAATATGGAAGAACACTTAGAAAATACTTGAAAGACTTTTAGAGAAAATTAGAGAACTTATGAAGAACACTCTTTCTTTGAACTTGCTTTTTATTCCCTTGTTCAAGTTGATTACAAAGGAGATGAATGAGCTATTTATAGGCTCCAAGACTACAAAATATCTTACAAACATTCTTGTACTCTCTAGATTTTTCTACCATAAATATCTAGATAATTGTCTAATAGAATTCTCTAGAACACTTAAAGGAGGTGATGGGATTTTATGATGTTTCTAGAGAATTCTAGAACTTGGGCTTAATTTTGGGTTTGGTCAAAACAAGAATAATTTTATGATGGACCCAAAATTAAGTTTAACCCAAAATCAAGTTTAATTTCAATACCCCCTTAAACTTGATTTTGTCAACCATCCCGAGCTTCGAGCGAAGTGACTCAAACTGACCTTTTGGTAATGGCTTGGTGAAGATGTCTGCAACGTTGTCCTCGCTTCGAACCTCCAAAGCTTCAATTGTTCCATCAAGCACCTTCTCCCGTATGAAATGATGTTCTAACTCGATATGCTTTGTCCTTGCATGAAACACTGGATTATTAGCCAACTTGATAGCACTTTGATTATCTCCATAGATTGCAACCGCCTTATTGATTGGCTCCAACATATCTTCAAAGAGTCTTCGAAGCCATATACACTCTTGAGCTGCGAGTGTTGAAGCTTTATATTCCGCTTCAGTAGTAGACAATGATACCGTTGCTTGCTTCTTGCTGCACCATGAAACGCTTGTGTCACCACATAAGAACACATAACCTGAAGTTGATTTTCGATCATCTAGATCTCCACCAAAGTCAGCATCTGTGAAACCATGGAGAGAAACCTTGGCATTGTACTTATACACCAAACCCATGCCAAGAGTTGTTTTCACATATTTCAAGATCTTCTTTGCTGCTTCTAGATGTGGCTTCCTTGGTTCTTGCATAAACCGACTTACGAGACCTACCACAAAGGCAATGTCAGGTCTTGTAATGGTTAAGTATAGAAGACTTCCTACAAGAGAGCGATAAGGTCGAGGGTCGGGTAGTAAGGATCCTTCATTGCGGTTAAGCTTTATGTTCACATCCATCGGAGTAGTACGTGTCTTTCCTTCGTGTATCCCGAACCTCTCAACAATTCTTCTTGCATAGCTTTGTTGGCCGACGAATATTCCATCATTTACCCTTTCGACCTCCAAACCAAGAAAGTTATTCAGCTCACCCAACTTCTTCATCTCAAACCTCACTGACATATCCTCTTGTAGATGAGCAATTTCAGCATCATCATTCCCGGTGATGATCATATCATCCACGTAAAGAAGAACTACCACGTGGACTCCTCCATTCTTCTTGAAGAATAGACTCGGATCAGAATTTGATGGCACATATCCGCAAAACTGAAGGAATTGAGCAAGCTTTCCATACCAAGCTCGTGGAGCTTGTTTTAACCCGTATAAAGCCTTCTTCAGTTTGCACACATAACCAGGATACTCTTGTGATTCAAAACCAGGTGGTTGCTCCATGAAAATTTCCTTATCAAGCTCTCCGTATAGAAAAGCATTCTTCACATCTAATTGACATAACTTCCAACCAAAGCTTGCGGCTAAAGATAAAAGTGAACGTACCGTAGTCATCTTTGCCACTGGACTAAAAGTTTCATCATAATCTTCTCCATACTTCTGAGAGAACCCTCGAGCAACCAACCTTGCCTTAAATCTGGCAATGCTCCCATCCGTCTTTCGCTTAATTCGATACACCCATTTACAAGAAACGGGTTGGACATCCTTGGGTTTAGGAACCAAATCCCAAGTTTCGTTCTTCATGAGAGCACTCATCTCCTCCTTCATTGCGGCCTCCCACTCTTGAACTCCTTTTGCTTCATCATACGATGATGGCTCCTCTTCATCTAATGGAGATGCAAAATAGCATGAGTAAGTAGTATCAAACCTTTCATCTCTGAACCGAGCGGGTCGGACAATGTTCCTTTTTGGCCGTTGATTTGCCATTGAACTATGATCTTTTTCCTCATCTTCCTCTTGTCTAGTGCTCCCCCTTTCATTGTGCGTCTCCTTTTCAGGACTTTCGCTTTCACTTATCATTTGAATAACTGGTTCATCGATCTTGGAGGAACCCCCACCTTCTTGTTCGACCATGACTTGAGGTGGCCCATAAAACGACGAAATTTCATCGAAGACAACATCACGAGACATAGTGTACATGTGTGTCTCTGGATCCATACACCTCCATCCCTTCCTTTGTTCATCATAGCCGACAAAGATGCACTTCTTCGCCTTTGCCTCTAGCTTTGTTCTTTGGGAATCAAACACATGAACGTAGCAGACTGATCCAAATATCCTGAAATGTTTCACCGTTGGCTTCTTCCCATGAACCATCTCATAAGGAGACTTCATATTGTTTGGACTAAGTGGCATCCGATTGATGACATACGCTGCACATCTCATGCCTTCCGCCCATAAGGCCTTAGGCAAATTTTTGTCATGTAGCCAGCTTCTACATGTCTCGCTTATATGTCTAATTTTCCTTTCCGCTACTCCATTTTGTTGAGGTGTATATGGACATGTAAATTCTCTCTTAATACCATGCTTTTGGCAAAAAGAGAGAAACTCCTTTGACATGAACTCCCTTCCGTTATCCGTCCTTAGGGTCTTGATCTTCCGACCCAACTCTCCTTCCACGGTAACCTTGAATTCTTGAAACTTGGAAAATACTTCTGATTTTTCCTTCACAAAGTATACCCAGGTGTACTGCGAGAAATCATCAACGAACAACAACATGTAGCGAAACCCGGAATAGGAGGATGTTCTCGTCGGACCCATCAGATCACTATGGATCCTCTCCAACGGAGCGCTGCATCGTGAAGTGGAGTTGTCAAATGGAAGCCTATGTGACTTTCCATATTGACAGCCTTCACAAATTTTTCCTTCATCTTCAATCTTCAACTTGGGGAGCCCATTAACCAAATCCTTGTTCACCATGACTTTGAGCTTAGTCATATTTATATGACCAAGCCTAGCATGCCATATAATGGCATTGTCATTGGTACTCATCTTCTCAACATAAGAATTTTAGGCCGATAAAACATATAAATCTTTAACCCGTGCTCCGGTATGAACCACGTCCGCCTTTAACTCTTGAATATTTTTTAAGAATTTAACGTCTCTTGGGCCGAATAGAACGTAGTTACCTGAGTCCACCGCATTCACCACGGAGAGAAGATTATTCCTTACTCCAGGAATATGGTACACATTCTTGAGAGTGATTGGGCTTCCATCATCTCCTTCAATGATTACTGTTCCTTCTTTCTCAACTCGGTGGATGGAATTGTCTGCGGTAATTATGGCTTCTTTCCCGTCATGTCGCTGAAGACTGGAAAATAACTTCTCGTCTCCAGTAATATGATGGCTACAACCAGAATCCACAATCCAGTCATTTCCAAAATTTTTAGTTTTGGAAGTACCTGAAGATGCAGCCTGCACCATGAAACATTTTCCCCATTCTCCGTCTTCAGTATGACCCTTTGATTCTGCCATGTTTGTTTCTTTCAGCTTGACTCGACAATCCTTTTTGAAATGCCCAAGTTTTCCACACCGGTAGCACTTGTATCGCTTCTTGTCTTCCGTAGAAGATCCTTCTCGTCCATCATTATTTTTCGTATTACCATATTTGGGTTTGGCTTTGAAGCTTTGTTGCCTCCCCGCTACAAAAGCGCTCCTTGAGTCATCATGGACTTTAACTCCCGCCATTTGCATGGCTAGTGATTCTTGCGAAGCTAGTAGATTTTCGAACTCCTCCAAGGAAGGTTGTGTAGCCCATCCTTGAACGGAAGTAACAAACGGTGTATATTCGTGTCGTAGACCACGAACAATAGACCGCTTCAACCGTGCTTCCGAAATTGATTCCTCCGGATTTAGAGTATTAATCTCAGAGCAAAGATTTTTTACCTTGATGAAAAACTCTGAGATTGAAGACTCCCCCTGCTTCGCATTCGCCAGCTCGTTCTCTAACAGTTGTAGCCGAGCCTCGTTCTTCTTGTTGAACAATTGATCTAACGCCTGCCAAATAGCACTTGCGGATGTACACCTTGAGACATGCTCAAATACTCCCGAGGATATTGACCTCTTCAAAGCAAATTCCGCCTTGGCATTCTTCCGTGTCCACTCCTTTGTCGCTTCCGCTGTTGCAACATCTCCCCTTGGTGGTGTTGTGCTGCTACCGCCGACGACATCCCATAAGTCCTCACTAACCAAGTATGACTCCATACATGACTTTCATAACCGGTAGTTAGATTGGTTTAAGATCTCCATTCCCAATCCAACGACACGACCCATTGATTCCATACTTAGAGTAAACCCGAGCTCTCTTTAAACCCCGATCTTGAAAAGAACCAAATTAGAATGGCTCTGATACCATGTAGAAAAACCACCTATAGTACTTAGTACTAGTCCAAGACCGTAATACCCGAGAAACCCGAAAGAAATCAAGAGAATAAACCCTCTAAGTATAAGGAAGAATATGGAAGAACACTTAGAAAATACTTGAAAGACTTTTAGAGAAAATTAGAGAACTTATGAAGAACACTCTTTCTTTGAACTTGCTTTTTATTCCCTTGTTCAAGTTGATTACAAAAGAGGGGAATGAGCTATTTATAGGCTCCAAGACTACAAAATATCTTACAAACATTCTTGTACTCTCTAGATTTTTCTACCATAAATATCTAGATAATTGTCTAATAGAATTCTCTAGAACACTTAAAGGAGGTGATAGGATTTTATGATGTTTCTAGAGAATTCTAAAACTTGGGCTTAATTTTGGGTTTGGTCAAAACAAGAATAATTTTATGATGGACCCAAAATTAAGTTTAACCCAAAATCAAGTTTAATTTCAATAGAAGCCTTGAAGCCCAAACTTACTCGCTAAATACGCAGCATAACCGTAGATACCCACCTGGAAAATAACAAAAAATACATCCTTCATCAAGCTATCTGTGAAACTGTTGAGATCCACATGATTGCACTAACACAAAGCTCTCTACTTTGTTCCCAGCTTGCAATTAACTATGAGATTTGTGGACACTTACAGAGGGCACACTCCAGAGGTTTGTGGTCTGAAGTGGTCAGGTTCTGGACAGCAGCTAGCAAGTGGTGGCAACGATAATACACGACGAAAAATACAGAGCAAGGGCAAGGAAGCTATATGGAAAAGCAAAAAATGATGCTAAAACCATAGAGGATACCATAGTTAAATTTTGTTCATTTTCCTTGTAGATTAGAAACATGAAAACATCATGCCCGATAAAAAACTGAGTCTCCTTTGGTGGGTTTAGCAGAGATGCCTTTCATGATTTTGCTACCACAAGTGCATTCACCATCACCAACCTGCATTTCGAAGAGAGAGATACACATTGGTTTTTTTCTTCAGAATATTTTCATAACAGAAAGAAACAATTTTTTTTTTGTATTTGCAGAGCTAAAGAGATCACCAAGAAGAAGAATTATACCAAAGGGAAATAAGTTTCTCCTCTTTCAACATCATTTGTTAAATACATAAACATAGTTGCAACGCGCTGACCACCACGCTTCAAATTGAACTGTGTGGAAACATAAAAAAGAAACGAGGATATATGAACAACACAAGATAAGCTTACTTTTAGTTTAGTCCTAAAAAAAACAAACTAAATGTTGTAAGATCAGAAAGAATAAGATTAAGTAACTATCCAACTAAATATTATTGATAAAACCAAAAACTATACAGTGTTCCATCCTCCTTTTACGATTTTTGACCAGTGCAAGAGCTTTCTCTATCAATCTACTAATGATATATAAATGAGATAGCCCCCAAGGCTTACTCCAAACTAAGGCTTACGTCCAATGTTTAATTGAAACAATAGAACAATCTAAGGCAGAGAGTGGAGAAGTTCAATAACTACCAACACGAGCTATACTCAAGACAAAATCGCAGTTTAGAAATGAAAGGAATTGAAAATCGAATTCGTACTAGGACGCAGAGGTGAGTCTTCCAGAATCTTCTTCACTTCCATAGCTCTCACAGAGCTTTCTTTGCCATGTTCATCGCCTTCCCGAACATCTTTGCCATGTTCATCGCCTTCCAGAATCTTCTTCATTTTTGTATGGCAAATTAATTTAATTTTTGTTGTGTCAATTATGAACGCAACAGCATAATTATTCTTTCGTACCTATACAATAATATACCCAAAAGAAATTTATTGAATAAAAAGATCAAAGGCCTATATAAGTCGAGACAACCTAGCTAACAATCATTGCAAATTGAAACCAAAAACCAAATATCCATACAACACACATAACACATATTGAGAGACAGAGAGCTAAATCATCGAACTTGACTTGGAGGAAATTAAAAACCCACAAAAGATCAAATCAAGAAGATGGGATATATATCAGAGCTAATAGGAAATGGAGCCATAGCTATGGCAAGAAGAGAAGAAGAAGAAGCAGTTTCAGACAGTGGAGCTCAAAGTTAGCTAGAATGGGTTGTGATGGCTGTGTCCTCAAAATCAAAAACCAACATATAGTAAGATCAGTTGTGTTTTGCAAAATAATGGTTATCATAAACATATGATTATAAATGTGCTATATTCTAAAACTAATACAATATTGTATCATCACTTGGGATTACAAAACACAATAAGTACTATTCGTGCTAGGAGTTATATATATTGAAAAATAAAATAGGTAAAGGTCATAAACAAAAGCATACTATTGATCATGTGACCAAGTTCACACAACTCACGAGTGTATATGATTCAGGGACTGTAAGCACAATATCAACCCATTGAATCTCACCCCAAACTTGACGATTGAGTCTCTTGAGTCTCTTGTCAAGCAAAATCACTGCACACCAAATTTCTTTGGTTTGATCAATATGACACAAGGCAGGAGTGTCCCAAAAGATTACGAGCTTTCCTCCATAAGTACCAAGTACAGTATCATTTCTAGAATACGTACTAAGTCTACTCAAACCGTTGATTAATATCCACTGTTTTGACTCTCTATCATACCACCACCATTTTTTATATGCATAAGAGTACGATACATCCCCTATCATACGACGATTTTCCATCAAGGGTTTCGTTTCAACTTCCCATTTCTTTTCTTTTAGGAGGTAAACAAAGTTCTTCTCCGTAGTCCTCACACAAATCGTTCCAAATATCCGTACGACCTTTATATTTGAAGAAAACCGGACCTCAGGGCCAGGGTCAGGTAAAGGTTCCCAAGTTTGAGTCTTTGGGTCGAAAACTTCAGCCCAATACGTAGCTTCATCTGCTCGACAACCTCCCAAGACATATAATTTCCCATCAAGGACGCACGTAAGGGGTTCCTTTCGAGCCACCATCATGCTAGGGGATTCACGCCACTTGCCAATCAGCTTATTAAAGACCCTCACAACCGACGAGAAAGACGAGGAGGACGAGTTTTTTACGCCGAACATGTAGGAGTCTGAACCAACGGGTATGCACATTATATCTGTTGGATTAAGAGAATAGGAAGAGGGCACTGGTACCAACAATAAATTTCCAGTAGACTCTTCTAAAAACTTGCATTGGCGTAGGGTTTGATGACGATCAGGATTTATCCAGAGACTATACCAGATGAGGCAAGGATGGGTGGGCGATCGTAGGCTAAGATAAACACATTCTTCTTGAGTTTTAAGTTGGCGCCGTACTAAATAGAGCTCTCTGGAGAGGACGAGCGAGCAAAAGCTCTTGGAGACAAGAGAGAGCTTTGGGTAGTACGATCTCGATATGCGTGACAAACAGCTCATAACAATGTCCTCCGGTAGTGATGAAAACGACGAAGGAAGAGGTGGCAGCAACGACGGAGGCCGCGGAGGATGGTTTGACTTGTTCGGTGGTTCTATATTGGGGGACTGCATAGCGGCCGCCGTTTGCTTGTAATTGGTGTTGGAAATACACTACTAGGGTTTTTACAAAAACCAATAAAAAGGAAAAACAAGTATTTCCTATTTTTATTTTTATTTTTATTGTCTGAAATATACTAATGGAACCAAATGTGGAAAACAAACAATTAATTAATAAATAAGTCAAATGAAATTTGTTTCCTATTAACAAGGTCAGAGGCGGTTAAAAAATAAAAAGGGAAAGAGCAAAGATTTGACTGGGGGTAAATGATTGGGTGTGACGCAGGTTGACGATAAGTATATGTACTCAATGGAAGACAATGCCAACAAAGTACATGGTTGGATTTCGTCTGATCCACGTGTCGGTTTCTGGATGATTACTCCCAGCAATGAGTTCCGTGTTTGTGGGCCCGTCAAACAAGATCTCACTTCTCATGTGGGACCCACCACCCTTTCAGTGAGTCTCTCAATCACAAACTATCAATTTCGTTTTTTTTTTTTACGATTTTAATTGTAGGTGTTATCAATTAAAAATAAGAAATAAAATAGTGTATTTTATTAAAGCCAAAATCATAAGAAATTTTGGTTTTCGGTTTTATATAAAATGTTATGATATAGCAATTCTTTCAAGAATGCTTTTAAGAGATAAGAAAATTTAAATGAAAGAATAAACAAACAATGTCGAACTGGAAATAAATATACTATAAAAAATCAATCTGCTGATTCTGTGAACTTGATATATATGTCATTTTGTTCTCTCTTAATTATTCGGTTTTAATTAAGAATATTGGGGTTTTAGATGTTTACAAGTTTACATTTCGTGGGAAAAGAAATCAACACAACTTATACATGCAAGGAGCCGTGGAAGAAGGTGTTTGGTCCTGTCTTTGTTTATCTCAACTCTGCCTCCTCTCCTAATCTCCTCTGGAACGATGCTAAACGACAGGTTTCGTAATTCTCGTGATATCAATTAGTTTGAATCATCATGATTATTATTGTTATCTATATTTAAAATGTTAAAACAATTGTTTAGATGGTTGCCGAGGTCCAAAGCTGGCCTTATGATTTCGTGAAGTCAGTAGATTACCCTCTTCACCACCAAAGAGGAACAGTTAAGGGGCAATTCTTTGTCATGGACAGGTAAATAAATATATTCGATCCTCCGATTTATTTAAAATATTGTCTTACATAACTTCACGATACTATTTTAAATCTAAAAGTGTGAAATTATGAGTTTTATAGATACATAAACAAGTCGAAGTCATTCGGGGAATTTGCTTTTGTGGGTTTAGCAATACCTGGTAAAGCTGGTTCATGGCAAACCGAAAACAAGGTACTATAATTAAATTTTGTAATAATACTAATTATATTACTGGCAAGGCGGATACATGCTATAGAGAGTAATCTAAGTTTCAGTATGAAAAAATTTGGATGATAAAAAATATTATTTAATTCTATCTAATTTGTTATCTAGCTATATTGTTGACATACACGGAGATTTGTATTTTTTTCATTCGCTCATTTTTTGGAACCGAAATCAAAATGTTCTTGACAGTTGAATTTTTTCTTTTTAAACGTAACACTAACCTGCACTCGACGACATGACTCCTATTGAACAAGGAAAAGTGAAGTAAGCCTCTGTGTCGAGGACACAGTCGTCAACACAGGATCTTCAGGAACTTGAGCAAGTCTCTGTGTCGAGGACACAGTCGTCAACACAGGATCTTCAGAAACTTGAGCAAGTCTCTGTGTCGAGGACACGGTCGTCAACACAGAACCTTCAGTACAAAAGCTCATGAGAATTAAATACTCATCTCTCTTCCAACGGCTCCTTTAGTTCTCTAACGTCTCTTTTTCAAAGAAAAGTTCTTTTAGGGTTTTGTAAGCTCTCTTTTGATTCTCTATAAAGAGAGATGTAATATGTATCAATAATACAATCTTTGGAGACTTATTCTCTCTACTCTTCTCTATTCTCTCTAACCTCTTATTCTCTTAAGCAATCCCTTCTCTATTCTCTTAATTCCGCAAGCTATA
>PKML01043605.1:232276-258977 GCA_002933935.1 Eutrema yunnanense | reverse complement strand
TTTGGTCCCTATAATTGCTCGAAATTAGAGAAAGAAAAGAGAGAGATGGAGAGGTTAGGAGAGACAGAGCATAGCGTAGATGCGTTTGGTTGGCCCGCGAGAGACTCCTCTGGCCATCTCTCCATTTTCCTTTTCTAGAAGGTAACGTGAATGTGTGATGATGTGATGTACTGATGTTACATGATGGATGATTAATGTAGCCATGATGTGGATGATGATGATGTTACATGATGGTATGTGCAGAGAAACAGGAGATGAAGAAGTGAGAGTGAAGGTGTTATACTGTGGAATATGTCATAGTGATCTCCATTGTCTCAAGAACGAATGGCATTCTTCTGTTTATCCTTTGGTTCCTGGGTACGCAATCCTTGTTTTTTGTTCTTCTCACAAACATATTTTTTTTATATAAATTCTTTAGATATGTTAAAAAAAACAAATTATTAGTACGTTAAAAATCAAGCGTTTATATCTTATAGTCCAGTGTTTTTTATTTCTTTTCATTTTTAAAATTAATTTTCACTAGATCCACACATTTGACAATTACAAAAATCACATTTGAAGACCTTGGAAAGTTGGAAAGTTTTATGTTCCATGCTTTATCTTTAGTATTGAATTTAAAGAGTTTCTTGTTGATTCCAGATCTAGTGTGAATCTCATGTCAAAGGCTGTTGCAGAGATGTTGGAAATTGCTGAAATGAGACCTCCTCATATGACTTTCGCATTCGCAAACTCTTCCACCTCGATTCCATATGGTACCATCCCTGATTTGCTTGTTAAAGTAGTAAATTGTCTGGATTCTATTGATTTTCAGGTTGTGCAGATGAGTGGAAGTTCTAATATGTCATTAATCTTTGGAAGACCATTCATGGCCACAATGGATGCAGTTCTAGACATGTAAAATAAGAGAATGAGATTCTCTAACATTAACAAAAACTCTACAAAGCCATAATGTGGCCATGTCATTGACCCTGCTGCTAGTGATGCTCAGAGACAGGTTGAGGCAAATGCTGCTAAAAGACAAGCTGATGCAGCTCAACTCGGACAGGTGCAAACTCGAAATGCTGCAAACCAGCGTGCACTACTCCAGAAGAATGTTCGACAACTTCCACCTTAAGGTTGGCTAGGGTTAGGGTTAGTTAGGGTTGGATTTTGGGGTTTAGGGTTAAAGTAGGGTTTAGGTTTCTTTTTGGGTGTGTTTGTAGTGTTTATGGGGTTAGGGTTGGCTAGGGTGGTTTAGGGTTAGAGAGGGTTAAGGTTTAGGGTTGGGTAAGGTTTGTGGTTAGGGTTGGGGTTATGGAGGATTGGCTAGAGAGAGTTAGAGTTTATAGGATTGGGTAGGGTTTGGGGTTAGAGGGAGGATTAGGGTTTAGGGGGTTAGAGAGGTTAGGGTTATGGTTTGTTTGGGAGGGTTAGGGTTTAGGGTTTATGGATGGTTTATGGTTTAGGGTTAGAGAGGGTTAGGTTTAGTGAGGGTAGGGTTAGAGTTAGATATGAGGGTTAGGGTTTAGGGTTGGCTAGGGGGTTTAGGGAGGGTTAGGGTTTAGGGAGGGTTATGGTTTAGGGTTTGTTAGAGAGGGTTTAGAGTTAGGTTAGGGAGTTAGGGTTTAGGGTTGGCTAGGGTTAGGGTTTAGGTAACCTGTTAGGGTTAGGGTTTAGGGTTTGTTAGGGGGTAGGGTTCGGGTTTAGGGTTATAGGGTTTGCTAGGGTTATGGTTTAGGGTTAGAGAGGTTTATGGTTGGCTATGGTCGGCTTAGAAAAATTATCTTGAGTATTACTGGTTCCAGGGCCGGTCCTGAAATTTTGGGGGCTCAAGATCAAATTTTAAGGTTTTTGTTTTTTGGCGGTCAAAAAATAAAAATAAAAATATTTGTTGGTCAAAAAATAAAAATAAAAAACAAAAATTGGGGCTAAGAAAATGAAAAAAAAAATGGGGCCAAAGACCAATGTTTCAAGCCGGCCCTAATGATATGCAGAGACAAATGTAGAAAAATTGAAAAAGGGTGTTGATCCATTTTTACAAATGGCTGTGAAATTAAAGAAGTTTTTTGGTTAACGCAACGAAATACGTTTATGCATATCTTTAGATGGAGACGTGTGGAAGAAGTTGTGTGAATGATATGTGTGTAGGGAAATGATAATAAACAGATCGAAGGTGAGATGTAGGTATGAATAATAACGAATACTTATATTGCCAATACACGCAAAAGAAAAACACCATCCTGTTTTTCTAACAAATATATGAAACAAATCAAGCACAGTAGTCAAACAAAGAAAATAAAAGAATCATACTTAGAATCTTACCTGGTACAAACAATGAAGATTGATGGTTTGTTACTGAGCAAGTAAGAAAACTAAATAAAGATTTTGAAGTCGGAAGAGCATATTAATGGACTAAAAAAACAGAGTATTGGACATTCGAACAAAGAGTCAAAAACAGATACAAGTACTCTTTCTTTTTTTTCGACAAGAAGATACAAGTACTTATAGGGGTCATCATCGTACCGGTAGAACAAAGTTACCGTTTCAAAATTACAAAATAGAAAAAAAGATAAAAAAAAAAAGTTACCGTTTCGTAACGTTCATATTTTCTTTCTTTCACACTCAACGTTCGACTGTCATATTTTACGGAATTATTAAAAGATAAGTATTTTAATTAAGATGTAAATCCTACGCGCATTATAGGCGCGTGAGTTGCACCTCTTATTAGTATTGGGTTATAATCACCTGATGTCCCGAATTTGGGTGCACAATGGGTCTGAAAAAGGCCCTAATTACAGAAATATTAAGCCCATATCTTCTTTTATGAACAAATCGAATACATGACTCAAAACCAAACTATCATCCTTTTTTTTGGTCAACAACCAAACTATTATCAAAAATTTACAAAACATATTAAAAGTTCAAAATGATATGTTTTATAATTCTATATTTTTTTATTTTTTTTTTATGATTTGAACTGAAAATCGAATTAGTTTGAATCAAAATTTTGTCAATGCGGACTCTATTAGTTTCAATTTTGTAACATGTACTCCAAAACAAATAAATTAAACTAACTGATTCGAAGTAAACCGAAAAATCAGGTAAGGGGGGTGTATTGAACTGAGTATTTAGAGTGATTTGAGTTTTAATAAGATTTCAGATGATTTTGATGGTTTTGGCTAATTTTAAAGAAGTTGTTATGAATTTGTATTAAAATCTCCTACAATCCCACCTTAAACCATGAGATTTGGATCTTTATACTTTTAACTAAGAAAGTCTCCTAAAATCATCTAAAATCCCCTGCAGTCATTAAAATCTCAATACTTAAAACATTTTCAATAACAGTGGATTTGATATGATTTTAACAAATTCGTGTTTGAATAACAGAGGATTGTAGATGATTTTGAGTGACTTTACATAAATCTCATGTTCAATAACACTGGATTTGGGAAGATATTTTAAAATCCTTAGTTGAATAACAAGAGATTTTAAGAAAATCTCAAAATCTCTTAAAATCCACAGTTCAATACACCCTCCTAAGAGTAGGAAGAGCCGACGGTTTGGTTCATAATGTTAAAAATATATAGGTAAACTTCACTTTTTTAGGTTTTCTCTTTCAGAACTGGTTAGTTAACCTTCGATTCTACTTTTTTTTCAAGAGATTCTTATCTATTAAGTCACTTTTTTAAAAAATTATATATTTTTAGCATTTTCTAAATTTAATTAAAAAACTAACATTTATTGTACTGTACACACGTTGACTTTCAAATCGTGCCTTGTATAATACTGTACGAAATCAACTGTGTACAATACAAGAACCAATAGAAAATAGAGGCAAAATCATGATTTTACACATAAAAAATGACAAATTGTAACTAAAGTTTAAAATAGTGACAGTAGAGCCAATTATCTCTTTTTTTTAATCTAAATTGACAAAAAAAAAATATAGGATTATATCTACATTGCGTATTATTGGTGATGAGTTTTTGCCGAAAATGAGCACTCACCTCCATTATTACCATCATCACATAAAGTTGACTGTTATTGTTAGCATTTTTTTTTTCCAAGTTGACTACTACCAGCTTATAGCCTTACACCCCCTCTTTTATGTTCTGATAAACGATTAAGCATATAGTGACTATTATTAATAATAAATATAATTGTAGATATATAATTTCAATTAAAAAAATGACCAAAAATAAAAAGAGCAAGTAAGCCGGTGGTTGTCACACCTCTACTGCTATTTTACCGGTGTTGAGTTCGATTCCACATACTTTCCATATGTGGGGGTATTTGACTATTGGATCGACATGTTGTGGCCCAAAATAATGACAAAACAAAAAATATACCAAAAATTAATTCTTTCATTTTTTTTTCTTGTTGTATACTTTCTCAACTCCTTTGAAAGTTTTTTAAATCAAGTTACTTAGCCAGATTATTCGTCAGATCATGGTAAAACTGATCCGACCAATCGGGTTTTAAAAGAATGACTTCAGTCCTATTTACAAAGATAATACGTTTTTTTGACTATTTTCCTAACCAAAAAAAAAACAAAAACATGGAAAGATTCATCTCAATTTCATTGTAAGAGATACATAAACGTGTGGTTGTTTATTACAGTCACGAAATCGTTGGAGACGTGAGTGAGATAGGGAGCAAAGTGAGTAAGTTCAATATTGAAGCAAAGTCGGTGTGGGATGCATAATGGATTCGTGCCGCACGTGCGAGAGCTGCCGTGAAGATCAAGAAAACTATTGCACCAAAGCAGTCGCAACCTAGAAGGGAGTTCACTACGACGAGACGGTTAACTACGGTGGATACTCAGACCACGTTGTTGTCGACGAACGTTACGCCGTCAAAATTCCCCACACGTTGCCTGAAGCTTCGGCCGCACTTTTTTTTTTCGGCCGCACTTTTGCTTTGTGCAGGTTTAATCTAATTTAAAATATGTACGTTTCATTTGTTGATCATTATTATTCGTCCGCAGTATCTGTTTTGTTGAGACCAAATACGAGTAGAGATGAAACGTTAAAGCCCAATAGGCCTTTTATTTTCAAAATATTTATACAGGGGCGGATCCACATTGTAACAAGGTGTGTGACACTGCCCCCACATTAATTACTAGAATTTATTTGTTTGACAAATTTGGTGGTAGATAACTCTATCAAAACTCAAGGTGGAGAGTTTGATGGCTATCTTCTTTTGTTTCTTTTAGGTCTGGGTATTCGAGTCCACAGTTCGGATTCAAGTCGGTTTTTGGGTATCCTAAATTGGAGATGATAGGGCCCGATGGTTAGCTCGACCGCGGGGAAATGTAAGGGTGCTCTTGAAAATCTTGGAGCCGATGGGTTCTTGGTTAGACTTGATGAAGACCAAATGCAGGTAAAACATAATCGAATTTTCAATTAATGCAATTCTTTTTATCGAGTTTTAATTAGTGAATTTATATTATGTTAGGCTGCAATGGGAACTATGGATGGCATAATCGATGCTGTTTCTGTATCACATCCAATTTTACCATTAATTGGACTACTCAAATCCAATGGTAAACTTGTTCTACTCGGTGCAACGGAGAAGCCATTTGATCTACCTGCATTTTCCTTAATCATGTGTATATAACCCTAAATATATAGACTGTTTTAAATTAATGTTAGCTAGATTTTTTCAACCTTTCGCATCTAGAGCATTAAATATAATGAAATCGTGATTCGATAGGACGGAGATCGGTGGCGGGAAGTGCTATTGGAGGAATGAAAGAGACGCAACAGATGATCGATTTCGCAGCTGAACATGGCATAGAAGCAGACATTGAGATCATATCCATGGAAAATAGAACACTGCCATGGATAGACTTGCAAAAGGAGATGTTAAATATCGTTTTGTCATTGACATTGCGAACACATTGGTTGCTACTCGATCTTAAACTTGATGTTCTATGTGTAATCACATAATCATTATAAGTCCAGATTTTTAATCTGACCGAGTCAAAAGGGGAGAACGGATTTTTATATAAACAAGAGTTTGATCAAATGAATGAAAGTTGAGTGATTATGATTTGGACGAAAATGAATTACTTGATTTCCACAAGCTAAAGAATTTCTAGTTCAAACTCACACTATTTTTTTGGAGATTGCCAAGTATATGAATCATGGAAACTGAATTGTATGACTAATTTTGATTGGAATTATTAACACGTTTCTTCGAGAAGATGATTTTACCGATCTATCGATCACCAAATCTTATTCTAGAATTGACAATATACTTTACTTGAATCACTCTGTTTTAATCAAATTAAGGCTTTAATACTATGTTAAGTTTAATAATAAATAAATTGGTTTATATATATTTTTATATATTACTTTGGTTTTTTTTTTTTTTAACTTTCGCCATGGAATTCAGTATACGGGTTCCATCATATAATTATTCAAGTAATGGTTTTCATATATATTTTGCTTTTCACTTTTCTAATTTTATTTGACTTCTTGTTGAGACAAGATCATAAAATTTTTGAAATAATGGGTTTTCATATCTGTCTTATGTTCTGTATTCTTCTGCTCACTTTTATTTGACTTCTTGTTGAATTAACTTTATATATATGAAAAGAATAACTAGGTACGACAAATTAAGGAAAGAAATAAAGTATTATATTAAATGATCGAAAAGCAATATTATTTAACTCTCATAAAGTTATTTTGTTGTAGTCTTGGCATTATCTATATTTTGTATATGGGCCCGCACACACTGACTTATCAGAGTGAAATGAAAAATGGGTTATGTGGTTGAAAAAAGTCCCACGTGTGTAATTAAATTTTGCCGTGAAGATAATTCGCTCCATACACTCATTTTCCATGCATTGCACGCAACGACACTGACCCATTTTCCAGGAAGCATCTTGTGATAGTAATGTAGTTAAATGAGTTAATTAGCGTTTACACGAAACAATAAAAACGAAAATTCATATATTTAAAATCTAAAACATTTTAATTTGGCGTTTACGTTTACAATTAACAAATGAATTTGGTTTAAAATATTTAAAAACTCTTGATTCGTTTGGAAAAAATTGAAAGTTAACATTTCACAACATAAAGGACGTATATTATAGAGATAAGGACGTAGCGGAAATGGTCCAAATGAATAATAATGAGTAATGGTCCTCTCACTCTTCTCACTCACATCGGTTCAACAAGCCCCTCCTATATTAAACCGGTGTCTCTCCTCAATTATTAGTGTCACTCAAAAAAAAAAAAATCTCAGTTTTATTCTCTTGTTGTTTTATATAATGGGAAAGGTTCTTGAGAAGGAGGCGTTCGGATTGGCCGTGAAAGACGAATCCGGAGTTCTCTCGCCTTTCTGTTTCTCAAGAAGGTTCCAATTTCTTTTGATATATTTTGATTTTGTTCCGTATATATATATGTTCCTAAATAATTTCTTATTTGAATAGCATTATGTTTTGGTGGAATTAATGTATAGGGAGACGGGAGAGAAGGATGTGAGGTTCAAAGTGTTGTTCTGTGGAATTTGCCACACTGATTTAAGTATGGCCAAAAACGAGTGGGGATTTACTACTTACCCTCTCGTCCCCGGGTAAGACAACACTTCCATACTCATAAGTCAAAAGTAATAATCGATTAAACATTATCATTTACATTTGAAAATAGATTAAACATTATCATTTTAGCTAGATTAGTAAATCTAGCTAAAATGTGTATGGCCACAGACAACCACATAAACTTTTTAGAGAGCAACCGACCAATTTACTGGATAAGTTAATTAATTACCTTATTATTTTCCGTGGCCATTTACTGGATAAATTGCAGTTTGTTTGTAGTGAATAATACTAGTATTGGCTCAATCCTTAAATATTCCAAATTTCTTGATAACAAAGAAGAGTATTCCAAATTTATTAAGGAAAATCCCAGTTCGAACCTAGCTCCTACTAGGAAAAAAGAAGAAGAGATATATGTCCGGGTTGATGATTTCATTAGTTCCAAATTAACCATTCATATGACTTTATACGGTAGTGATATGACATTGAATAGGAATAAAATTGTTCCAGGCATGAGATCGTTGGCGTGGTTACTG
This sequence comes from Eutrema yunnanense, assembly GCA_002933935.1. Lineage (NCBI taxonomy): Eukaryota > Viridiplantae > Streptophyta > Magnoliopsida > Brassicales > Brassicaceae > Eutrema > Eutrema yunnanense. Next base: position 250,916 of record PKML01043605.1, on the reverse strand, counting down.
AAGTCGGGGCCAAAGTGACTAAATTTAACGCCGGAGATAAAGTCGGAGTTGGTTATATGGTCAGCTCGTGCCGGTCATGTGACAGCTGCACCGATGACCAAGAGAACTACTGTCCAAAAATGATCACAACGGCCGGAGGCAAGTACTACGATGACACCATAACCCATGGTGGTTACTCCGACCGCATGGTTTGTGAAGAGGATTACATCATCCGTATTCCCGATAATCTCCCACTAGACGCTACCGCGCCGCTACTCTGCGCCGGGGTCACCGTCTATTCCCGTTGAAGTATCACGGGCTCGACAGGCCCGGTATGCACATTGGCGTGGTGGGACTAGGCGGTTTGGGTCATGTAGCAGTTAAATTTGCCAAGGCTATGTATTCTTACATGTGACCTATGTGTCTAGGTTTAATATTAAAGATCAAGTTCATATTAAACTTAGAGAAATTCTAATATAAAAGACGAACACCGTGATGGATCGGTTTCGATAACAGTATTAGAATTTGGGTGTATTGATAACCCTCTTCCTTACCTTATGATATTAAAGTCTTTCATTAATGATCATCTGAAGTAGCGAATGGATAGCTATGAAGTTACTTAGTTATGAAGTAACGAACGGATAGCTACGAAGTTACTTAGCTATGAAGTAACGAACGGATAGCTATGAAGTAATGAATGGACGGTTAAGATTAAGTCTTAGCTATGAAGTAATGGATGGACGGTTAAGATTAAGTCTTAGCTATGAAGTAAATTACTTAGCTATGAAGTAATCTCCTACTATATATAGATGCTTTAGCATCATTATTGAACATTCATTCGAAACGAAAAGTTTACTTCAGAGAGAAACGAAAGTCGGAAAGATTCAGATCTCTTCTCCATCAAAAGAGATCATAAAAGTGAAAGGTTAAGGCAAGAAGAAATCAATTCATAACAAGCCTAATCAAAGCATGGATCAAGGTTAGTGTTTCTTCTTTTATGATTATGGTAGGATTAAATCGAATCTAGTTCATCTTGGGATTGATTTCATAAACTGAAATCAGAAAAGTAATTTACATTTGGTAGCAGAGCATACTAGATTTGTTTAATTCACCATGCATGTAATTGTTATAATTTAAGTGAGAACCATTAAAGACGAAACTAGAACCGCCGGTTTGGTTTTGTATGGTTGGTGTCTCGTATGGTTTAAAAGCACGCTTAAATTTGTTTTGGTATTATAATAGAATAAAATGCTTCCGTTGTACATTTTAATAAAGGAAAATTTGTGTTATGAAATATTAGCACAATATAAGGTTATTTGCCCATTAAAGTTTCAATGTTTATATTGTAATATAACATGTTAGTCACCAAAGTGGCCTTGTTATATTACACATATATACATTGAGAGAATAACAGAATTTATTAATTGATCATGATTAAAGAGATGCTATAAATGACATAAAAGTTTTGATTGATCAATTGTTTTACTATCTATGTTCTAGGAGATCACCCAAAGGTGGATCATTGAATATAGTTAGTAATATGAAAAGGATTAATCATTTCTTACTATAATAAATAGTATGTATACCCAAAGGTAGCATGCTTATTTGATTTGTGTATGATTTGATTAGTTATAAAAGTATAAATTTAGCATCGATGAAAGTGCATGTATTTAAGTATTGCCCAAAGGTTGCTTAAATTCATGCTTTTAAAAAGTTTATATTACAGTCTCTGAATCTGTATTAAGGTCTCAAAGCAGTAATATGTAAGCATGTATAAATGTTGCAGCTTCATCAAATGTGTTTGCATATACTAACTCTGTCGTAAAGTTTAATGGGCTCAATTATGGAGAGTGGTCCGAACAGATCCGGTTTACACTGGGTGTTATGGCATTGGACTCTGCCATACTAACGGAAGAGGTACCCTCAACCATTACAGAAGAGAGCTCCGAATCTGAAAAGTCTCGGTATGAGAGATGGGAGCGATCTAACAGGTTGAGCTTAAACCTTATGAGAATAACGATGGCGGAAAGTATTAAGCCATCTATGCCTAAGACAGAGAAAGCGAGGGAATTCTTACAGAAAATTAAGGAGTGTTCACGGTCGGATTTGGCTGATAAGTCAATTGTAGGAAGCTTAATGAATGATCTTACTACAAGAAAGTTTGACTGGTCTCAGCCAATCCATGATCATGTGACGCACATGTCTAATTTGGCAGCAAAGTTAACGATCTTAGGAATGGAGGTTCGTGAACAGTTCTTGGTCCAGTTCATCATGAACTCTCTTCCTTTTGAGTTTAGCCAGTTCCAGGTGAATTACAACACCATTAAAGAAAAGTGGAACTTTAAGGAATTAAAGGCTATGCTAGTTCAAGAGGAAGGGACATTAAAGCAGATGAGGGATCAAGTTGCGAATTTCGTAAGTGTTGGAAGTGCCAGCAGCAGTAAAGGAAAACCAAGTAGAAAGGACAAAGTGAAGGATAAAACTTTCGTTAAAGAACTTGAAAGTAAAATCCGTAACGAAATGAAGTGTTTCTTTTGCAAGCAAAAGGGACACTTCAATAAAGATTGTCCAAAAGGAAAGGCATGGTTCGAAAAGAAAGGTAAACATAATGTTTTTGTTTGCTCTGAATTGAACCTTATAGAAGTGCCTAATAATACTTGGTGGTTAGATTATGATGCAACTACTCATGTGTCTCATACTTGAAAGTCGAGGCGTTAAGCGTAGTGCATCTGATGAAAGTTTTGCTTTCTTGTGGCATCAAAGATTAGGTCACATTTCCAAAGAAAGGATTATGAGGTTGGTAAAGAATGAGATTCTTCCTCCATTGGATTTTAGTGACCTAAATGTATGTGTAGACTGCATTAAAGGAAAGCAGACTAAACATATCGTAAGGAATCCAGCCACTAGAAGCACTCAGCTTCTTGAGTTAATACATACTGATGTTTGTGGCCCTTTTGATGCTCCTTCTTGGAGTGGTGAAAAGTACTTCATCACCTTTATCGATGATTACTCACGTTATGGATATACATATCTACTGCATGAAAAGTCTAAATCAGTGAATGTCCTAGAGGTGTTCATTGATGAAGTTGAAAGGCAGTTAGATAGAAAAGTAAAGGTTGTGAGGTCTGATAGAGGTGGTGAGTATTATGGAAAATTTAATGAAAGTGGACAATGTCCAGGTCCATTTGCAAAGTTACTTCAAAGTAAAGGCATTTGTGCACAGTATACAATGCCGGGTACACCTCAGTAGAATGGTGTAGCTGAGAGGCGGAATCGTACTTTAATAGATATGGTTAGGAGCATGTTAAGTAATTGTTCATTACCTCTTTCGTTGTGGGTATATGCATTAAGGACTGCAACGTATGTGCTAAATAGGGTTCCTAGTAAGGCAGTTCTTAAGACCCCTTATGAACTGTGGACGGGAAGGAATCCTAGCTTAAGGCATTTACGTATATGGGGTTGTCCAGCAGAAGTAAGGCTATATAACCCACATGAAAAGAAACTTGATGCTAGGACTGTCAGTGGTTTTTTCATTGGCTATCCTGAAAAGTCAAAGGGGTATACCTTTTACTGTCCTAACCATAGTACGAGAATAGTTGAGACGGGCAATGCTCGGTTCATTGAGAACAGTGAAACTAGTGGGAGTGGTGAATCACGGAAGGTTGACATTAAAGAAATAAAAGTTGGACTTCCTTCACCTGGTATTGCACCTAAGGTAGTTGTTCCTATTGTTGCATTACAGTCCAATGACGCAATAGAACAACATGATGGTGTGCAAAACCCACTAGCTGAAAGTACAGATAATGAACATGTTACAATTCAAGAAGAGAATAGTGTACCACAAGAACCATTAAGGCGATCTGAAAGGGAAAGAAGATCTGCCATTTCAAATGACTATGTGGTTTACACTATTGAAAATGAATGTGACTTAAGCATTGATAAAGACCCGAACTCATTCCAAAAGGCCATGGAAAGTGACAATTCTGAAAAGTGGTTGATCGCTTCGAAAGAAGAAATAAAGTCCGTGGATGATAATAAAGTATGGGACTTAGTAGAGTTGTCTAACGGTTTCAAGACCGTTGGTTCTAAGTGGGTCTTTAAGACTAAACGCGACTCGAAAGGTAACATTGAAAGGTACAAGGCTCGCCTTGTTGCTAAAGGTTTCACCCAAAAGGACGGTATCGACTACAAAGAGACCTTCTCTCCTGTTTCAAAGAAGGATTCTCTAAGAATTGTTTTGGCTTTGGTTGCTCAGTATGATCTTGAGCTTCACCAAATGGATGTGAAAACCGCCTTTCTGAATGGTGAGCTTGAGGAAGAAGTGTATATGGACCAACCTGAAGGATTTGTGGCCACAAGAAAATAACATCTGGTATGTAAGCTGAGAAAGTCAATATATGGACTAAAACAAGCTTCCAGACAATGGTATCTTCAATTTAATGATACCATCATGTCATATGGTTTTGTAGAGATCATCGTTGATCGGTGTATCTACATTAAGGTTAGTGGGAGCAAATTTGTGATTTTAGTCTTATATGTTGATGATATTTTGCTTGCTGCAAATGACATGGGCATGCTACATGATATAAAGAAGTATCTCTCTAAGAACTTTGAAATGAAAGATATGGGTGAGGCATCCTATGTGATCGGAATAGAAATACTTAGAGATAGATCACAAGGATTGTTAAGTTTGTCTCAGAAAGGATATATCAATAAAATCTTAGAGAGATATAAAATGGAAAAATGCTCTGCAGGGATAGCTCCAATTCAAAAAGGGGACAAGTTCAGTAAAATGCAATGTCCTAAAAATGAATTGGAGCGTAAAGAAATGGAAAGAATTTCTTACGCATCGGTGGTTGGGAGTTTGAACTATGTTCAGACATGTACTCGACCAGATATCAACTTTGATGTTGGTATGTTGGGTCGATATCAAAGTAATCCCGGAATGGACCACTGGAAAGCTGCAAAGAAAGTTCTCAGGTACTTGCAAGGCACCAAAGAGTACATGCTTACATATAGGAGATCCGATCATCTAGAGATCATTGGATATTCAGATTCAGATTATGCCGGATGCGTCGATAGCAGGAAATCGACGTTTGGCTATTTGTTCCTATTAGTTGGAGGAGCAGTATCATGGAAAAGTGGAAAGCAGTCTGTCATTGCTACTTCCACTATGGAGGCTGAATTTGTGGCATGCTTTGAGGCCACAATTCACGCATTGTGGCTGCGGAACTTTATCTCAGGGCTTCAGATTGTCGACAATATAGAGAAGCCGCTGAGAATTTATTGTGATAATTCCGCAGCTGTCTTCTTTTCAAAGAATGACAAGTACTCAAAGGGTGCCAAGCACATGGAGTTAAAGTACTTGTCTGTCAAAGAAGAAGTACAGAAACGTAAAGTGTCCTTTGAGCATATAAAAACGGATATGATGGTAGCGGATCCGTTAACTAAAGGAATACCACCCAAGGCGTTCATTGGCCATGCAGAAGGTATGGGTATTATAGATAAAGCCTTGCTATTTTAGTTATGGTTTGCTCATTATGGGTGTGACACTTTGAATTCACTTAAGGTTATGTTTCTGGTTCATAAAGTATGTTATCATTAAAGTGTGTACACGTAAGGTTCGTAGATAACATAAGGTTGGTTTGAGAATAAAAGTTCTTCTCAACATAAGGTTAGTTTGAGAATAAATGTTTTTCTCAACGTAAGGCTAGCTTGAGAATTAAAGTTTTTCTCAACATAAATGAAGCTATATATATATAATTAAGATTGGTTGTGATACATGGAAGGAATCATGTCGATTAAATGACTTGTGACCGCCATGATTCGATCGATTCTAATGTTATTGTTATAGTTAAAAGTTAAGTGGACTTGATATAAAAGGGCGCATGAAAGTTAATTAAATCATCAAGTCGACACAAAGGTCAAGTGGGAGAATGTAAGAATATTTATTCTTATATGTGACCTATGTGTCTAGGTTTAATATTAAAGATCAAGTTCATATTAAACTTAGAGAAATTCTAATATAAAAGACGAACACCGTGATGGATCGGTTTCGATAACAGTATTAGAATTTGGGTGTATTGATAACCCTCTTCCTTACCTTATGATATTAAAGTCTTTCATTAATGATCATCTGAAGTAGCGAATGGATAGCTATGAAGTTACTTAGTTATGAAGTAACGAACGGATAGCTATGAAGTTACTTAGCTATGAAGTAACGAACGGATAGCTATGAAGTTACTTAGCTATGAAGTAACGAACGGATAGCTATGAAGTTACTTAGCTATGAAGTAACGAACGGATAGCTATGAAGTTACTTAGCTATGAAGTAACGAACGGATAGCTACGAAGTTACTTAGCTATGAAGTAACGAACGGATAGCTATGAAGTTACTTAGCTATGAAGTAACGAACGGATAGCTATGAAGTAACGAACGGATAGCTACGAAGTTACTTAGTTATGAAGTAACGAACGGATAGCTACGAAGTTACTTAGCTATGAAGTAACGAACGGATAGCTATGAAATTACTTAGCTATGAAGTAATGAATGGACGGTTAAGATTAAGTCTTAGCTATGAAGTAATGGATGGACGGTTAAGATTAAGTCTTAACTATGAAGTAAATTACTTAGCTATGAAGTAATCTTAGCTATGAAGTAATCTCCTACTATATATAGATGTTTTAGCATCATTATTGAACATTCATTCGAAACGAAAAGTTTACTTCAGAGAGAAACGAAAGTCGGAAAGATTCAGATCTCTTCTCCATCAAAAGAGATCATAAAAGTGAAAGGTTAAGGCAAGAAGAAATCAATTCATAACAAGCCTAATCAAAGCATGGATCAAGGTTAGTGTTTCTTCTTTTATGATTATGGTAGGATTAAATCGAATCTAGTTCATCTTGGGATTGATTTCATAAACTGAAATCAGAAAAGTAATTTACAGGCTATGGGTACTAAGGTTACGGTTATTAGTACTTCGGATAGTAAGAGAGACGAGGCGATTAATCGGCTTGGTGCGGACGCGTTCGTGCTGAGCCGTGACCCGGAACAGATGAAGGATGCAATGGGGACTATGGATGGTATTATTGATACCGTATCTGCGACTCATCCGCTTCTTCCGCTGCTTGGGCTGCTTAAATATAAGGGAAAACTTATTATGGTTGGTGCACCCGAGAAACCACTCAAGCTTCCGGTTCTGCCTCTCATCTTTGGTAAGAGCCTATATATGTCTTCTTTAACCATTATCTCACATGATATTTTTCTTAGTTCAAATGCTTATTATTATACTATATGGTTTTCATAACAAGAAAGGGATTTTCCTAATAAATTTGTATACTTTCTGTCATTAATCAGGTTTTTGTGGTTGTGTATATATAGGGAAGAAGATGGTGGTTGGAAGTATGATAGGAGGGATAAAGGAGACTCAAGAGATGGTGGATTTGGCCTTAAAACACAACATCACGGCGGATATTGAGCTTATCTCTGCGGATTATGTCAACACCGCCATGGAACGGCTCGAGAAGGCCGACGTTAGGTACCGTTTTGTGATTGATGTTGCCAACACATTGAAGCCTACTCCTTAATTAGAAAATAATTCAGAACTGAATTTCCCCAAAGCTTTGTTCTTGTTTGGTTTGTTTTAATAAGTTTCGTGTTGTTTGGTGAGGATTTTGCGTGTAGCATACTAGTACCACTACTGTGCTTTATCAATTTAATGAACTTGAATATTATATGTTAGCTATATGAATAATATTACGGGATTACCAAATGTCATTAGCTCAACTGAAAAAATATCTTAAGCAAAATCTATATGTCACATGATCGAGTGACGTTTTTGATAGAACTAAAATTATATGTTGTGATTCCGGGCTTGAGATATGCAAGAACAAATAATTTTTATTATGCAAGAACAAAGAATTTTAAGATTCATCATGACAATGAATATGCAAGAACAAAAAAAAATTATTGGAAACATTCCTATAATGAATTCCCTTGGAACTTCTATAGTAAACGGAATATATAGAATTGTGATCAATGAAATATTACAAAGTCCTGATATCTATAACCAGTCAAAATTGGATCATAACGGGGTTTCGGTCTATACCGACACCATAATATTAGATTGGGGAGGCAGGTTAGAATTAGAGATTGATAATACCTAACTAGGATTTAATCCGCGCTAATTATATCGCGGAGTAATAATTTTTTTTAAAGAAATTGATTTCAAATTTAAGAAAATTGTTTATATCTGAATTTTACAATATATCTAACTAATGATTATAGATACAACTGTTAATTTGTAATAATTTATCTATTTAACTCGTTTAGTAGTGAAGTAAAATATTATTCTGGTTAACCCGCAAAAACTTATAATCTTGAAAACATAACTATAATATGTACCGTTAAATAACTCTAGTTTTTGTGGTTAGTCTATGAACTCTTAAAAAACAAAATCTTGTGTTTTTATAAAATTAGTAAAATATTTTTCAACCTTTTTGATATATATATTCAAATAAAATATAATAAATTAAAGTAAAAAATATAGCAAGATTTTGAATAGATTTTAAAATAATATTTTCTTAATTGATTATTATTTTAAAATATATATTATTAAAAATAATTAAGAAATAAAATAATAAATAACATCTTTAATGCAAAATATATACTTTCCATATTCTAATCAATAATTTTAAAAGATTATTATATCATTTCCTATTTCAATTATTTTTTGTTATTTGTAATGGCATTTCATGTAATAACTTACAAAACAAAGTTCATTTTTAAAAATGTCATCTTAAATAATATTATAGAGATGTACTCATATTTATATATTTTTGAATAAATTTAATAACGCCAAAAAAGCAAAGAAATATGTAAGGAAGAAAAGAACGAATCCTTGAGGTACTCTCGTGAAAGTAAGTGAATGGTCTTAATGGCACCCTATAACGTCGGTTACTCAATCCCTTTCTATATTAAAGCACTTGTCTCTCCTCCTCATTATCTCAAATTTCTCAATATTATTTAGTGACATTCAAATAAATTCAAACCACACACTTGCTTGATTTTCAATATCCATTTCTCAAATTCTTATAGTTAGCAAAAAACAAAACTCTCAAATTATTATTGTTGTTTCATCGATTATGGAAAAGGTTCTTGAGAAGGAGGCGTTCGGATTGGCTGCGAAAGACAATTCTGGAGTTTTGTCGCCTTTCCGTTTTGCTAGAAGGTTGTACAAATCTCTCTTTTAAAGGAGATCAATTTCTATCGATTTTGTTCCGTATGATTCTGTATAATTTTTTTTTCATGAAAATAAGTTTTTGTGGTATTAATGTGTAGGGAGACTGGAGAGAAGGATGTTAAGTTCAAAGTGTTGTTCTGTGGAATTTGTCACTCCGATTTGCATATGATCAAGAACGATTGGGGAATGTCTACTTACCCTCTCGTCCCCGGGTAATACATAAATTTCTATTCTATAAAATAAAAATAGATTATATATATCCAAATTTATTCAGAATAAATTATTAAATCTAGCAACCCGTAATGATGTTTTTAATTAGTGATGTAAAAACAATGTATCAAAACTATCTCCAAGAACTATTGGGTTCGGTCATGAGCATTTTTAGTGTGTAGACCAGAGAACACATTTTGATTTTTATAATTGTTATTGTAAGATTAAAATTCCGAAAACTACTGTAAATCCACAAAAATATCATCAATATTTTTGTGGGATGCTACATGTTAATTTTGTTAAGTATAATTACGAAAATACTTTAAATACTGGAAAATAGTAACAACAAGAAAATGAACATTGCTAGACTTTTATGGAGACCTATTCTTTTGACTTTTTTTTTGTAATACGACAATTTTAAGCCTTAAAATGAGGAACATAATATGGAAATTTTATTCCCATATTTGGTTGGTCAATAAATAAACCAAGAAAAACTGTTAACAGTAATATACCAAGAAATATTAAGAGAAGTCTTAGAAATAGTGGACAAAAGATCCACGGTAAGCTTCTTCTGGCTCCTTTCCTAATCCGTCGCATTTAATTATGTTTATTATATATATATTTTTTTTCAGCGACCGGTTTGATTAATTTGAAAATTCCAATTAATTGAATAATTTTCCTACTCTAAAGATGAAATTAAATCCGAAAATGAGTTTTTTGTTTGTTTGTTTGTTTGTTTTCAGCCATGAGATTGTTGGCTTGGTGACTGAAGTCGGAACCAAAGTGACTAAATTCAAGACCGGAGACAAAGTCGGAGTCGGGTGCATGGTCGGCTCGTGCGGGTCATGTGACAGTTGTACCGAAGGTCTCGAGAACTACTGTCCAAAAATGATCCAAACGTACGGATTCAAGTATTACGACGACACGATAACCTACGGTGGTTATTCCGACAACATGGTTTGCGACGAAGGTTTCATAATTCGTATTCCCGATAATCTCCCTCTGGACGCTGCCGCGCCGCTACTATGCGCAGGGATCACGGTCTATTCCCCGCTGAAGTATCACGGGCTCGACAAGCCCGGTATGCACATTGGCGTGGTGGGACTAGGCGGTTTGGGTCATGTAGCAGTTAAATTTGCCAAGGCTATGGGTATTAAGGTTACGGTTATTAGTACTTCGGATAGTAAGAGAGACGAGGCGATTAATCGGCTTGGTGCGGACGCGTTCGTGGTGAGCCGTGACCCAAAACAGATTAAGGGGGCAATGGGGACTATGGATGGTATTATTAATACCGTATCTGCGACTCATTCGCTTCTTCCATTGCTCGGTTTGCTGAAGCATAAGGGAAAACTTGTTATGGTTGGTGCACCAGAAAAGCCGCTCGAGCTCCCGGTCATGCCTCTCATTTTCGGTAAGCCTATTATGTCGCTAATTTAGCCAAATTTTGGCGATTGATGTGGTTGTAGCAGCAAATCCGTTTGTGCCAAATTTGTTGTGTCTAGTGGACAAAATGACACTGAAAATATGTTTTGTTGTTGTTGTGTTATTGTGTATATAGAGAGGAAGATGGTAATGGGAAGTATGATAGGAGGGATAAAGGAGACTCAAGAGATGGTGGATATGGCAGGAAAACACAACATCACGGCGGATATTGAGCTTATCTCTGCGGATTATGTCAACACTGCCATGGAACGGCTTCAGAAGGGTGACGTTAGGTACCGATTCGTGATTGATGTTGCCAACACATTGAAGCCTACTTCTTAATTATAAATCATAAGAATTGAAGTTCCCCAATGCTTTTTTTTTTCTTTTCTTTTCTTGTTTGGTTGTTGAAATATAAGTTTCGTGTTGTTTCTTGAGGAGGTTGGGTGACTATGTAGCATGCCTTGGATCAATTTAATAAACGTGAACATTATATTTTCCACCATATGATAAGATTTTGGGGTAAACCAAGAATTTCAAATATGTATTTAAGATTTTGATAGATAACAATGTAAAATAGCGAAATATAACGATGAAATATTTAAATGCAAAAAGCTAACTAATCGCAAAATGACGATTTTTATATTTCTATCATAAAATTGATAGAGTGGCTAAATAGACTACACACAAATACATGGTTAATGAAAAACTATAAAATCGTAGAATCAGTTTATCACTATATATAGGTGAGTTATCAACCTGATATTAAATTAGCATGCATTGTGACAATTAATCTTCATATTCGTCGAAGGAGCAACATATGTGAAAAGTCAAAGAAGATATTAAATGAAGCGCACGGCTTGTGTAGTGTTGCTTCGAACAAGAGAAAAGACAGTGAAGTTCGAGTTTGTTCCCAATGTGAAGCACTCCACTCCTTGATATGGCTTCTCTTTCTTTACCTCGTACCTTTTACCTAGATCTCTCTCTCTCTCTCTCTCTCTCTCTCTCTCTCTCTCTCTCTCTCTCTCTCTCTCTCTCTCTCTCTCTCTCTCTCTCTCTCTCTCTCTCTCTCTCTCTCTCTCTCTCTCTCTCTCTCTCTCTCTCTCTCACTCTATATATATATATATCGATCTTATCTTGTCTTGTCTGTATATTTCATAGTAATATACTATATATGAGATATTTTTCACAATCATAATTAAGTGATGACATACAAATGCGTAAACCATTTTTCTCCAATGAAAGCTCAAACTTAGGCACATGATCCAAGGTAATCTTTCCTCGACCAAATGAGTTATTATTACCCATATTGGACAACGTATGTAACTGGTTTGATAGTTTAGATTCATATATAGGTGTAAATTCTTAGAATGATGTAATTAGATAATTAGAAATGGTGAATTTATCAATTGGAAGATCGGCTTAAATATTTATTTGACAAGTAGATCCACACAACAAATCTGAAGTGTGGTATAGATAAGTGGACGGTGACAAATATGAATTGTGAGGTCCTTGCAGTTAAACGGCATCAACCGGTATTCATCACTTATGTCTACGATTTAAAACTATATATATATACTAGTGTGTGATCCGCGCTACGCGCGGACATGAACACAATTTTTTATAAAAAAAATTGGTATAATATGTTTTATTAGTATGATTGTTAATGCATTTGCCTCTATTAGCTTAAGAAATGTGAATTGTTTATTCTTAAGTTTTTTTTCTTTCTTAACTTTATGTTTATTTATGTATTTGTTTAGTGGGTGATCCACAATTTGATTTTTTTTTTTTTTGATTGACTATGTATTCAATTAGTTCAAAAGTTTTTGTCATTTTAAAGTTTAAGCAATTGTATATTTTTAACCCAACTGAATACTAATAAAATAAATACTTCAAAATTGTGTTAGTTTTGTATAATCCGAAAGTTACTTTGAATACTAATAAAAGAAAAGTTAGTTTGTGAATTTAGAATTCTCTGAATTTATTAAAAAAAAAACTTCAAAATAGGTCCTTATATTTTTATCTAAAACCGAATACTAATAAAATGTTCAGAATTTACTATTATTCATCTTCGATGATCCAGTTTTGATGACTACAAAATGAATCTAATTTTATTTGAAAAAGATTTAATTTCTATCAATAATTTACTATCAAAATCATCGTAAATATATGGGATAATGAGAACATTTGAGATAATATATGCTGATTTTGAAAAATATAAGAAATATGGGGTCGAGTGTCGATCTAAACATTTCAAGAGAGAGAGAGACTTCTTGTGAATAGGATTATCCTGTAAAAAAAACATTACACAGCCCTCTAAAACCCTCGTCTTCTCTAATATCTTTCCTCATCGCCGGTGAGATTTCACTTTCAATTTCAATCACAAAGAATGTGATCTGCGCGGACGTGGTAAACAATTTTTTAATCTAATGGTATTTTATTTTATTTGGTCTCGTAGTTAATTTAATTGTCTCTATGAACTTAAGATATGTATATTTATTTTTTATTTAATTTATGATCATCTATGTGTTTATTTATTGGATGTTACACATTTTTACCTATTTTTTTCTTTGGTGATCAATTTTATGCAATTTTTTTTTGTTAAAGGGTTTTCATTAATTTAAAAACATTACAACATTACATAAGAGAAAAAATTAGAGAAAAAAAAGGATTAAGGTTTAACTTAATCTACCACAAACTCAGGAAAAACCCAAAGCTTAAAGATAAGGAGGATTGACAAAACTAAACAAAAGTCTAGCTTTGAGATCCACGACCACCATGGCCTCGACGACCACGACCACGGCCTTGCAACCATTGCATAATTTTATGCAATTAGTTAGGTTGTTTAAAAGGAAGATATTTATATTTTAAAATTGCATAATATTTTTTTTATTTTGTATGATTTTAACCCTATTTATATGTGTGTAATATGTTTGTGATTCCTAAGTTTATTTTTCATTTATTTTTTTAAAACGATTTCCATATATAACTGGAGAGAAATGTAAAAATTTAGCCAACATATAAGGCTATTGATAAAGGATAAGCCTATTACAACAATAATAGAATTAACAATTGATCAATTTTTGTTGATTTTAAATCTATTCATGGAATGCATGTCACACAAATTCATATTTAACCGTTTTAGAATTTGCTTATTCAAGACAATATGTTATATTATGTATTTTGATAAAAAAGAATGAATTTAATTACAGCAATAATGGAAATTTAGTCAACACATAAGGCTATTGATAAGGGGTAAGTCCGGTGAGATTCAACTTTATATAAGAAAAAGTGTGTGATCCGCGAGTTTTTGTTTTTAAATTTCTTATAATAGTTTCATTTATTTAAGAGAACTTTTTTATTCATTTTTAATAAAACAAACCATTGCTTGTAGATTGTAAACCTAATATTTTATTTGAAACTTAACTGATTATTTCTCTTATTTTCACCTCAATTAAAATGAAAAAGTAAGTGATATTCAATTACTTCAATATATAAGGTCAATCACTTCTATATTATTTACAAATAATCATGTTTGTTTGGAACTTTCATATATTATCTATATTTAAAGACCAAATAAATCATATTATCCAAATATCTAAATTACTGAATGTTTCATTTTTATAATTTTAAATTATGTGCTTATATTTTTTTAAAAAATGATTTTCTTATATATAATTTATTTAAAAAAGATATTGTAATATGCATTATTAAACGATACTGAATTTATTTTTTATTTATTAGATATTCTATTTTTAAAAAAATCTCTATATATTTGTGATATGTTAAATTAATATTGTGTATATTGTATACTATTAGTTTGGATCAAATAATATCCATTCACTAAACATCTTTTTGATATACAACTTTAACTTTGTAACTATAATAAAGTGTGTAATATATTAGTAAAACTACAAATTTAAATATATTATTTTTCCAATAAATTTTGTTGATTTTTTTAAGTTTTGATGAAATGAATATGAAAATAACCTTTTAAATTCCTTACATAATTTAATAAAATGCATAGTTAATATGTATATCAAAATTTTAACAAATTAAATCAACAAAATTAAATATCAAAATGATGTGGCATACATGTGGATGATATATGTTACATTAATATTGTACTCTATATATTGTCTACTATTAGTTTGGATCAAATAATATACATTCACTAAACATTTTTTCGATATAAAATTTTAATTTTGTAATTATAATAAAGTGTGTAATATATTAGTAAAACTCATTTTTTAAAATCTATTATCCTTTCAAAAAATGGTTTTCTTTCTCAGGCATAGCCCAGACATGGATGCCTTTTCCCTTGGAGGAGGTAGACACAACTCGGTTGATTCATACGCCATTAAGGTATATCTCTTGGAACATAGCACATGACACAGGGTTCACATGGCCTTCGATCGGTTGTGCAGTCCAGGTTTCAGAACTTCCATAGATCGAGCTTTGATAGCTTCTTGAGCAAGACCATGTCTTGTCCTTTTGATATGTTCTTTGTTTATGTAGAGTTCATATTAGTCTTTCATTTAACATTCAATAGTGAATGTCAAATCGCGAATAACATAGATTACGCATGCACATGGATTGCACGGGGTTTGATTGCACATAGAATGTATGAAAATTAAATATCAAAATGAAGTGGCAATGATGTAGAAGATGAGGTGTCTTAATAAGAAGAGAGAAAATCTAACTTTATATATATACTAGTGTGTGATCCGCGCTACGCGCGGACGTAAACACAATTTTGTTTTTAAATTTTTTGGTATAATATTATTTTAGTTTTATTAGTATGATTGTTAATGGATTTGTCTCTATTAGCTTAAGAAATGTGGATTGTTTATTCTTAAGTTTTTTTGTCATTTCTTAATTTTATGTTTATTTATGTATTTGTTTAGTGAGTGATCCACAATTTGTTTTTTTTTTTTTTTGACTATTTATTCAATTAGTTGGTTTTTAAAAATTAAATTTTTGTCATTTTAAAGTTTAGGGAATTGTATATTTTTTAATCCAACTGAATACTAATAAAATAAATACTTTGAAATAGGGTTAGTTTTGTATAGTCCGAAAGTTACTTCGAATACTAATAAAAAGAAAGTTAGTTTTGTGAATTTAGAATTCTCCGAACTTAAAAAATAAAAATACTTCGAAATAAGTCACTGTATTTTTATCTATTTTTACCCAAAACCGAATACTAATAAAATCTTCAGAATTTACTATTATTCATATTCGATGATCCAGTGTTGGTGACTACAAAATGAATTTAATTTTATTTGAAAAATGATTTAATTTCTATCACTAATTTAATGTCAAAATCATCGTAGATATATAGGTTAATGGGAACATTTGAGATAATATGGGCCGATTTGGAAAAAATATAATAAATATGGGATCGAGCATCGTTTCAAACATTTAGAGAGAGAGAGAGAGAGAGTTCTTGTGAATATGATTATCCTGTAAAAAAATATTACCCATTGCTCGAAAACCCTCGCCTCCTCCGATGTCATCTCCATCGCCGGTGAGATTTCACTTTCAATTTCAATCACAAAGGGTGTGATCCGCGCGGACGTGGTAAACAATTTTTTAATCTAATGATATTTTATTTTATTTGGTCTCGTAGTTAATTTAATTATCTCTATCAACTTAAGACCTGTGTATTTTTTTTTGTTTTTTTTTAATTTATTATCATCTATGTGTTTATTTATTGGATGTTATACATTTTTATCTCTTTTTTTTCTTGGTGATCAATTTTATGCAATTAGTTGATGTTGAACCCGAATTCGCACATAGATCGTAGATCGGCAAATTCAGTTTAGGGTTTAGGAGAATTATTTTACTAGAATCATAGCTGGACCCGAGGTGGGTTGCCTACGTACCCTCAGAAGGGATCAAGCCGGTCGTAGTTCTAATTACATAGAAAAGTGATAGATTTTCAGATCCTTCAGAATGAGGCGATGGCCTCCTTATTTATAAGTCTTGAAGTCCTTAACTCTTCCTTTTCCTTCTTGACTTTGTATTGGCAATTATCATTTTTCCTTGAAGCTGATAAGGATAATCTCCTTTCTTTCCGGGATTTGTCTTTATCCAAATAAAAGAAATCTTCTCTTTATTAATTAAAGGAAATTTCCCTTTAATTACGTAGATCGGTCTCGATGGGCCTTGAAGTTGATTGTTGGGCTGATTTCTATTCAAACCGGGTTAAACCGGGGAAGTGCTAAATCCCCCTCTAACAATTAGTCCCCCCCCTCAGTTCGGCGAAGGAGTGTTCGAGTTCGGCGGATTTCTTTAGCCCGATTGGAGTTGAAATCAGCATCTGGTCGAATTTCCTTTTAGACGTTGTTCGTCTTTGTTCCTGCAAAAATTACTAAAGACGAGAGATTGGAACTCGAGGCTGAGCTCGGTGTTTGTTAGTTAAGTGCGAGGTCGGCCTCGGCTTTTTCAAGTTCGGTTTCGATAGTTCGTGCAAGATTGCGAGGTCGGCGAGCTGCCTAATTGTAAGGTCGGCGAGTTGCGACTGTGAGTTGCCATACTGCGAGGTCAGCGAGCTGTGCGGTCGGAGAACTGCGATCGTGAGTTTGGCGAGCAGGAGGTCGGCAAGCTGTGGTCGTGAGTTAGGTGGGGCTGCGAGATCGGCGAACTGTGACTGCGCGATGAGTAAGTTGCGACCGAGCTACCTAAATGTTAGACCGACGAACTACGACCACAAACTGTCTTACTGTCGGATCGACGAACTACGACCACGAACTGCCTTACTGCGAAGTAGGTGATATGTTCGATTGAGAGGTAGACGAACTGCTTGAGTTCGCCTTGATGATACGAACTGTACGAGTTCGGCGAACTGCTTAGGTTCGGCTTGAAGGCACGGACCCTGTGATATAATCTGAAAAGAAAATATCTTCGAATAACAAGTAAAAAATTTGATAAAAAATACATGAGTTTTTCATAGCTCAGTTGACGAGCTGGAACGAGATTGGTGAACGTTCTTTTTCTTGTAATCCCGAGCTTTGGCGGGTGTATCAATGTTGGTAAGAGATGTTCGAAACATCCGGTTTTAGTTCGGTAAGCGATCTAACGTCTTGAACCGGTCTAGTTTTTGGTTTAAACCAATCAATTTGCTTCCTTCGTCCACGTGTTTCTTCTACTTTATAATATCAGGTGGGCCAATTGCTTCTTTAAGCCCAATAAGAAATCTGACCCCTTTCGAACGTCGGCTTTAGCTTGTTGCCGAGACGTCGGAGATTAACGGAGGTGGCTTGGCGGCGGCGAAGGCTGAGCTTGACGAGCTGATTGGCTGTCGAGTCTGGTGACGGTGAGTCGGTGAATTCGCGATTCATGAGAGACCGAGGAGGTTACTTCGCTGGTGGAGGCGGCTCTGGCCGGGAGCGCGGCGGTTCACCGGAAGGCTTGATCAGAGCTTGGCGGTTCCACCGGATCTGACTTCGTAGCTGCGTTTGTTTCGTTCATCATCGAGGAAGGATCGTGAGGAAATCGTGAAGATGGTGAAAGTCATGAGGAGTATGGCTTAAGTCTATTGGGCCATAATCTGGGCCTGATTCCTTATGACATCATGTTGGCCACAAGTCTGTTTGAGCCAAATAGAAAGGAAATCTGATCCCCTTCCTCGTTGGTTTTGTTGCAGGTTGGCGTAGGATTTTTGCATCATAGAGCCTGATTCTGGACCACCGGCTCGACTTGTTGTAAGGGTGGCAGAGCTCCGATGGAATTTTCCTCGGAAGAACGGAGATGGCGTCGAGCTCTCCTTTTTTTTTTTTTTTTTT
>PKML01043605.1:189132-232117 GCA_002933935.1 Eutrema yunnanense | reverse complement strand
CCATAATTTATAAACATTAAATTCTATAGTTTTTCTAAACTATATAAATAAACTGATAAAAGTAAATTATTAAATTAAAATTTTCTTAGATTAATTCAATATAATCTATCTTCTATTAAGTAAATGTCTTTTCAAATTCTAGGGAAAACTATTATATTAATGGATGGTAATTATTATGAGAATTGAAATATATTTACATGACATGATATATAATTTGCATATACAAAACTTTTATTTTCTTCTCTTGTTGTAGTTACATTTATTTTTTTTGTTAAAAATAATATCACAAAACACAACGATCTTAAATTTTCAAACTTAATTTATATTTTCGTGTAAATACTTTTAATATGTTTCTTAATTTTTTTGGCTCTTGTTCTCTTTTTCATAGTTATGTACTCTTTTTCATAGTTATGTATAATTATAATTATTATGTTAAATATACTTTAATTTTATTTATTTGTCTCTTTATTAGATGTAAAACTTTCCAACTTATATTTTGTTTTATGAATTTAGTTACATATTTAACTTATTTTTTTAATTGTTAGGACTTGTTTGATGTTTTAGTTTTTTTTTAATAATATTTGAGATACAACTTAACCTAATTAAATATTTATAAAAGTTGAAGTGATAACCAAATTTATTAAACATGTTATTATTTGAAAGAACTATATTCATATAAATTTTTTATTTTCTGGTTTAATTTAGAATATGAATAATGCCTTTTCAAATTCTTTTCATAATGTTAGAACCAAATTTATAATTAATATATATATTTAATATGTGTATTAATTTTATAGGATGCTGAGGTGGCAACATGAAAAGATAGAAAAGCTTACTTTATATATATATATATAATATATATATATTAAAACAAAATATACCTTAAAGAGAGAAAATTTTATATATATGTGTGTGTGTGTATGTTAATTAGTAATTAACTATGATTCAACCCGCGCTAGTTAAATAGCGCGGGATAATTTTTTCTTAAAAGTTGAAATTTTTTAAAAAAATTATCTGAATTTTTATAATATGTCTAAGATTATATATAGAATTGTCAACACAAACTAACATATCTACTTTATCTGTTTTGCAATGAACTAAAATATTAATTCGGGTTAACCCGTAAAAACCTATAATCTTGACTAATATGCACCGCTTAGCGACTATGGTTTTTGTGGTCATTCCACAAACTTATAAAAAATTAATTTTTTCGTGTTTAACCCTTTATAAAATTAGTAAAGTATTTTTTTAAACTTTTGTTTTGATATATATTCAAATAAAATATAATAATCATAGTGAAAAATATTTCAAGAGTTCGGATATATTTTCTTTGAATATGTATGGATTAATTATTATTTAAAAATATCATAATAATTAAGAAACTGAATAGTAAATAACATCTTTAATGGGAAATAAATATTTTTCATATTCTCATCAATAATTTCAAAAGATAAATATATCATTTTGTATTTCAATTATCTTTTTTTATTTGTAATGACATTTCATATAAGTTCATTTTCAAAAATATATTCTTAAATAATATTATAGAGATGAATGTCATTCGTCTTTGAAATTGAATAGCGTAATTCAGCAAAGACCATCATTGATGTAATTTTACTCAATTAGTCCATCATGAAGTACCCAAAAAAACAAAAAAAAAGTACCAAAACATGAATGTGCTATTTTTTTGTTTCAATTGTAAGTTGTAACCATTTCCCTTTTGTGAGAGATAATTTGGAACACTAATAGTTTCACAATCCTATAACCTAGACATGTTTGTATTGTAAAAAAAAATTAAAATATACATGTTTGTATTGTAAAAATATTTTAAAAAGTATTAAAATATACATGTTTGTATTGTAAAAAAATATTAAAATATACATACCATATCACAATCATGCATATACACTTTGATATGCATCTATATATGTGTTCGTATATATAAACACATATGAAGATTCATGGAATTCACAAGAGCCAATCTCTCCCCTCTTCCCCCCCCCCCCCCATATTGCACCATCTCTCCTTAAGAATTCATGATGACGTCATCCCATCAGAGCCACACCACCAGCTTCAAACCACGGAGGATCAAGACGACGGCGAAGACACCGCATCAGATCAATCACATAGAACCGTCATCGGCGTCGCAGCCGGTACTTAAATGTCCGAGATGTGATTCAATCAACACCAAATTCTGCTACTTCAACAACTACAGCTTGTCTCAGCCACGTCACTACTGCAAGAACTGCCGCCGTTACTGGACACGTGGCGGAGCCCTCCGTAACGTCCCCATCGGTGGCTCAACCAGAAACAAGAACAAGCCTTGCAACCTCCACGTCATCTCTTCTCCTCCTCCGAATGTGACGTCATTGTCGTCCCACGAGCTTGTTGATGGGTTTCGTATGAACAGAGGAATTATAAACCATCCTTCGACGGCATTTTCCGGTGGATTCTCCGGCTACATGTTTCCGTTAGATCCTAATTACAATCTTGCATCTTCTTCTATCGAGTCTTTGAGTTCTTTAAACCAAGATTTGCACCACAAGCTTCAGCAACAGAGACTCATCACTTCCACGTTTCTCCAAGATTCTCTTCCGGTTACAGAGAAACCGGTTATGTATCAAAACGTTGAGCTGATTCCTCCTTCGACCACGACGATTGATTGGATTTTCGACAGATCCGCCATGGGAGCAGGAGCAACAAGTGGCATTAATGAAAATAATGGTGATGGTGAGGGTAACTTGGGAGTTTGGTACCATAATGCTAATAATGCTCTGCCCTAATTTATTCTATTTTCAATGTCATTACCATTATTAGTCTCTAATATTGTAGCTAGCAGCATGCAGCAGCTATGGTTGAAAATTAGTATAAATTTTCCCCTTATGTAGTAATTTTTAACATAGTAATTTGCTTGATTTCCAAGAACAAAAATGATTGTTTAAAATATAATCATTCTAGAGAACAAAAATGGAACTGCATATACATGACAGCACATATTTTATAATTTATTATATTATATATACATATAATAAGATGAAGGAAGAAGCAAGAGGAACGTGAAGTAGAAGAGGACAAGTTCAGCTTTAGGCAGAGACATGCGAGAAACTCATGAACTCTCTCTTATCTATGTGAGACATTCTCATGGATCATACATACATACATCATCATTGTTTTATGCCATAAACTTCTATAGCACTTGATCCTGTAACCTTTGAGATACCTTTAACCTTCATCAACCTCCTAACCTTAGCAACATCATCCCATCTTCTATTAGCAGCATAAATATTCGACAGTAACACATAAACACCACTATCTTCAAACTCCATCTCTAAAAAACTATCTAATATCTCTTTAGGAAGCTCCATTAATGTCCCTCTACTCTTACAAGCACTAAGAATAGCTCCACATATAAGCACATCCGGTTTAACCGGCATAGCTTTAACAAGCTCCAATGCTTCATCTAACAATCCAGCTCTACATAGCAAATCAATCAAGCATCCATAATGCTCTAGCTTAGGAGATAGATTGTATTCTCTGGTCTTCATCTTATGGAAATATCTTCTCCCTTCATCCACTAAACCCGTGTGGCAACAAGCGTTTAGAACCGCAAGAAAAGTTACCTCGTTCGGCTTAAAACCGAGCTTAGCCATTTCTTCGAAACATCTAAGGGATTCATGTCCATGTCCATGGATAGCTAAACCACCTAACAGAGCATTCCAAGTATACACATTCTTACTTCTAATTCCGTTGAAAATCTCCACAGCTATTTCGATGTAGCCGCATTTCGCATACATATCGACAACTGCGGTTCCAATATGCGTATCCCATTTGGTTCCGGAGCTTACAACATACTCATGAACCCATCTTCCGTAATCCACAGCTCCTAAGCTAGCACACGCAGCGAGAACACTTGTAAGTATATGCCCATCTGGTTTTATACCCGAAGACGTTTGCATCAGAGAAAACAATTCAATCGCCTCGTTAGACTTTTTACACTGAACCAATCCACTAATCATACTGTTCCAAGAAACTTTATCTTTCATTTGCAATTCACCAAAGATTCTCTTCGCATCGCACAATCGCTCACATTTCACATACATATCTATAAGAGCATTACCAGTCTCTAAGCTGGTCAAATATGCCTTTTTCAAGATCAATCCATGGATTCCTCGCCCTAAACTTAAACACCCTACCCGCCCACTAGCGACCAACGCACAAACATACGTAGCCAAATTAGGCTCAACATCCATCTTTGAAAACATATCCAAAGCTTCCTTATACAACCCAATCCTCGAGATACCAGATATAATGCCAGTCCAAGAAATTACATCTCTCACAGGCATTTGATCGAACACTTTAAATGCACTCCCTAAATCTCCGCACACGCCATATAAATAAACAAGCGAGTTCTGCACATAGATATCATCGGAGAAACCCATCCTCGTGACAGTTCCATGATACTGTTTCCCTTCTCCGATCCCTGAAAACTTCCCACAGGCCTTGAAAACCGGAGGAAACGTGTACATGTCCGGTGAAAACCCATTACTCACAAATGTTCGGTAAACAAGAATCGTCACTCTCGGTTTATCGCAGACCGCGTAGCTTGATAGAAGCGTGTTGTATGGAAAAGAGCTCAACGCACGACGGATGCTGCGGAGAAATACACAACTGTAAGATGCAAAATCGGCGGATTTACCGAAAAATGCAACGACTTTGTTGTGGACGACTAAGTCATCACGAAGAAGATCACGAGAAATCAATTGAGTCTGTATCTGTTTGAAAACGCGAAGAGAGCTGCATCGGCTTGTCAATTCCAAAAGTACTGATTTCTCCGGGAGATACATTAACAAATACTTTTTCTTCTTTTAGTCGCAAATAGTGATCGAACAATCACATAGGATCATGATGAAACAGGAATGTAATCCACAGAACGAACACGAAAGAGCCAAATTTGCAGATTCATAGACGAAGAAGAAGAGAAGGTAGAAACAGAGCCTGAGATGTTAAAAATCCCAACTTCGGACGAGAGAAGGAATGGTCCTTGTATTGGGCCTGCTTTTTTAGTATAATGGGCTTTTCTGCAGAATATGGAGGCCTGAAGCTTCCCGGTCGAACGTCATCTTCTCCGCCTTGTAACTTCACCGGAGAAGAAGAGATTACGTTTTAGCTGCCGAAGGCAATGCATTGTGGATGTGCTTTCGCTTCACCAGCAGTGTCTCCACGTCTTCCATTTGATACTAAAATATCAGTTTCGAAGCTTCGAGCTTCATCAGTCCAATTACCCAGAACCCAGATTCAGACAAACCCTTCAGATGATCTCACTATCGACGATTCAGATAAATCTCCGGCGACTAGGGTTTCTTTGCCGTCTCATGTGAATTCCATCACCAGCACTTCAAACCCTTTTGTCAAACACTGCTTGAAGCTCCGCCAAAGCTCCTCTTATCGACACGCTCATGGCTCTGTTCTCGTCGTCGGAGCTATCCCAATCAGGTATTCATCAGTGATTTCGTATTCTCTGTGTTCGCCGAGTGATTTGTGGAAAGTAGTTTCCTTTTCTGTTGGATTGATTTCATGTGAAATTGAGTTATAACTTTCAAGGCATTGTTCACAGGGAAGTATGTATGTTCCAAGCGAATAAGCAAGGAATCACCACTGAAATTGACTGTCTACTTCTCCACGAGGAAGCTCAGATTCCACAAGGATTAGAGCGTCTAAGTGTACGCATTGTTCGGGTAAGTTCTTTAGTGATGACGAAACTCTCTGGAGTCCAGTCTACTGAATCTGTTGAAGCCATTGCCTTGATGAGAATCCCTCACAGCTTCATCGATCTTAAAGATGATGAAGACATCATCATAACAGATTGCAGCAAATGGTTCCCTTCTGCTCACCGAGTTCTTGTTCTGGACAGGATACAGGTTAATTTGCCCCTTGCTAAATTGTTTGGAAACGAAATCTTTACGTCTAGTGTAATGATCATTTCTTGATCAATAGATTGGTGATAGTTTTTGCCATTCGATGTTGTTGCAGGACCCGGGGAACCTTGGCACATTAATCAGATCAGCTATGGCTTTTAATTGGGTATAAATGATCAGCTTTTCTTCTCAATTCAATACCAATTGCATTTTAGATAAATCTCTCATTGTTATCTGGTTAATGTTTCCGATAGGATGGTGCATTTCTGCTTCCAGGCTGTTGCGATCCATTTAACGACAAAGCTCTTCGAGCAAGCCGAGGGGCTTCTTTTCAACTCCCTATAGTTTCCGGCAACTGGAACCACCTCAAGCTTCTTGAGCATGAGTTCCAAATGAAGCTATTAGCTGGTCATCCAGAAACTACTACTCAGAAACCGAAACCCGTCTCCAAACTTTCTCTAGAGTTTGCTCAATCTTTAGCAGAGAAGCCCTTATGCTTGATCTTAGGCAGCGAAGGGCACGGTTTGTCTGAGCAGTCACGACAAGTATGCGAGCTCGTGAGCATTCCCATGGCAGGTGAGTTTGAATCTCTTAACGTCTCTGTTGCTGGTGGCATTTTCTTATTCATGCTTCAATCTTGTTCCGTTTTTTTTAACTCAAAGCATAAACTAGAACACTTATAAATCTTATAATGCTATAAAACATAACAGGCATATCAATTTCATAAATAATATTTTAAAAAATAGATCAAAATCAGTAAATCTCAAAATCCCTGATCTATACAACTATTTTCTCCTAACAATTGTGTAAAAAAAAAACAGAAAAAAGGAAAACCAAATATTAACTACTGTATGAATCTAATCTCTAGAAGGGCCTTCAAGACGAATGTAATCATACATAAGACCTTCAAACGGTCCCAACGCTTTAGCCTGACGTAGATAAATCGTGTTGGTCCCGGTTCGTAGTAACCTTCCAGGTACATTGATGCTATAAAGCCGGTAGGCTCCATGGATTCCATGCCTTGCTATAGCATTATCTTTTCCGATGTTACCCGTTGAGAAAAATGGCCTCGAGTTTTCGCTATTGAACCGTACTTGTAGATTAGCCCGTGAAGCCGAGGCTAAAGCTAGCTGCAATGTGTAGCTTCCTCGCCAGTTCACGTATGGAAGATGAAACACAATCTGCCATGTCGTTGGTTCGTAGGTCGAATCATCGATTTTCCTACAGAAAAAGAATCGAATAAGATTTTCGAAGACTTGATTTTATCATTCGATAATAAGTTTTTCTATTTGTTTATATAATTATATTTTACCTTGTGACATGAGCGTAGAACCAGTCTTGACTATAGTTACTAACACCAACTGTGTAGACGAGATCATGATTTGGATACAACTCTGTGTATCGTTGCCACAGTCCGTACTGCCTAAACCTGCAGAACAGTAAAACCGGAATCATTAGAACCAAAACCGGTTTTGGAACAGTGTGAACAGGGATCATGAGGATTAAAGACTTTACCTGTCTGTGTGGTTTAGGTATAAGGGATTCATTGTATTCTTGTAAGGTTCCGGTACAAAGTATTCTCGGGCGGTTCGATCCGGTACACCGATCTCCCACAACGTTGGACCGTTCCTTGGAGGCTCGAACACGACTCTATCGAGACTAATCTCTGAACCCGCAGCTACGTTAACACGGTTTTGGTATCTAAAGTCTCCGATAAAACCGGGAACCCATCCGTATAGATTGTAAGTTCCCGGTCTAACGTTATCAATCGTGAAATAGCCGGTTTCGTTCGTCTTTGTCCAAAATTGATATCCCTGAAAAAGAGAAGAAAAAAAATAAAATCAATTACATTAGAGTTAAATCAAAATTTAAGAAGAGACATCAAAGTGTAATAATGATATATACCTTAGTATTTGTCTGCCATGAACCAGCTTGTCCCGGCGGTGCTAAACCGACGTATGCAGATCGTGCCGGTGTCAAGAATCTGTCGTGGACTAAAAGTCGACCGGTAACGATTCCTCTTTCTGGACGAGAAGGAAAGTCAGAGGATGCCACAAAATCGTACGGCCAGGCCTCAACTTCTTCTTCGGTCTGAAGATTTAATAATAATATAAGTAAATTAAAATGTCTTCTTTATAAATAAATAAAATATGAAGAAAAATAACCTGTCGTTTAGCATCTTCCCATAATGACTCGCGAGGATTATCGCCGGTAGAATCAGAGTTTAGGTAAACAAAAACAGGTCCCAAGACTTTTTTCCAGGCTTCACCAGCTCTGTACTGTGTCTCCATGTCCTTACCAACATAATGCTCGCTTATAAAGGTCTGCATTATATCAAATCAATAGATTAATAATCAAATCTTTTGTTCCCTAATTAGTTTCTTTGATCAATCCTTACCGTGAGGGTCGTGGGACCGACGTGAGAAGTGAGCTCCTGTTTGATCGGTCCACCAGAGCGGTATTCATCGCTCGGTGAGATGAGCCAGAAACCGACGTGGGACTTGGTTGAGATCCAACCGTGCACCTTGTTGTCCTTGATCTCACATGAGTACTGGTACTTATCATCCACCTAACATCATTAAGTTTAAGCAATGACAACAATTAAGATATCAATCCATATATATTAAATCTAAAACTTGTTCGTATATATGGATTAGTTACCTGGTTTTCGAACATAAGGTTATGAGGATGAGTCAATTGTACAGCCTCTTTGTAAGCAAGAGCCTTGGCATGACCACGAGGGATGTCACGGTCATCGTCCGTTGGCATTTCTCTTTGCCGGTTATCCGCCACCACCATGTAATGGAATCTACAAACATATTTTAACCGGATTTAAATAAGATTTGTTAATCAAAACAAATAACAAAATATCATCGATTTTATTATAACGAAATCGTATAAAATACCTATCCGGGTTGAGTTTGAATGCGATTCGAATTAGACCCATCTCGACTTCTGGCCATTCGGGAAGTCTCTCGAAGATTCCGTATGTGTAGATTCCTGATGTATTTGTACGTATAATATACCTCTTGTCTACGTTTAACGGAATATGATGAGAACCACCAGTCCATGTTCTTGAGAACGAAATCTCCACTTGTTCTTCGTTTTGAGTTATGATTCTAAAGTTGGTTCCTTCGATTCTGATGAACAAAAACGAAAACAAAAAAGTTCATAAATTTTAAAGATTATAAGTATTCCCTAGGAAAATAAATCAAAAATATTTATGAAAATAAATGATCAAACCGAACTTAAGTTTATATACATGCTCTATGTTTATGAACATGGGTTAGTTTATTAAATACTTTTTCAACAGACAATTCAGACGAAGTATTAAATTAAATTAAGTAGTTATTAATTTACCCATCCAAGCCCTGGCGAATGTTTTCTCCTTGCCATGTTATGTCCCAGTACCTACACTAAATAATGGAATTAATCAGGACAAATCTTATGGAATACTAATTGCTTACTAGCTAGAATATTATATGTATCATTGAAAATTAATCACCCTCGAGCTCGGAGATGCGGATTAAGGACATTGTCGATTCCTTTGTATTTGATCCCAGTTATAAGTCCTTGAGGACTCGAGAAACTGACTCTGATAATCCCATTGTCCACTATCACCTGAAATATATTAATTTTGTATCATTATTCTTAGCATATATATTTGAATGATATTTTTCTATTATTGATAAAAGACATGTGCTTTTCATAATTACATACCTCTCTAGTTCCATGTCTGTCTCGTATCTGCTGCACTGTTGGAGCTCCTGCACTTGGTCCGTCTAAGTTCCTGTAGTATTTCAATAATATACAATTATATAACGTCAATGCATTGAATTGAAAACGCTCGATGTACATACATACGATTAATTAATTAAGTTAATTATAACGCAAGGAGGGAGGTTAGGGTTTGTTTCTAATGCTAGACACAACAAAGACTCTTAAAAGTTTTTCTCAAAAAAAAAAAAAAAAAAAAGGCTCTTAATAGTTAATACACAAATCGAAGAACATATATATACAGACTCACGATTTAATCCTAAAAACAAATTAAAATGTCTTTTGGTTAATCAAATTTTCTACATCAAAATCTAGAATATCTTCATACTCGTACGAAAATCACAATTGCTAGCATATAACAAACGAAATATGCATGAGATTTGAGAAACATGTGAACTTTGTGCACATACATATAGATGTGGATATATGTATGTATATGTTTGACTGTAACATATCATGAAGATAAAAAATTAAACTGACCTTGTCGGCTCAGAAAACGCGATTGGAAGAAGAAGAAACAGAAGCAAACAGATCACTGACGAAGCTATCTTTTTCTGCGAAATCATCCTTTTCTTTCTAAATCTTCAGATCGAATTTAATGTAAGAATAAGATCTTTGCGGAGACATGCATATTTATATAGGTGTGTGGTTTAATTTGTTAAACAAAGTCCAAGACTAAACAGGAATAGGTGCACCAAAACCTAACAAGGATTTACTTTGACTCGGTTTCATAGAAGAATACTGATAAGATTGAGTTTCTGATTTTCCTTTTTCGCTTAATATATGTTATAAAGAATACGGAGGTATATACAGTATATGTTTAACTTTTAACAAAAAAATATATGTTTTAAATTTTTGCAATAATTAATAATGGAAGTTTTCCTGATTAAAAATTATTAATTTTCTGAAAGTATCCTTGGAGTGTTCCTATATTGTGAAATTTTGTGTTGGATTCACATTAATGAGCAAAAGCTAGTTGTAACGTTGGATTGTTTGCATGGTTTAAATGTTGTGAAAAAAGCTAATTGAAAATGTATCTTATATGAATAATAACGTTTTCTTATGTACGTATAAATATTATTATGAAAAGTAGTTTTTTTTCACTAAAGAAAGTAGTAATTATGCCCTTTTAAAAAAGTAGTAATTATGTTTTATAAGTATTTTATTTTTATTGGTTAGACCTGATTTCCTTTCCCCTACATTAAAAAATTAGTGGGAAATTAGTTGAAATAAATCCAACCTCGTGTCGACAATTAATTAGGATTTTTGTTTGTTTTCGATTTATTAAATATTTTCTCTTTTTTTAATTAACTATAGCTTTTAGGATATATTTAAATTTCTATATTTTTTTTTGTTTAGTAACTTTAACTTTTAAGATTATGAATCGGCTATAAATTTTTATGATTTAAAATTTTTTTCTTTTCCAATTAACTTTGGTTTTTATGATAACTTTACATTTAATTTTTTTTTTAATAACTTTATCTTTTAGGATTTAGAATCGATTATAAAATATTCTTTTTATTATTAATATTATGTGACAAAATTTAATTCGAAATTTTTTTACACTATCAAAATCTGATTGATTGACTTGATACATGATTATGTGAATTATTAATTTTGAAATATTCAGTTTTATATAATTTTGAAATTCCTAACACTAGTAAAACTAAACGATTAGTTTGGCTTAAATCCAAATCCATAATTATTTTACTACAGTTAAATAAACATAGGCCTCAATCTTCATTAATCTAGCGGTTGGTCAAGAAATCAGTGTTTTTTTTTTTTTTACAAGATTCTGGATTTATAAAACTTATCTTTAAATAGATATATCGTATGTGATGTACTCCAAATGAGAGTTGAATGCAGAAAAAATATCCACACACATCCATATAAAAAAGAAAAAAAAAATCTTAAAATTAGAACTATTAACAAAAATTTCAGTAATATAAAATAAATAACTAACCACACAATTCTACAAAGACATACTCCCACGGCTGATATGAGTCATATATTCATAAAAGATTGATTTTCCAAATACCATAATACAAGATAAGGCTTAATGAAAACAAATTACAAGACTAAATATATTACATCTAAAATTCTAAACCGCCACCATTGAAAGATCATATTTTACCAAAAAAAAAATATTGATAATGATTAAATATAAAAATAGTTTGAGTTATTTAATAAAAAAACTCATGTAAAAAAAAGCCAAAAGAGCACATGTGAGCCTTAGACAAGGACAGCTAAAAAAGAGGCCAATGCAGATATTGAAAGTTAGCAATCCAATAGAGCTTTAGATCCGTCCGATGACGATCGTTAAACCGTCGCAGCTCTCTTTCTCCGGCGGATCCTCGCCGCTATGTTCACTCAAAGGATCACTCCTCACCGTCGCCGTTCTCACTTTCGTCTCCCTCTTCTACCTCTCTCTCAATTCCTTGCGCACCTCGCCGCCGTCTCCAGTCGTGGTAGGACCGATCCAGGTTCCTCAGACCTTCGTGAAGGAATACAGTGGAGATAAGTTTGATAACGACGGCGCACCGTCGGAGGAGGAAGAAACTTATTCCGATGTTTATCACTCGCCGGAGTCGTTCCGGTTG
Source organism: Eutrema yunnanense (assembly GCA_002933935.1). NCBI lineage: Eukaryota > Viridiplantae > Streptophyta > Magnoliopsida > Brassicales > Brassicaceae > Eutrema > Eutrema yunnanense. The sequence continues at coordinate 219,825 of PKML01043605.1, read as the reverse complement.
AATTACGCCGAGATGGAGAGGAGGTTCAAGGTTTACATTTACCCCGACGGAGATCCCAACACGTTTTATCAGACGCCGAGGAAAGTCACCGGAAAATACGCCAGCGAGGGTTACTTCTTCCAGAACATCAGGGAGAGTCGGTTCCGTACCCTAGATCCAGAGGAGGCGGATCTCTTCTTCATACCGATTTCTTGTCACAAGATGCGAGGCAAAGTAAGATTTTTCCGACTCTAAATTGCAATTCTCTTAAGTTAGATGATCTCTTGTGTAGCCCAATCTGGGGATTTAACTATCTTCTGGGACAATTTGATGATTGTTGCTTCTTTGCAGGGAACATCATACGAAAACATGACTGTGATTGTTCAAAATTACGTTGACGGGTTGATAGCTAAGTACCCTTATTGGAATAGAACCTTAGGAGCAGATCACTTCTTTGTCACCTGTCACGACGTTGGTGTTAGAGCATTCGAGGGATCTCCGCTTCTGATTAAGAATACTATTAGGGTTGTGTGCTCACCGAGCTACAATGTCGGTTTCATTCCTCACAAAGATGTTGCTTTGCCCCAAGTTCTTCAGCCGTTTGCACTCCCCGCCGGTGGAAATGATGTTGAAAACCGGTAAAACTAGCTCTGTATCTTTTCTCTCGTGTCATTTCGCATTTGTTTCGTTTAAGAAAGAGCGAGTATTCAGCTGTCTGCAGATAATCATTAGGGGATAATCCACAATTTAGTGCCTGTGTTTGATACATCCATTAGCTAAGCATTAGCCCTCTCCCTATATGATGAGAAATTTTGCTGATGTTCAAGTTTATAGCTTTGCTGCTAAAGTCCTCCAGAATATAGATTGTTTAGAACGTCCAATATCATTGGCTCGTTTTCTCATCTTATTATCTACTCTTGGGACTTTATTTAGTAGTTGCATCCTCAATGTTACTAATACTGTTAAACGCTGGTTTTTACAGGACGACACTTGGTTTTTGGGCTGGTCATCGAAACTCCAAGATACGGGTAATACTTGCGCGTGTGTGGGAAAACGACACTGAGCTCGATATTTCAAACAACCGAATAAACAGGGCTACTGGGCATTTAGTATATCAGAAGAGATTCTACCGGACTAAATTCTGCATATGCCCCGGCGGTTCTCAAGTCAACAGCGCTCGCATAACTGACTCGATCCACTACGGATGTATTCCTGGTAAATGTTCTTATACTCTTTCTGCACTCATTACAACGCTATACCACCAAAGAAACTGAAACTTAAGCATCTTGTTATTTTGGACAGTTATACTGTCAGACTACTACGACCTGCCTTTCAACGACATCTTGAATTGGAGAAAATTCGCAGTTGTGCTCAGAGAGGGAGATGTCTATAACCTCAAGCAGATCCTCAAGAACATACCACACTCAGAGTTTGTTTCGTTGCATAACGACTTGGTCAAGGTATAGAGAAATTTTCACCCTTTTCTCCAATATTATTCTTGTATACAAGAAAGCTGATTGGTCCTGTTGTTGTGCAGGTGCAGAAGCATTTTGAGTGGAATTCACCTCCAGTCAAATTCGACGCATTTCACATGATCATGTATGAATTATGGTTACGCCACCATGTCATCAAGTACTGATCAAAAACTCTTTCTTCTTTTTACAACCCCGTAGATACCGAAAAAAAAGCTAGCATGTACACCTCTTGTAAGTTTTTAATATCATAGCTTATAACAGTAACACCAAACAACAACATCCTAATTACATTCTTCGAGGAAAATTCATTATTCTTGTGTATTGTGTACTCTGTTCTATCTTGTGGATTAGTCAGTTTCTTTTTTAGGGTTTTCCATACCGCATCACAAACGCAAACGCTACACTGAAGGGGACTATCACAACGACTTCGTTTGAGAAAGAAGTGATATTCTCATCAACGTTATTTCTCATAACAAACCTGCAACTCTTTTCATGAGAACCTTTTCTTCCATATATTAAGAACATATGGGTTTCTGTGTAAGCTATAGAAAAAATGAAACTGGAGCTTAAACATCTACTAGCAACATCTGCAACCGAAAAGCTGAGCAACTTTTCTTGGCAATAAGTAATCAGCTTGCATTTCAGGGTCCATCTCCATGTCCTCGGCTCGTGACCACACATATACTCCCCGCTCTTCCTTACTACCCGGTACAGTATTGTCCAGTACGAAAGCCAGTAGAAAGGTTACAACCATATTCAGAGACAGCACAGCGTTCATCACAAAATCCAGCTGCAGTTTGCATAAGAAGAGTCACTCGGTCATTGTCCATGAAAATGCTAATCAATGCAAGAGAAGGAAAGTAGCTTACTTGCTCGATGCCCGTTTGAATTGGTCCGCTTGACGCGGCTCCAAAGGGCAGGTAATAGCTCGGTAGTATTAGAGTTGATAGCGGCTGGTACTGCTGGACATAAGCAGGGATGGATAATCCTAGAAACAGTGAGACTCCAACTATGGTTATGTTCCTAAAGCTCGCTGTTTGTGTATACCGGAGATTCGATAGACCTAGAGCCACTGTAAGTGCCCATATAAAGCATAGTACTGAAGCAGCCAAAGCTTGTGGTGTTGAAGCAAGAACCGCGCCTAATTTTCCTGTCAGATTTAAGGAAATTAGAGAGGAGTGTGATAAAGATTTACACTTTGGATCGGTCATTAGGTGATGCTTACCCACAAATGATAGAACTATTAAGAACATAGCTCCGATCGCCAAAGCTCTTGGGCTAGCCACCTTGGTGATGTTGATTGTATGAATATTTTCGGTTAAAGTGGTTGATCCGGTACCCGAGCCCCAGATTCCAGCCAATAAACTGCAAAAGCCTTCTAATGCAACACCTCTACTGACAATTCCTCGTGTAGGGCGCTTAGCATTCACTAACATAGATGTAGAATGATATGTTCCAACCTACAAGTGTAACAAATTCTAACCATTTAGCAGCAAGATCACACCTTAAGAAAAAGGAATGGCAAAGAGGAAGGAATACCTACCGAATCCACTGATGCAACCAAAGACACAAAGATCATAATGATAGAAGTTCTCATGTGAAAATTTGGAAATCCCCATTGAAATGGAAAAGGGATTCTGACCCAAGGAGCAGTTTTCCAAGCATTTGAAGCGTCTGTTCTGCAATGCTTCATAGTATACGCGTGCTTCTTACATTCATTTATCAATATGTTAGAGCTCGGTATGTCGGGGTTACAACCTCTGTAGTCATAAGCCCCACCAACAGTCAGAAAGAATGCATATGTCCATATGATCAGAGCACTCAGCGGCACCTGGCAACATGATAGCAACAGCAAAACGGTTGATTTCTAGTAGATTCCTCAAAACAAGATTGAAAATTTGCGCTTCACTTTTACAAAGGATACATTACGTACCGCATAAATTCGGAATAAGCGATGCCCAAAGAGTGAAACTCTACGAAGATACTGAAAGCAAATCCCTTATCAGCGAGATAGAAACATGGCTCTATTATTATTATTATTCAAGTTGAGGCAAATCCTTACCAATGTGAAAATGAGAAGCAAAAGTATTACGGGAATGCTGATCTCAACACAAGTGCCGGCTTGCGGAAATCCATAGCTAAAGAATGCTAATCCTACTGCAGCTACGGTTGGGGCTACTACGACAGGATTGATAAATCTGAAACCAGAGATTAAGGAAACATATAAAATGAGAGGAAAAGATGTGATATCTATGAGCTTTAACTAAACTAAGAAACTGCTGATTCTCCCGAATTACCTAAGAAGGAGAGACATAAGACCACTGAATCCCAATATGCACTGGAACAATGAACCAACAATGATAGCCCCCTGTAGTTCTCTCATTATGTCTTGGAATTTCTGCGCGGAATTGAAAACAAGAAGTTTATAGCAAAGTTTCCAAGAAAACCAAATCCTCTTTTTGGATTTATATTTGTAGACTTACATGCTCCGTGAGGTTCCTGAACTCCTCAGAGTTGATGACAACTAAAGCCGGGGCTAAGTAAACAAAAGAGCTTCCTTGAACCAAGGGAAGCCGAGTACCGAAATAACAGTGAAGTATAGTTGTAATTCCAGTAAGAAGCAGCATTGTTGAAATCACTGCGGCGGTATCTTTCTAATCATCATAAGTCCAAAATCAAGAACAAAACAAAGAAGTTTTCACAGAGGAATCAATGGAAGAAGAAGCTTACATCTGAACCATCCATGGCTGGTACAATGACAAGAGGAATAAACACAAGTGAACCAGCAAGTGACAGATAATGTTGCAAACCGTAATAGATAAGTGGAACTGCATTTCACAACAACAAAAAAGAGAAAAAAAATTAACAAAGGAGTCTTCCCCAACATGTGCTCAAAGAATCTTCCAGAAGGATCATCCGTTAAAAAAAGCTACAATTTTTAGGGGAAGAAGAAGCTGAGATTGAAAACTAACCGAAACCAGGATTATCTCTAAGACCATACTTGATTACAATGGGTTTAGGCCACTCTCCATCTTCTGCTTCTCCACCGCCTGGATAGTAAAACCCATTTTCCAAATCACTATTGATTTTCCCGCCTTCATTCTCCGTCTCCGACGGTGTCTCAGCCGCGTTTCTGTCCTCATTCCGGTTGGTTCCTTCCTCTTCCTCTCCTTTGGACCCGGAATTAGATCCGGTTACGTGTTCGATATCGGATCCTCTCTTCGGTCTACTTCGTCCCAGAACCGGGTCGATGTCGGTTTTATGAGACGACCCTTGGCCTATTTGATCTCTACCTTTGGGCAAATCAAAATCAGAGCTCTCACCGAACTTGGTACGAGCACTCGTGCTGGTTTCGCCGGAGTAATCGGAGACAAACCCAGTTTTCTTGGCCCAAGATCTTAGGTCTCTCGGATTCAAATCCTTTTTCGGTAAAAATGGTTCTACTCTCTTTAAGAAAGCACCGAACTTTCTCTCGCCATTACCACTTCCTTTGCCCTTATTACCATTGTCCGGATCCAAACATGACCCGGAATCCATTGTCCCCAACTAACAAGAGAGGCTAGAAGCTTGATTAGTGGCGGACTTACGAGCTGTGCATTGAGCTCTTCAAGTTCAGTTCGAGCTTCTTCTTCTCTTTTTTGCCAACTTTGGCTCTGAAGTGAGCGTAACGTAACTTCTCTTTCTCACTCATGTCGCCATCACCCATCAGCGGTTTGTCTTTATCTCACCTAAATTACTAAACTACCCCTCTTATGTATCTTCTGTACAGACAGACCCTATAATAAAAAAGTTTGCTTTAAGACTAAGTATTCAACATTAGCTGCTTAATGATAATTTACTACTTGACGGTGGATGCTTTTTAGCACCATCGTTCCTAGATATGGACCCCTCACTCATTGATATATACACAAAAACAATTATTTTTATGTCAAAATTGTACATTTTTTGTAATATATGTTTTTGAAGTAATCTTGAAAATAGAGATCACAAATTCCAAAATCTATATATATAAAAGAGAATGATTCAAAGTTAGTAACTCACAAGATCGCGACACGTGTCGAGTTAATCAATTAGATTTTGACACATATCGAGTTAATAGAAAAGTTTTTTTTTAGATTAAGAAAAGTTAACTTAAAATTAAAAAGTAAAGTTTGATTTAAGAAAAAGGTAAAAAAAAGAGACTTAATTCTAAAAGTAAAGTTAGCAAAAAAATATAAAGAACATAGACTTAATCCTAAATGTAAAGTTAGCATAAAAAAAGGAAAATAAAAATTGTTTTTAGATTAAGAAAATTTATTTATTAAGAAAAATTAACTTAAAATTAAAAGCTAGAGTTTAATTTAAGAAAAAAAAAAGACTTAATCATAAAAGTAAAGTTAGCAAAAAAACAAAAATAGAACATAGATTTAATCCTAAATGTAAAGTTACCAGAAAAAAAGGAAAATAAAAGTTGATTTTAAATTACAGAAATTTATCTATAAGGAAATTTATCCTAAAATTAAAAGGTAAAGTTTAATTTAAAAAAAAAAGACTTAATCATAAAAGTAAAGTTAGCAAAAAAAAATATATATATCTTTACAAAAAAAGGAGTATTCTAAAAGTAAACTTAGCCCCAAAAAGAAAGAAAAAGAAAAAAAATAGAACATATACTTAATCTTAAATGTAAAGTTAGAAGAAAAAAGGAAAATAAAAAATTGCTTTTAGATTAAAGAAATTTATCTATAAAAACTAAATTTTTTAAAAATGAGATAAACTTTTTTCTATTTTGATTAAGAAAATTTAAAAAAGGAATACAATCATATAAGGAAAATGAATTATAATTTCTTACCTCTATATAACCAATTTGATAGTTTCGTAATTTTACAACCCAAAAAATATTAAAAAGAGAGATACAGAAATCAAACGCAAAACAAATTACTAAAAGGTAATCTTTTGTGTAATTTTACAAGCCTCTTGTCAAAGTTTAGCGGAAGATGTTTATTTCACAAGCCAAAGAGGCATATATATAGGTTTACATATATTTAACCTAACTAAGGATATCTACACAAAAGGTAAGTATACAAATATGTAATATATCCTCCAATACTCCCCCTCAAGTTGGTGAATGGAGGTTCCGAATTCCCAACTTGACAATAAGTTTTTCAAATTGATCACGACCGAGAGCTTTAGTAAGGACATCTGCAGGTTGATCATGAGTCGAAATCTTGGTAGGAGCAATAAGACCATCTCGAGCAGCATCACGAACAAAGTGACAATCATTTTCAATATGTTTGGTCCGTTGACGAATCACCGGATTAGCAACTAATTGCAAGGCCGATTGACTATCGCAAAATATAGGGACCGCCTTCGTCTGAGTCACCCCAAAGAATTGGACCAGACCACGCAACCATTTAAGTTCAGTTGTTGTATCAGCCATAGATCGATACTCCGCCTCTGCCGAAGAACGTGAAACCGTATTTTGCTTACATGTACGCCAAGCAATAGCCGACCCACCAAGAAGAAAAACGTAAGCAGAGAGAGAGCGTCTAGTAAGCGGACATGCTGCCCAATCAGAGTCACAATAACCAATAAGTTGTAAGTCGCTGGTGGAGGAGAACATCAGACCTTGGCCGGGAGAATTCTTCAGATAGCGTAGCACACGCATAGCTGCTTCCCATTGCGAACAGCGAGGTTGATGCATGAATTGGGACAGCACATGAACACAGTAAGCAAGTTCAGGTCTCGTGAGTGAGAGATACACGAGCTTACCAACAATACGCCGATACTGCTCTGGATCGGCATAATACGCATCTGTTGCCGAGGCCAAATTATGGTTTTGAACCATGGGAGTTTGCACCGGACGAGCCCCAAGAAGACCGCATTCAGAGATAATGTCCAAGCAATATTTCCGTTGACACAAAAAAATTCCTTCTGGATTCCTTGCTATCTCGATGCCGAGGAAATAGCGTACTGGACCCAAATCTTTCATATGGAAGCAACTTTTCAGATAATCCTTGAAAGAATTCACCATGGATAAATCATTTCCACCAATCACAAGATCATCAACATACACCAGAACGTATAACTCAGTGCCATTATGAATTAAAGAAAATAATGCCGGATCTGAAATTGACTGCGTAAATCCATATCGTAGCATAGCACCGTGAAGGGTAGCAAACCAACAACGAGGTGCTTGTTTGAGACCATATAAGGATTTCAGGAGACGACAAACCTTAGTAGAGGAGGACGAAAAACCTTGCGGTGGACGCATATAAACCTCTTCTGTCAATGTTCCATGAAGAAATGCATTGTGAACATCCATTTGTTGTAGTTCCCATTTCCGAACAGCAGCTACCTTGAGGAAACAGCGAACAGTTGTCATCTTAGAAATCGGAGCAAACGTTTCGTCGTAGTCAATCCCCTCTTTTTGACGATTTCCAAGAGCCACAAGTCTTGCTTTATACCGTTCAATTGAACCATCAGCCTTGTATTTGATTGTAAAGACCCATTTGCATCCAATTGCTTTCTTATCAGAAGGCAAATCCACCAAATCCCAAGTCTTATTATCCTCTAGTGCTTGAATCTCAGCAGCCATGGCCTGTCTCCATTCAATATATAACATAGCCTCGTGAAATGATCGTGGTTCACGTACCGCAGTGATCTTGGCCAGAAAGCATTTATAGTTATCAGAAAACCGTGTGCAAGACACATAATTTGCAAGAGGATAAGGTTTACCTGGAGGACCACGAGGTGATTGAAGCGAAGTGTGAGAGTGTGAGTGTGATGGTTCTTGTAAGCACTTAGATGAGTATGTCTGATAAGGCCGAAGAAGTACAGACTTCTGTTTGTCACGGTGACCTCGTCCCATCAGTGGTTCAGCAACGGGACCAGAATTGGGCGCAGAACCGAGTACGGGAACTGTCTCGGGTTCATCATGGAGAGGACCAGAAGTGATAGGAGGTTCAACAGAGACTGCTGCAGGTGCAACAAAACATCCTGTCTCGGCTCTGTCGGTCACATATTCAGAACCGAGCTCAGAGGGTACCACGGTTAACGGCGATGGAGAGGAAGGAGTATCGCTCCCCCTTGGTGGAATATCCGGTGACGGACAAGGATCTGCACTCCCCCTTAACTGATTATGCCCATGTGAATCAAATAGTGCATCATCATCATCAACAACGAAAGGACACTCAACCGGTATTGGATTTTCCGAAACAGAAGGAACCGCGGCAAAAGGAAAGACGTCTTCGTTAAAGACCACATCACGAGAAACAAAGTACTCATGTCGCTCAAGATCATACACTCGCCATCCCTTTTGACTATACGGATACCCAAGGAACACACATCGAGTCGCTCTTTCATCAAATTTATCCCGAGAGCGAGTGCCCTTGTGAGCGTAACACAACGAACCAAAGGTACGCAGGTGCTTATACGAAGCTGGTGTCCCAAACAATAGCTCATGTGGAGTCTTACCCGCTAATACAGATGATGGAGTCCGATTTATTAGGTAACTAGCGGTCAAGACACAATTACCCCAAAATTCAATGGGTAATGAAGCTTGAAATCGTAAGGAACGAGCCACGTTGAGAATATGTATGTGTTTGCGTTCCACCCGTCCATTTTGTTGTGGCGTGCCAACACATGATGTTTGATGCTTAATTCCTTGCGAAGCAAAGTATGTCTTGAGACACATAAATTCCGTACCATTATCGCTACGAACCATACGTACATGAGTGTTAAATTGCCGTTCCACCATAGCGCAGAAATGTCGTAAATGAGATGCAACTTCACTCTTAAAACGCATTAAGAACACCCAAACAGCTCGTGAACAATCATCAACTATTGTTAAAAAATACACTGATCCACAAGTTGTCGGAGTGTTGTACGGTCCCCAAACATCGCAATGAATAAGATCAAAAACTGCATCAGCTTTATTATCACTATCAATAAATGCAAACCGAGGTTGTTTAGCCCTTACACAAATGTCACAGAAATCACTTGCGGGACTAACTTCTCCTAATTCAATAACATGAGACAAACTAGAAAGCACAGATTTTGCGGGATGACCAAGACGACGATGCCACAAATCTCGACCACGAACAGAACTCGCAAGATTTGCCTGAACCCGAAAAACCTCTCGAAAGTAGTAGATGCCATCACACTCTTCACCCGCTCCAATCAGGATCCTCGTTGTACGGTCCTGCAAATAACAAAACTTATTCGTAAATACTGCAATACAAGGTCGTTCGCGAAGCAACTTAGCCACCGACAGTAAAGTATTTGTGAATTGAGGGACAAAATAAACAGAGGAGATCGTGATTGATCCACCGAGACTAAGCTTGCCACATTGAGTAGCCATACTCATTTCACCATTCGGAAGTTCAATTGGACATGGGACAATGTCAAAAACATCAAACAACAACTCCAAATGACCTGTAAGATGATGAGAAGCACCAGTATCAATAATCATACCAGACAAACGATCTGACCCATGCGATTTCGGAGTGTTGAGCAGTTCAACCAGATTGGTCCACTGTTCTTTGTTTAGTGTGAGACCTTGTCCATCATCAGAGGAGATCACATGAGAAGATCCAGAAGGCTGAGTTCCAAAGAAGACATTGTTAGCACCGCCTTTGCCTCCTCGTCCACGAACATTTGAATTATTCCAGCCTCCTCCCCCTCTACTATTAGAACCATACGAATTTCCCCGACCAGAACCACCTCTTCCACGACCTCCTGCTTCATTCCTAGTTTCTGGGAATCCATGTAATTGATAGCAATCACGAACAGGATGGCCCGTACGACCACAATGAGTGCACGTTATGACTGTTCGGGTCTGAGTTTGACCCGTAGATGGTTGGGCCTGAACAGAAAACCCGACCATATCACCACGCGATTCATGACCAGCAGCGACACGTTGATGTCGTTCTTCTTGAATCACCATCGAGAAAGCAGTGTTGAGAGACGGTGGCGGCTGCATACACAAGATGTTCGATCTCGTTGTCCCGAAACGTGTAGCATCAAGACCAAAAAGAAATTGATAACGCTGCTCCCTCTCACGTTTTGCTGCAAGTTCTCTGTTGACTTTGCAATCGCTATTACCACAACAGCAGATGGTAAGAGGTTCATACTCTACCAAATCATCCCAAATCAATTTCAGACGAGCAAAATAGTCTTGAACAGAGAGGGTTCCCTGTTTTAACGATGCCACATCTGCCTTTAACTCATAAATCCGAGGTTCGTTTCCAACAGAGAAACGATCACGAAGTCCTTCCCACAACTCATATGCTGTCTCTGCACACGAGATACTACCACGCAATTTTGGTTCAATTGCATTCAAAATCCAGGCAACCAACATCGAATTCACCATGCCCCACCGTTTGAGGTCATCATCACCACTCGTTGGTTTCTTCACATCACCATCAATGAAACCAAGTTTGTTCTTAGCCTTGAGAGCGTTTCTCATCAGCTTAGCCCACCTTGCATAGTTGTTCTCAGTCAACAACAACGTACAAATTAACTGCCCTGGATCTGCCGAAGCATTCAGATAATAAACAGAGAGAGCAACGCTCTCTCTACCACCATTTGTCACGGTCGAGGATTTGCCTGTCGAACCATGCTCATCATCACCAGTCATCGCAACACCAAGGAACCAATTAGAGACCAGAATCTAGCTGAAGTAAACCACCGAAAACGTCTAGAACAGAGCCTAGGCGGAAGAAGAGAAAAGAGAAAAAAAACTGCCGCCGTTGCTCAAAACGAGAGAGAAGGAAGAAAAAACCTAACTTGTCTCTGATACCATGTCAAAGTTTAGCGGAAGATGTTTATTTCACAAGCCAAAGAGGCATATATATAGGTTTACATAGATTTAACCTAACTAAGGATATCTACACAAAAGGTAAGTATACAAATATGTAATATATCCTCCAATACCTCTATATGTTAATAGCAACGCACGGATCCATATTATATTGTACACCATATCTAGGCAAATATCTTAGAGATGGTGTATAATATTAGTTTTTTTTTTATATATTACTATGCTGAAAAATATGTTGTACGTTATAGTTTCTCAATTTTTTGTAGTATATATCTTAACATACCTACATATAGAGGTGGTGTCTAAAACAAAAATAATCCGGGTATGTTATTGGTGTATATAAAAAATAAAAAAAATTATGTTGTACGTTAATGCAAATTTTTTATTTTTTTACAGAAATATCAAGAGAGAAACAATGAATGCTGAAATTCTAAATAACAATAGAGACTATTTAACATTAGATAGCTTAAACAGGAAGCGTTCTTATCGTCGTACCGTAGTTCGTCTAATCAGAAAGTAGAAGGCAAGAATCTTGAAAAAAAAACAATGAGCTCATAGGAATGAATTTACTCTTATTTGATGAGAATGTCAGTATATTTGCAATTTTTTTAACAAATATATTATCCTAATTTTATAAACTTATTATCTAACTTTAATCTAAATTATTTTTGAATATAGGAAAATACTATTATAATTCAATATAATTAACTCTTTTTGTTTGTCGGCATCTTCTGGAACTAAATTCTATATGAATCGTGATTTTGATTATTTTAGTGCGTTTCGAGAAAGATATTTTCTTAACTTTTATTGGTTTCAAATTTACTAATTCACTAAAAAAATTAAAATCGATTAATAAAAAAATCTTAAAAATTCTGAGAAGTCAAAGTCGAATATATCTTAAAAGATATAGTTACTAAAAAAATAAAATTAAAAAATTAAAAATTAAATTTATCTTAAAAGGTAAAATTAATATAAAAAAGAAAAAACATTTCTTAGTTTTTCCATTTAGATTAAGAAAATTAATTTAAAAGGAAAATTATTATAATTTCTCAACTTTATATAAACAACAATTTGGTACTGTGTCAATTACACAAAAAAAAAAAAAAAGTCCAATAATCTTATCCAAAACTATTTACTGCATCTCTTCACCAAATTTTTCTTTCAATGTATATATTTATTTCATCGTAAACTTTGTGGCTAGATTTATGTATTATATATTTTCACGGGTGATCTAATTTTGATTTTTATTTTGTCGTCTTTAATTTTTTTTAACGGGTTATAAAATATTAAATTACAAAGCCGCATATATGCGGATACTTATCTAGTATATATATATCCAAAGAGATATTCAGGACACACTAAAATCTGGAGAAACTCCTCCTGCTTCACCAATCACAATAAAAACATATATATACAGAGGATGTTTATAGAGAATTACAATGGCATTACTGTTTCTATATACAAAAAGATCAGTGGTAGTTAATAACTACATACAATCTGCAATCACTTCAAACTCGGTCTTGAGGAAGATAGTTATGATACATGACAAAAATATATACATCACTCTTTGTGTATTTACATTGAAGACTTTTTACATGAATTTTCCAACTCAAATGAATAATCCCTCCCTTCCATATACCATCAACTCCACCCTCTCTTATTGGATTTTGATCTGTTTTCTGGATCAATGTAACCAGCTTACATCATCTCAATATGAACCCAAAGGTAAGGTGCTTTTTTTTTAAAACTCTTTTTCTTCCTTTTCTTTTGGGTCTTGATCCGTTTCCAGGATCATTGTAAGCAATACCCATCATCTTAATCTAAACCATAAAACTACTTGTGCTTCTCTTTTTCTTTTCCACTTTTTTCTCCTCTTTTTTTTTTGAGTTTTTCAGGATTAATGTAGTAACCAAAATGATTCTTCAGAGCGTATTAGAGAACTAACTAACTACAAAAGGAAGAGACCTGGTCAAAGGTTCTGCAGAGATGAAAGCCATTGCTCCATGTAGTTCTTCCCATCTGCACATTTGATTAGAAAAGATAACGAAACTGAATCAGAAAAGTTTGCACTTTCGAGTTAGGACAAAAGTGTTGGAACATCAATAGCAAAGACTGTGGATCATTGCACATGACGTTACAATATGAAAAGAAAGAGAGCAGTTCACTAAACGAAAACAGCAAAAAGCCAGGCTACATATATCATTCTCTTGATTCTAAGCAATACCAAAGATTCAGAGCAAGTAAGATCATTAGCCTTTACATCCAGCCCCAAGAGAGATAATAGTTCATACCGGGAGACAATCCGTTGGGGAGATTCTTGACAGCAGCCAAGAGCTGGTTATTACCAGAGCCTTCGACGACAGCTCTGTAACAAGGAACAAGCACTAAGAAGCCACCATCATCTCCTTCATCATCGCTTTGGAAATCAGGGCCATGTGGCTCAGTCCATCCAACAGACCATTCAGGTCCATCACCAGCAGCAACAGCTACAGAATCTGAGCCAGAGGAACCAAAGCTCTCAAGTTCCAGCTCCTTCCTCTTGATAACTCTTCCTTTGGTTCGATCTATCTTTGTAGGGAACTTAAGAGCTCCAGTCTCTTTCTCCTTCCTACCACCTAATAACCACCAAGGCCAACTCGGGATCGGTGTCTTCATCATTTCAAGAATCGGATTGTTTTTTTTTCTCTTTTTGGAAATAATCTGGTGAGATACCACCCTTTTTGGTTGTAAATCGGCCTCAGAAGCAATCAATTAACAGTTTAAAGAATGAGCTGATCTCCGTGAAATTGCAGAGCGTGGTTCAAAATATACAGCCGAGTAATGAAAAAAATGTCTAAAATCTCCAGAAGCTCGATTTCCCAGGAAAGAGATGAGCTTTTCTTAAATCTTCGAAAGAAATGGGAGAAAAGAAGAAGACAAGAGTCACAATCTTAGCTACAGGCTCGAAATTCCAAGCTCAGGATACCATTGAAAACCGGCGAAACAAAGAATGTTTCACCAGAAATCGGAAAGATATAAAGAACCCTAGAAATCGGAAACAATGAAATAAACTGAGGGTCGAAGAAAATGAATCGATCAGACAAGAAAAACCTTTAAAACCCCCAAATTATCTATCGTCTTCTTCCATCATATCTCTCTCTTATCCCTCCGACCAAATTTGTCCATTTTGTACACAAGAGCGAGTCGTCTTCTTCTGCAATGTATTTATAATTCGAATCTTTTGGTTTTAGTTAGATCCAACGGCCACAAATTCGACGATCCAATCATTAAACTACAATTATATGATTGATGCAAAAATAAAAAAGATTTCGAGTCTTTTTCTGAAAAGACAAAAATACTATTATTTACTTAATTAATAGAAAGAAAAAAGGACAAGAGTTCATATCTACCGTTGATTCATCGACAACTGGATCCCTTACAACCGTATAAAATTGATGATGTGTCATATTTTATCCAATCGTGTTGCGTATGTATGAGGCTCAAGTTATGGACACGTGGTAAACTCATCTGCCTTTGGTTTCTGACTTTTGGTTTTAACTCGTGGTGATTACGAGGAAATTATATTCATTTACAGATAATAACATACATACTTTTAGCGAACTTTCTAGAACATTGCTGGGAAATTCGTTTCTTTTTAGTCGTTATAGATAACTTCGCTTCTTTAATTGATTCTGCGTTGACCTCAGAATTTTATTTGGCTTTTGCTTGTCTGTAGTATAATATTGTCGGAAATATATAAACTTATCAAACACTATATCTCAATTTTATTATAGTATATATATGTATTGTTTTTGTTAACACTATATCTATATTAGTATATACACGTACGTCTGTTTCTAGTATTCATTAACTCATTTACATGAATTTTCAAGTTTATAGAAGCATTAGATATCTATTGTTTTGTATTCATGGGCTGGAGATCGCAAGTTTGTTATCGTTATCGTTATCTACTACAATGCGAAATCCGATTGTTATCGTTACATGATTTGATTTTGTATAAAACGTTACACAAAGACTTTAAATAAAATAGGTTTTGTTTTTTGTATAGGACATATTCTCTAGCTCATACATAACGTTGACGTATGTTTATGTATATAGGAATAAAAAACATGTGCACGTAAACGTAACGATCCTTGACACGTTTATTTATTGATAACGTGGAAGTTGCAGTAACATCATCATCTTGCACAGGATTTTTATAAAAGATGAAATCTCCATGATGATTCATTGAGTGCAAAAATATGGATAAAAACAGAAAAAGAAGAATGGAGTTTGAGCAAGAAGTTTGAAGAAATCAAATTTGTTTGGACAAGAAGGGAGAATAACAATCCAGCAGATATCTTTGCAAAAGCATTGATTCCATCTGATGCTCAGTTTAATTTTTACTCTTTAATACCTCATGTAATAACTAATGCCTTACATTCTGACTATGTAAGCTCCTAATCGATTTTAATCACAAGTTAAAAAAAAAAAACAGAAAAAGAAGAAATATTGATATTTAAATGAAATGGGCCGACATTTGTAAAAGCCCACCATTATATGAAGGCTTAAATGACGTTGAGCGGAAGTCAATTAACGGTGTTAACTCGATCTCCGTTTGCACATTTTAAATTTTAAATTTTCCCCTTTCTCCTCCAACGGCTCCTTTTTTTCCGAAAAATCCCTCAGATGAGTTTTTTTTGTTTTTCTCTCCTCTCCTCCCATTTTCTTGCACTCTCGCTCTATCTCTAATTCTGAAGAATTTGAGCAGATCAATACGATTTATTAATGGAATTTTCGGTTTGAAGATTCTGTATTTCGAATCAGGTACTTGATTTTTAGGTTGATTTGTGGATTTTCGTTTCCTGGGTTGACTGTCTATAAATTAGGGTTGCAGCCAAGAAGATAATTGGCTTCTTTAGGTTCTAAGATGTTTGATTTTCAATGGAGATTAGCGGTTTTTTCCCTTTTAGTTTCATGTAATTTCTATGTAATGTGTGACTGTGAAAGTGGGATTGTTTGGCTCAATGTGGACGAATTTCAGATTGAATCACTGTATGTTTTCTGAAATACGCAGAGACTGGTTAGGATTTGATCTCGTTTTCTTCTTTTTTCTTGCAGTAATTTGAGATGATAACTGGTTTGAAGGTTCTTAAATGTTGGCTTCTCTGTTTATCAAATGCGGTTTTTTTCCTCTTTTAGTTTAATGCATTTTCTCACTTTCTTCCTTTCTCTAGATCTGTGGAAATAAAGGTAGCTGCTGAAGTATATTGCTTGAACATAGCTAAAATGGAGAAGGTCTATGAAGAGCTGGATGAAGTAAAAACCGCGAATGAAAAGCTCAGAATGGACTATCGAAGCAAAACGGAGCTTCTTGACAATCTAAAGAAGGTCCACAACGAGCAATTCGTAGAAATTCAAGAGGCAAGATCGGTAATTGAGAAGCAGGGTTTTGAATCTGAGGAGAAAACCAAAGAAATTTCTGAGTTGAAGCAAAAAAACGAGGATCTACAACGCTGTTTGAGAGAAAAGGATTCTGTTCTCAAGAGTTTGAATGAAGCTAATGATAAGCTTAGAGCTAATGGGGAAGATAAGTACCGGGAATTCGAAGAGGAGAAAAGAAAGTTGATGCTAGCTTTGGATGAAGCAAGTGAGAAGAACATTGACATGGAGCAGAGAAACAATGTCTACAGGGCTGAGATTGAGGGGCTCAAAGGGCTTTTAGCAGCAGCAGAGAAGAAAAAGATGGAAGTTGAGAAAACTGCCAAAGCTTTGAAAGAACTGAGAGGAAGAGATGGCGTAGTGATTAAACTGGAAGAGGAAAAGACTCAAGTAGAAGAGATGCTGAAATGGAAGAAGGAGCAGTTTAAGCATCTCGAGGAAGCATATGAGAAGCTCCAAAATATGTTCAAAGCTAACAAGAAAGAGAGGGAGGAAGAAAGATCAACGCTTCTAGATGAAATCTACTCTCTTCAGGCCAAGCTAGATTCACAAACCAGAATCTCAGAGGATCTTCAGAAGAAGTTACAGATGTGTAACAGTGTGCTGACCCAAGAAGAGACCCGACGAAAACATCTTGAAATCCAAGTTTCTGAATTCAAAGCTAGATATGAAGATGCTTTTGCAGAGTACCAAGATGCAAGAACACAACTTGATGATTTGGCTGGCAAAAGAGATGAGGAAGTTGCAGACTTGAGACACTCCTTGAGCACGAAAGAGGCATATTTTAAGGAGATGAAGTATGAGCATGGAAAACTCGAACAGGAAAACCGGGAGTTGCTGGTTTCATTGAAAGAGCTCCAAGAAGCTACAATTCAGGGATCAGGAAATTCTGCACTATCAAAGCTGAAAAACAAGTTTCGGAACTTGGAAAACGTGCACAAGAACTGTTCAGCTAATTTAAGGATTAAAGAAGCTGAATGGAGCTCTCAACTGGAGAAGATGGCTGAAGAGATAAATGATTATAAGTTGCAGTTGCAAAGCAAGGAGGCAGCACTGAAAGAGGTTGAGTTGGAACTTGAAAACTGTCATTCTTCGACAGCTAAAATGAGACTACAGTATGAAGAGATCTCAGTTATGTTTTTAGTGCTAAGTAGAACAGTCTCTGAGGCTCAGTCAAGGCTTGCAAATGTCAAGGATGAGCAAATCAAGGATGAGAAAAGAGAAGAAAAAAGCTATTCTCTATTGATTGAGCAGCTAGAACAAAAGAATGCTGCGCTGACCAAGACACATGTAGAGATTGAAGAAGAACGTGGAAGGGTCGCGTGCTTGCTGAAAAGAATTGAAATGCTAGATCATTTTGAAGAACAGAATCTTCAGATGCAGAAAGCAGTAGAGAGGTACAAAGAAACAGTTGAGGAATCATCTAGATTCCAAACTCAGATGAAAGAAAAAATGAAAGAGGCTGAAAATGATTATGAAGAGAAACTTCTGCAAGTCTGTGATGCACTTGACAACACAAACTCGGACCTTGTTGCAGAACGTGAGAAGGTGGTGGGTTTAACAAGGCAGATTGAGTCCTTTGGTATTGTCAAAGAGAAGAATTTAGTGATGGAAAAAGAAATTCAGAAGTATAAGGACTTGCTGGAGGAATCAGAGAAGTGCCGGGTGCATTTAGACGACCAGATTTCGCAGCTTGAAAGTGATTCCAAGGAGAATATAAGAGAACTCTGCAGCAAGGTGGACATCGCATATGCCAAGTTGGCGGAAGAGGTTGAGAAGAATGTCTCATTGATAAGAAAAACTGAGTCCATTGATCGAAACAAAGAGCATAGACAAAGGGAGCTTGACAATTACATGGAGATGCTTGAGGAGGCGACCAAAAGTCAACTTCTCTTACAAGAGAAAGTTGTAGAGATGGAAAACGACTCGAAAAGGAAACTTGCTGGTGTTTCTGAGGCCCTAGAAACAGCAAATTGTGAACTGTCTGATAAAACCTCCGAAGCGTACCAGCTTGAATTCCAACTATGGGTCTGGAAATCTATTGCTAAAAGGCTAAAAGTCGAACTAGAGCAAAACCAGAACCTGCGCAAAAGAGTAGAAGCTTCTCTTCTTGAACAGGTTGGAGTTGGAGAAGCCATAAGGCAAGAGAGAGATGACCTGGTGCATAAACTAAAGGCTATCAGCTCTGCAAGTTCGAAGACAGCTGATATGTTTGATTCAGAGAAAGAAACCCTTCTTCAGATGTTGAGCGATAAGGACAAGATCTTGACCGAAGTCGAGAGAGAGGTAGAGTTTTTGGAACAAGAATCACTTAGAAGGGAACTTGAGGATGCTGTTTTTGCGCATATAACTGCAGAGAAGGAGTTGCAGAACGAGAGAGAGATTCTTTCAGGGGATTTAAAACAGAAAGAAGAGGAATTATGCAAGGTGAAGAATGGCTTGGAGGGTTCATTAAAGTCTGTATCTTTGCTGCTGGAACAGAAGCAAAACGAGGCTAATATGGTTTACAAAGCATGGGAGAAACTCGCTGCTAGTAAGATTCTTACCGAGGTAGAAATCGAGGCTAAAAAGCTGATGATCGTAGAGCTTGAAGGGGAAGTCTCTAGCATCAGCCAGAAACTCGAAACCTTGGATGAATCTGTTTCGTGTTTCAGAGAAGAAGCAACCAAGTTAGAAGCTGAATTAGAAACTAAGCAGAGAGAGTTGAAAGAAGTAATTACACAAATGCAGGAAAAGCAAAGAACTTCAGAAGCGGAAAAGACAGAGTTGGTTACACAAGTCTCGAGTTTGTCATCAGAAAGACAAAATCTTCTGTGTTTTATCAGCGAACTGGAGAATGGAATGTCGAAGCTGTGTGATGAAGACACAAAGCTGATGAAAGCTTTGGAGAAAACTACGCAACGTTGTGATGAAAGTGATGGATTTGGTAAAGAGAACAATATCGGTTCTCCAAGACTGGTAATGAAGCATGAAGATGTTGCAATTGAAGACAGGTCACCATTTAGACAACTTAATCATTAGTTTGATTGATTCCATTCCACAGAGAGACGATGTTTTTTTCTTTCTCTCAGAAAAACTTGTTTGTTGTGTATCAGTCTGTCTCCAACGAAAGCCCTCTTTGCTTTAACATAGATTTTTCTCGTTGTAATAAACAAACGTACTAGGTTTTGCTTACTAATCAGTCTAATCCCAATTTTTTGACAAAATCAAACAAAACCCACAGGTAACAATTCATTTTACATAATCAGTCTTCACATGAGTTTATGCTTTTGTTTTTTTTTTGTTTTTGGAATTTATTTGTTGCTGAGTTTGTGAAATTATTTTTTTCCCAGTTTCTTGAGTGAAGACTGATTATGTAAAATAATAACGTGAGATTGCATCATTTTTTCACTCAGATTTTGAAAAATCTCTCAATCCACATTTCGTTCTCTCTTTTTAACAAATCATATGTGTTTTTTTTTTTTGTAATACCAATGCTTTGATGATGCTATATTTTTTAATGAAAAGGTTTTTTTTTTATTTTTTGGCATAAATTAACAAAAATCCTTATCAGTTGAATTAAATTAAATTAACATTTGTGCTTTAGTGGACTTTTCATTGGATCTGGATTTTGTTCTTATTGGGCTTCGAAGTTTAAGGATATTTCAAACTTTCGTTTCGTTTTTTGTGTGGGTGTGTGTGTATAGGATTCGTTTTTTTCTTTTTTTTTGGGTTTGTGTGTATATGATTAGGTAATCAACAAAAGGCTGTCAATTTTTAAATAACAATTTTTTTTTTCGTTAGCACAAATTTAAACAATTTTCTTTATAGTAAAATGTGGATAATTACCGATTTGTTTAGCTGTACTTGGCTGTGTTACGTTTCTATATATACAACTTTAAGAAAGTACTAGGTGATTATTAAGGTTGACCCTGATTTTTTTTATTATAATATATATATATATATATAATTACAAAATAGCTTATATTTGCAACTAATAAACTATATATTGATTATGTAATTACAAATAAGAGCTAAAATTGTATTTGTATGATATACTAAATTTTCAATAAATATTTTGGTAACAAATAGAAGATATAAAATATATTTATAAATTAAATAGAAGATTAAATATAAGATATTCATTACCAAATTAAATATAAGATATTCATTACCAAAAAAAAAAAGAAGATATAAGATATATTTATAAATTAAATGTTTAATATTAAATAACTAATTGATATAAACTATTTTCTAACAAAATTCATGTGAATGACATAAATTGTAAATTGTCTATTTATTTAGGTCTATTTTTATATTAGTTTTACAAGCTCTCTTATTATGACACATCAACATGGTAATATTGTAAATCACATGTCAAAGCAAGATTTATTTTAACAATGTTTCTCAATTAATATACAAAGAATTTAAATCTAAAAGTAGATATAAATTTTTATTGTTGACTATTTAGATATACAGTCAACTACAATACATATAATAATTAAAATGTCTATATATATATGGATGTTTACCGTTTATAGTTTATCGTAAAGTTGGTGCAACATTAAATCATTTCTTTGATTTCAATACTTTTGTTTGAATGATCATTAAGAGACACATTATAAAACATAAAAAAAAAAAAAAAAATTTGTGGTCACTAGTATGCTTACGCATTAACTTATTCAAATGGTAAATTAATTGATGGTCAAAATTAAGAAATCTATTAAGAAAAAACTCGTTATTCAAAATTTATGTTTCATCTTTTGGTAACAAAATCATTGAAATATATGTCCAAAATCCAAATAAATAATAAAATCTAGGCAACAATTTAAAATAAAGAAATTATATTTATTATTACAAATAAAAATGTAGTTGCCTACGCAATATATAGAAATGTTCTAAACGATATGATAATTGCATTCAACGGTATTCCCGCGAAATAAACGGTAATTCAAAAATACAAAATACCGTTATTATATCAGTTATCGACTATAATTTTTATTTTTAAAATGAATATATACATATATTAGTAAAACAAAATTCAGTCAAATCTAAACGCAAATATTGTTAATTACGCAATGTATAGATATACATTTTGAAAGATATAAAAATTATTGTCAACGGAATTCGCGCGAAATAAACGATAATTCAAAAAAAAAAAAATAGGACTAGATTTCCGGCATTAATTATCTTTAGCAAAAGACGGAATCATCAGTGTCTTTACACACAAACACAACAATATAAAACCATAGTGTCATTTGCATCCGAAGTATACATCATTTATAATCTAAAAGACCAAAAACACCTCTCTCTCTCTCTCTCTCTCGCCGGAGCTTTTCACCGTTATCAGAAAACTCCGGTTCTTTGTCTGTCTCTGGAGTATCTACTATGGCAGATGCAGAAACTATTGTTGTCTCGCGATGCCATAAACTTCTCGATATGCGTAACTTTACTGGCTGTGCGATGATCGTTAAAATGAATAAACAGTTAGGCAAAGATTGGCTTGAACTTGACCAAGCCGAAGCAATCTGCAACGTAATCATCGCCGCAGAGAACCGGCTCCCGAACGGGTTCATGGATTTTTACGGAATGATTCGGGCGACCCGACTCGGACCGGCGGTACTGGATGATTTCATGAGGTTGATGAATCTTCTAGACGGGAGGTTCAACGGTTTCCCCTCTAGCCAGGAAGCTTCTCACTATGCCTTGCAAGCTTGGTCGATGCTTTCCAAGCCTGACATCAAGGCAAGATACGATCTCGCCATCTCCGGCCCTGGATTCCTCGGGAGAGGCAATAGATACGGTGGTAGTAGCAGCGTCGAAGACCATTATTACGGCGACGGCGGCGACGAAAGCTGTGGGGAGGAAAGCGACGGAAAATACGATGGAGGTGACGGCAGAGGCGGCGGGTTTGGTGGAATGGACAAAGGAAAGGAAAAGGTGGAAACATTTACGAGGATCTGTCCCTTCTGTATGGTCATGGATGAATGTGAGACGAGGGACGAGGAGCTCTGTCTCAGCTGTTTCAAAGTTTCGAAAGGTATCCATGCGACCTCGAAATGCTTTCCCTTTCCGCCGCCGGAGAATGCAGAGGAACGGCACAATCACCGTATCGGGTTGTTTCAGTTAGGGCTTCCTAAAGAGAGTTCCTTTTTCCCCAAGGAACATAATCCTAATCAGAATGTTGTCAATGAAGTGGTGGTTATCTCTGATGACGATGACGAAAATCAAGAGATTATGACAATGGCTCGAGCAGCGAAACTGTGCATAGTTAATGGAAGGAGAGTGAAGATGATACCATTGAAGAAGAAAACAAAGGATTCTTCCACAAGCAACGTGAAGAAGACTGCTACTGCTGAAGCCTGATGACTCTGCTCATGCGTTTAAGTCATTTATGTTATCAATTATGAATTTGTTTTTTTTTCTTTCCAACAATAAAACAGAGATCATCTTTTAGTTTTCATATTTTGATGTTTGAAATCTCAATCTTTAATTATATGATTATTATCTCCTCTTGGTTTTCAGGTTATTTATTACAATATATTCTCATGCTTATTTCTCATTAATCACCCATTTATTACATTTGGGATCTTCTCCATATCTTTCTTCTTATTACAATGTATTTTACACACAACAAATCAACATTCCCTTCATTGTTTCATCTCTTTGTGTCGCCATGGTTTTACTTCAACAAGTAAGTCTCTCTGTTACTTTCTCTCTAATCAATCAAACTTCTTCTACCTCTCTGAATCAATCTTCTTCTACTTTTTTTTGGCCCTCATGTCTTGTGTTTAACGCAGTTAGAGCAAGGGATGCGTCCACTTTCCTGGTGTTACAATCCAACGGCGTATTCAACAACAATGGGAAGAAATTTATTCACAAGTGGCAAATTGTTCTCAAGAGGATTTCCAGCTGCAAAGCCAAAAGCGAAAACCGTATCTAAGGAAGTCGCTGCAAAGAAACATAGCGATGCAGAGAGAAAAAGAAGGCTTCGGATTAACAGCCAATTTGCAGCTCTTCGCACCATTCTTCCAAAATTGGCCAAAGTAAGTTATACTTCTTGTGCACTCAATTTTGCAAAGGCATGTCAAGATGTCTCGCCGGAGAATAAACACTCTTTATGTTTAATGAAAATTTAACAGCAGGATAAAGCATCTGTTCTAGGAGAGACTGTTAGGTACTTCAATGAGTTGAAAAAGATTGTTAAGGAGGTACCAACCACACCAGCTTTAGAAGACAACTTGAGATTGGGTCACTGTAACAACAGAGACATGGCGAGAGTCGTGTTCAGCTGTAGCGACAGAGAAGGGCTAATGTCGGAGGTTGCAGCGTCGATGAAAGCAGCGAATGCAAAGGCGGTGAGAGCTGAGATCATGACAGTAGGTGGAAGAACCAAGTGTGCCTTGTTTGTTCAAGGTGTGAATGGGAATGAAGGGTTGATTAGGCTCAAGAAATCATTGAAACCTGTAGTGAATCGTAAATCATCATCAGAGGCGAAACACAACAACAATGGAGGATCGTTCTTGACTCAGCAGCAATGAGTATTTTGCATACTTGTACATCTCTGTTTCTACTAAGTCCATTAGAGAAGGTAGATATAGATGTAAAGGTATATGAAAGGCCATGTGTTATTGAATTTGGCTGGATACTTGCTACAAAGTCTATTATATGAATAAAAAAATGCTGCAACTCTTTCTTGGGATCCCATCAGGTATCTGCAAATGAAGCATAATTATCAAACATATGAGTTTTTTGAGAAAGAACTCTCATGGTTGGTTGATTCTAATTTCTAGTAGGTAGCTTTCTTCTGGGAAACAAAGATTTGGTTTAATAAGTTGAACCAACAACATAACTCTTCAAACTTTCCTCACCTACTTCTCATCAAACATTAAAGAAAACCTTCCTCCTTATATATAGAGTTTCCTGCACAAGTCTCATCCTCACTCAACCCAACAAGCAAAACAAACCAGAACTACTCAAAACAAAACACAGCAGCAGTTACACCATGGCTCCTCTCAGGAACTGCTTCTTAGCATCTCTGGTCATTGCAATTACATTCACAAGCTTCTTCACCGGCCTTTCCGCTCACCGTCATCTTCTCCAATCAACACCAGCGACTCAGCCTCCGGCTTTAACATTCCCACCTCTTCCCAAAACCACTATGCCACCGCTTCCTTCTCTACCAACTCTGCCACAGCCCCAACCAAATCTGCCACCAATGCCAACACAGATACCTTCATTGCCCAACCCGGTACAGCCCACGATCCCCAACATTCCACAGGTCAACTTTCCCTTCAACCTTCCGTTCAACATCCCAAACATTCCTTTCCTCACTCCACCACCTTCAAAGTAAAAGAAGCGACGAGCTAGCTCTTAGCTGACACAGAATTATATTATCCTTCTCTTGACACAGCTTTGTATCACACACTTTACTTTGGTGTCAGTTTGTAATACACATATTTGTACTGGTTCTTATTCTTTTTTGCTGTTGTCGTCCTCATTGTTGTTGCTTCCATGAGTCAGCTCCTTTTCTACTATACAGATTTTTCTTCTCCTTTCAGTTTTTTGTTAAGGCTTGACTTGCGCAACTCAAACAGACTGAACTAAGTAGTCTATCATTATACATAACCTATAATGAAACAGCTCATAATATTGCACGAGGAATTCTTCATTCTGTTGCTTCAGAAAGAAAGAAATAAAAGGTTTTATTACAGGACAATGTTTAAGCTACAATTTGCTAAATGGTTTTGTAAAAGACAAGGTCTCGTCTGCAGTTTGATTTAATAGCATCCTCTAATTTATCAACCTGGTCAAAATCAACCTTGAAGGAAACCATGGTGGTACCATCTTTACCAGTATCATAGTCCTCCTTGATGTCTTCAGCCTGGCACGATTGCAGCTGCAACATATATAGACACGCACAATCTCTCAAAATTTAAGAAACATAAAGGTAACTAATCAAGGTGGATATCAGAAAGTCACCTGATTGTAAAGAAGACCTAAAAGATCAAATGTCACCTCGACTCCCATTTGAACCTGCAGAAACAAAACGGATGAGTTCAAAAACCCAACAGCAAGAAAGGAAATGTCCATGTTTAAGCAAAAGTTGGTAAGAAAAAAAGAAGGAAACTTGGTTTATACTTTAGACTTGACAAGGCAAGTTGGAGCAGTTTTCAAGCAATCAGATGTAACACCACCATATGCTCTAACAAGACCTCCGGTTCCGAGTTTGATGCCCCCAAAATACCTTAACACACGATTTTTGTATTAACAAAACAATGCCAGAGAATTTATTAAAAAACGTCACCTAATGACAACAACCATAACTCTGTCTAATCTAGATGATCAAAATCATTTGCACGCAGAAAAACAAAAAAATAGATTTCCCATGACGAAAATTTTGTACTTCTTGATTTTCTTGTTGTCGACAATTTCAAGCTTCTATTCCAACGTCTTGCAACTGTATATTGGAGGTTCGTTTATCGTTTCTGAACCTCTTGTATACAGTTGCAAAAAGTTGTAACAGAAGATTGAACTTGTCGACAGCGAAAAACAAAAATCAAAGAACAAAATTTTCGTCGTGAGATTTTTTTTCTTTTTCTTTTCTGCATGCAAATGATTTTGATGTCACTCACGCCGATGAAATACACCATATGCTCTAACAAAAATACACCATATGATCTAACAAGAGCTCCGGTTCCGAGTTTGATGCCCCCCAAAATACCTTAACACACGATTTTTGTTTCAAGATTTGTGTATTCTCAAAACAATGACAGAGAATATATATTAAAAACGTCACCTAATGACAACAACCATAACTCTGTCTAATCCAGATGACCAAATTGCAGACAGCATCGGCTTTCCTGCGGTTCCTGATGGCTCACCATCGTCGCTAGATCTGTGTTGATCACCTACCTAACCGACAAAAAATAAAAAACTCATCAATCAATCGAAATCGAGTGCAAACTAAGAGCGATTCAAAAACCCCTCTTGAGCTGAGAATTGAATCGAATCACCTTATAAGCCCAGCAATTGTGCGTAGCTCGAGGATCTCGGACCTGGGAGAGGAACAGCTGAGCCGATTGCTCGCTGGAGATAGGACCCGCGATTGCGATGAACTTGCTCTTCTTAATCTCTTTCTCTACGGATACGACTTCTTTGATGGTGGTGAAGGCCGCGCCGCCTGCGGGATCCCGAGGCATCGAGCTCTTCGTGGATAGCAGAGCAGCGGCGGGTATTCGCCGGCGGAGAACGACCAAGACGGTGGTTGCAGGTGCTAACGATACGCCCACCCGCATCTGATTGGGATTGCTGCTGCAGAACGAAACGACGAAGACGGTGCTTGCTAATCCTAATGTATCGGGCCCATGCTGAGGCCCAGGATCAAGTCCATGCCGAGACCCAATAAGTGTACATAATGTATTGATTATGTAATCCAAATTCGGGGGTAGCTTTACATTTTCCAGATTCGTAGTGGAAGGGATCTAAAATTGCAATAAGTTTCGCAACTCCTATTGGTTAGTAGTGGACATGTTGGTGTTACTAATTATTTGAATAAGAAAATATATTAATGGCATGTGGCATGTCATGCCGTTTATACCCACTTTTTCAAATCACAACTAATTTTATTAAACACTCGCGGATAGTAAAAATCTCTCGACACTACACACGCGAAACTTGATGAGCTCTTATAGGCAATGTCATGTCTAAACTAAACTTGATGTGCACATCTATCTGTCTTCTACATTCATTGTGTAAACCAATAAAACCAAACGAATTCATTGTAATAAACCAATTTTATCTATAGTTTAGAAAGAAGGCGGAAAAAAAAAAAAAGGTCGATTGGACATGTTTTCTTATCTGGTTTTTGTTCTTAGAGCATATCCAATGTATTGCTCCAAAATGGAATTAAGTTTTACTCCAATGCCACTCCATTTTGAAGTTAACAACTCCATTTTTGGCTCCAAACTGGAGTTGTGTGGGAGAAGAATTGACTCCAAAATTGAGTTTGGAACCAAAAATGAAGTTGAGTTGGAGATGCCATTACACTTGGTTTTTCAAGTTCGTCTTATGAGTTGTCGCTGTCAGAAAACAAAACGATCGTATCCCCTGGTTCAATCCTCGAGCTCGGTCTCTTTAGAGGTTATCCAGATAATCTTTGGTATCTCAGGATATGGTTTAAAAAATTCCCAAAAATTGTCGTCTGGGTTGCAAACAGACAAGTTTGTTTTTGGTATGACCATCTCTTCTTCTTCTCTCTAGCCCTTTTTCCATGAACTCCAATTGCTCCATATCTCATCTTTATGAACAACAGATATGGAGCAATTGGAGTGAGGAGAAAAGGCTAGAGATCGTAGATCCGGTCATCAAAGATTCATCCTCCACCACAACATGTTTTAAGATGCATACAAATCGGCCTCTTGTGTGTTCAAAAACACGCCAAGGACAGACCAACGATGTCGTCAGTGGTTTTGATGCTCGGAAGCAATATAGAACAAATTGATCTGCCCGGTGCATCCTCGACAGACACTCAAAAAGGTCAATCATCCACGATGCCTCAAGTAACCATGTCGACTATTGAAGCTCGGTAATGAGACAATTCGGTTTAGAAACTTTATTTAAGTGGGTGGACTAATAATATATTTAAGTATCCTATTTTTCGGTTTAGAAATTATACTTTATAATTTATATTATTATATCGACATCTATTTTATTACAAAGATTTTTCATTTTTTTATGTTTACAACCAAAGTGTTTTCATTTCTATTTTTAATAAACAAACAAGAACAGTAATAATCCATAATAAATGATGTATTATAGTTTCATAATAAAACTAGATTCTCTTCAACGCTGCAAACCAACAAAAACAATGACGTATTATTGTTTTCCTAAAAACAGTTCACATGTTTTTTGTTTTTTCTTTGTACACAAGCAAAAAAAAAACAACAACAAACTACTCAATCACTATCAGAGCCGAGAACCTGCTTTTTTATTTCACTAATCTTTGTCTTGAGTTCTTCTCTGTCCCTCTGCAAATTAAGTTAAAATATATATATCTAAAATGAGAAAAACGACGAAAAAATTACTGATTTGAGATATAAACTCAGTTGATTAGGCATATTTATTCCTTACCTTAAATAGCAAGTAACGGGTAGTGAACCAGAGTGTGTATCCGAGGCCAACCACTTCCATCAGCTTAGGAAACTGAAACATCAAAAATGAAAAGCTTACTTCGTATTATAATTAGTCTACGTTTCTAGAAATAAACGTCTCCAGGGTACTAACCAGAGGAACTGATTCGAGTGAACCAACGATTGCAGAAGTTAAGTAGAGAGCAACTATTGCACCACTCCCGTAGAGCAGGAGTGAATATGTGTTGTCTGAGTCCAGCTGCAATAACAAATCCAAACATCAACTGCTTATTAGATTGTGATATTCGTGTTGATGAAACTTTCAAGGACATTAGCTTTGCTACGAGCGATTTACTAACTATTGTTGTTAAGTAAGGAATTGAAAGTTTTAAGAGATACTCTGAATAAAAAAAACACCCCAAGGGACTACTAATGGAAAAATGGAAACTAAAGAATACTTTCAGAATATCTTCGGAATACTCATGGCAACAAACTCTTTGTAACAAAAGGTTTAACAGTTCCTTTAACGATATGAATGGCTCGGGAAAAACTTCTACGGATACTACACATAGTCAACATCTACTATAGAGATAAACAGAAAACGTAAAATCCATGCCTGCTTACAATCTAATCAACAAAAGTAGATAGGTTAAGGGATAAAAAAACAAACAAGATGCATATGACGCAATGCTCAGCTAACCGCTCAGGTTCGACACATGGTCAACCGCTCAGTAAGCATTTCGATAACGCTTTCTAATAATCATAACTATCATCATAGCAACTACGCCATTTGCAGAAGAAAATAAGAAACAGAAACATCAAGCTTAGACAACTACCTAACTTAGATGAGATGAAATGAAATGATTTCACTACCTAGTAGACCTCTAATGCGCAACCAGTGTAAAACACAAAATCTGAAACACCTCTCAGGATAATATACATACCTTTATATCGTTCAAGAAATCTAGGGCCTGAGGTTGCTCATCTTCAGCTTGAGCCTCGGTACTCAGGTTTTTCTCTTCGACTGCAACTACAGCCCCATCACGCTCCTCAACACCAAACTCATTGACCACAGTTGATGTTTCTTCAGAAACTGTTTCTCCTGGAAACTTTCCCGTACAGCGCAACGTGCCTTGCCATTGGAAACACAAGACAGAGCATCAGAGTTGCAAAAACTCTCCAAATTTCAACGTGAAAATTACTTCAGCAAATCAAAATTTCCGATCAAACTACTGATGGCAAGGCAAGAAAACACTATTTATCTCTACTATTATAAAATTGAACACCGGAAATCGAAATGATGACGCACCGAAGAAGATAAACACAAAAAAGTTCGCGAATCAACTAGGGTTTTCAAAAATCATACGCCTTAGAAACAAAAACGCGAGAACAATGAGTGAATCATATAAACAGGAACCTAGGGTTTCTCAGTGCTCGTACGAGATTGAAGACGGAGAGATGCAACGTTTCGCTGGAGAGGGAGTGAGGTTCTACGCAAAGCGTTTCCCGCCAGATATCCATGGCGGGGGGTGCTCGAAGGGAGGAGAGTGATTGTAGAGACTGAGCAGAACTCCATTTTCGTACGGACGCACAAAAGTCATTTAATCAACTGAGAAATGTGATTTATAAAGAAGGTAGAAGAAAGCAAGCCTCTAGGGTTTTACTTATTGAGCTGTGATTAACATTGGGTCTTTGGCCCAAACACAATCAAATGGGCCCGTTATGAATCATTTGGTTTCTGTACGGGAAGAATATAAAAACTAAACCGCAATGGAAAATTAAAAAAAAAAAAAAAAAAAAATTTTATTAATTAATACAAAATACTAGTCATGAACAATGTTTTGAATAAATGTAATTCGTAACTACACTTTTTTTTTTTTTTTTTTTTTTTTTTTTTTTTTTTTTTTTT
>PKML01043605.1:168369-182493 GCA_002933935.1 Eutrema yunnanense | reverse complement strand
TTGTAGACTCCAAAATTCAAACCCTTCTCGTTGAGCAGATTTATCAAATTTATACAGTCTCCTTCAAATATTATCTTACGATATCCTCGCATCCAACAGCTCTGCATTGCCATAATCAGAGCTTGGAATTCACTTTCCAGAGCATTGTTTGCCGCTATATGTTTTCCTTGACCTGCACCCAAGTACACTCCTCTTTCGTCTCGTATTATCCAACCTGCTTGCGAATTTCTCCTTTCTTTAACATATGAACCATCATAATTGCATTTAATCCATCCCGGTTTTGGTCTCTCCCATAGCTTGATATTGGATGATTCTGGTTGAAACTTTATGTGTTGTCGTTGAGTTCGATCTTCGAGTAGATTGTTCGTATCCAGCCATTCTTTAGCGTCGTCATGAGCCCACTTTAAAGTGTGTCTCCAAGATATTACTCTTCTTTGGTGAATTAGTATATTCCGGCTTTTCCAAAGTCGCCAAAGTATCCATAGGGGAGTTTGATGAACTAATGGAGACATAGTTGTACCTTGTGTGACTAGAGCTGCAATCTTTGTCTCTAATTCCTTTGTTTGATCCAATATAATCTGGTTGGGGAAACCCGAAGCTTTCCACACCGATTGTGCATAGCCACATTCAAAGAAGAGATGATTCGCAGATTCTTCAGTGAGAAAACATCTCGGACAAACAGAATTCCGAGTTATATGTCGTCTTCTTAGCCATTCTCCAATCGGTAGAACTTGGGAAATTATTTTCCACAAAAAGTGCTTCAATTTTGGAGCAGTTTTTACACTCCAAATTTTTGTCTTGAGAAGATGATCTCCCGGAGGTGCGATTGTTGTAACTTCTGTATTAGGCAAATGGGTAGCTAGCCAATACGCTGATTTTACTGTATAAAGACCTGAAGTATTATAATGCCATCCTAGGAAATCTCTTGAATTGAAAGAACCCACTTTCATCGACAAAATCAAATCTGCATCTTCTTTAACAACTAAACTCCTGATTTTTCCTTCATTCCATCTTCTGTTTTCTGTTAACAACTCCTTAACTAGACAATTCTCTGTATCGGAGGGTAAAGGAATTGGTGGACGAGGAGGGTTTGTCGGTAACCAAGGATCAATCCACGTACTAACCGTAGAACCATCTCCAATGTTGAATCTCAGCCCTCGTATCTATAAGTCTCTGCCTTGTAAAAGTGATTTCCAAATATAAGAGCTTTTTTTGCTTTCACCCGTAACTACACTTATAACTGCGATTTTTCAACTATTCAATCATACTGAATAAATTAACATAAGTGTCACTGTAAATACACTAATAACCATATTAATAGTAATGTTTCAACAATCGCACTGAACAAATTAACGGTAACCACCATCGTAATTGCACTTAAGTAACCATGGTAAGTACTATGTTTCAACTACCAAACTCTAGAACAAGAACTAAAAGAAGAACACACCATCTATTTTCAAGGAAATTGTCAGCAACAAAAAAAAAGGAAAAATAGTAATTAAGCTTTAAATTTGTGTTGATATTTTGCCTTGAGCTTTTATTATTTGTATTGCTACAAATTGAAAGAAAAAAAAAAGGAGGGGAAATTGAAAAAAAAGGTTTTTTTTTTTTTTGGGTCTCTTTGAGTGAAAGGTTCTGTCTTATGTGTAATCAGCCGCTGGTCATCTCTCCTCTCTACCCTAAAGGGCACAGAGACACCTCCTCCCAACTTCTTCTTCTCTCTCTCTCCTCGTGCAATTAAAACCGCACCTCCTAGAGACACGAACTCCGGAGAAATCTCCCAATCTTGATGACTCTTGTCGTCTCGTGGGTTTTCACTTACTGAGGAAGAATATTATTATTATTTTTTTTTTTAAGAACTCTATGGCGGAGGAGAATCTCGTCTGTGAAGAAACCAGCGAGTCATGGATTAGTGACAACGATGATGTTGACGCTGGCGCATTCCTGAATTATAACAATGAAATCTTACGTAAAGACGTGAAATTTATCCGGAACGGATCAATTCCGATGATGGGTTTTGCATCTTCGATGGGAGATGATGATAGTATCGGAGAGATGGTTGTGAAAGAGACTGACTTTACACCCGGAAACGATTATCTTAAGAGATTGCGTTCTGGGGATTTCGAGCTTCGTGTTAGAAAGGAAGCTATGGATTGGATTTGGAAGGTTCGATTTTCTGATCTATTAAATACAAAAACACACATATTAAATCTGTTTTTGATGGATTGATCATATTCGTGTTTGGGGTGAGAAAGGGCTTGTATTGGAAAATTATTTAGTTTTAATTTATGATTTTTCAGTTCTCAGATTGTGTTCGATTAGATTGCTGTAATTGGAAGAACATATTTTGTGTTATTGAGATGGATCTTAAGAATTAGAGCTATTGAGTCTTTATTAATTTTCTGTTGTCTTTAATGATCAAATTGATTTCAAGTTTCATTATTGAAACAGGCTTGTGCTCATCACCATTTTGGACCTCTCTGCATATACCTATCCATGAATTACTTTGATCGGTTCTTGACATCCTCTGAATTGCCAGTAAGTTATAAACTCAGCTTCACATTGCTTGGTCCGAATTGGTTTTTCGGATAATCGGCGCAAAATGCTGATTGGTTTTATACACTTGCTTAGAAGGACAAGGCTTGGGCTGTTCAATTGCTTGCCGTGTCTTGCTTGTCATTAGCAGCCAAAATGGAAGAAACATATGTGCCTCAATCTGTTGATTTACAGGTGCAAACATTTTTTAGTTTTTCAAGTTCAATGTGAGTAAAACCGAAATCGTGTGCGTAAAGGATTAGTCTTGATAAGTTCCTAACGGGTGTGATGAGCAGGTGGAAGATCCCAAGTTTGTTTTTGAGGCTAAAACAATAAAAAGAATGGAACTTTTGGTACTCAACACATTGAATTGGAGGATGCAAGTTATTACTCCATTCTCCTTCATAGATTACTTTGTCTGCAAGATCGAAGATCACCCATCAGAGAATTATATCTATAGATCATCGCAACTCATATTAAATACCACCAAAGGTGAGTTGATTTTTGTTTTTACTAGAAAAAGCAGCATGTAATCATCTTCTCTCCAGAGTTTGTGCGTTGATCAGAATGGTTAATGGGTTTCTGTATTGAATGCAGAGGTTGAATTTTTAGACTTCAAGCCTTCTGAGATAGCTGCGGCTACAGCAATTGCAATCTCCTTTCCAGGAGAAGCTGAAGCAGTTTATGAAGAGAAAGTGTTGTCTAGTTCCAGACATGTAAAACAGGTATCGGTCTAATCATGGCATCTAAATGCATCAAAATACCGCAAAACCAATCAGGTGACTTGTGGGGAGGGGGAAACCATCATTCTGCATATATAACTGAGATTCAACATCGACGAATAGATGAAAACTTTTTTACCGAATCAAGATCGATCGCGAAAGGGGTTTGAATCAATGGAACATTTGTATTTTGTTTCGCAGGAGAGAGTCGCTAGATGTTTAAAGATGATGCGAGATCTGTCTGATAAGTTAAGTCGGGGAGGAGCCACATTAGCACCACCACAGGAGCGGTCAGTGCATGTGCCAGAGAGCCCCAATGGAGTGTTAGAAGCAATATGCTTGAGCTATAAGAGTGATGACATAACAATTGGGTCTTGTACAAATTCTTCACACAATAGTCCAGACAACAACATCAATAGCAACAAGAGGAGGAAACAACATTAAAGAACGAGTGAGAAAGAGATAATATACCAATTAAACAAAAAAACATTACTCTTAAAATTTGATTCACATCTCCAATCCATAAGAGTCATGATATTTTCAAATTATTCCCATTTTATTGTTCCTTTTTTTAATATAAACTTACTCATCTTCAATCAGAAATTTCGATTGAGATGAGAGTTTTGCGTGAGCAAATAATAAAGAAATTGGAAAGAAGAATTAATAAAAACCACTTACTGACGATGCTCAGTGAGGTTCATAGCTTCATGTTTATTTTAGGGCTCTTAGTTCTACTTTGTATATAAACATTAGAATTTTGTTGTTGCATGTTTCTTTGTATGTGCAGATCAAAGAGTGAGTTTCTGTGATGGATATGTCTGGAGATGGACGCCATTTTATTCCGAAATCATTCGTGTTATTATTAAAAGAAGTATAGCATCAACTTTTAACAATCAAAACGAACACGATCGAACTCTTTTGTTGCCAAGATGTGGACCATTTTTGGTAATTATGAACAGTCAAAAGTGTATTTTTCGTAATATCTTAAGAAGCATTTGCTCTCTATACACTTGTACAGAAACTAATGAAAGTCTTGACAAGGGAAGAAGAAGATAGATTTGCTTTACTTTTCTTCCCGAATGTGAAGTCGTGTGTGTTGTTTTATTCTTCTGAGAAGCTCTCTAAGAACTAAATCCCGCAAGGTTTTTTTTTCGAACAAAAGAAGGCGTCATAGTGTCGATAAAAGCTTATTAGATAAAATCAGGCTGACCTGTGGAAGTTAAGCAACGATGCCACATTCGACTATTGGGATCAACTGATTTGGCATAAGCAATCACTTCAGGGATCGGTAAGTAAGCATAATGAGTGTTGATTATCCCCACAGTTATTCCACTGTACCCAGCAAAAGCTCCATGAACCTGTGAGAGAGATATAGACAGATCAAATGCTGTTTAAGCAGTGTAGACAGTGTTAGTTATCGAAAAGCCGAAAAAAAAGTTGTAAGACTTTACAGCGTTTTGTCCTAAAACTGTGCAGAGGATTCCGTCTGATGCATTTGCCCGGACAGCGCGGATCATGTATGTTGGATCTATATACTTCACATCCGCCGAAGTACCAATCTCCTTAAAATATTTCTTCGTCTGTATATACAATTTCGAGCAGTCAAATTTTGGTTAATCATCATCACTCATGATTGAAAAGATTCAAGATTCACAACCAAACCTCTTGTTGAATGTGAACACCGATATCACCGAGTACTTTGTTTCCAGATGCATCTTTCGCATTTGTATTCTCAAGGAAAATCTACAATAAAACGGAAAAAAGGGGGATGCTTAAGTTCTCGTTCATCTAGAGGATTTGATCGATGTCAAATTTCGAGTTTTTACCTGTCCTGCTCCTTCTGCAACACAAATTACAGCAGAACCTTTTGTTTCGATAAGGTACTTCAAATGTTTCAATACACCATGAGGTCCATGGAGATTGAAAGGAACCTTTTAAAAGTGGGAAGACTTTAGTTAGAAGCAAACTCTCAATGTTTCTGACAATTCAAGATAAAAACAGAACGTACCTCGGGAATCAGACAAATGTCGACTTGTCCGCTCGCTAAGGATGCTTGCATCGCAATGAATCCACTGCTACGACCCATCAGTTTCACAACGCCAATGCCATGATAAGCACTATGTGCCTGATCACAAGGACCAACAAAGCGAGAGCGAGAGACATATTTAATTGGGTTTTAACATACCTCATATGCAGAACTAATGATCTAACTCGGGTTTTTTAAGTACCTCGATGTATGCAGAGTTTATTGCTCGTTGTGCTTCTTCAACAGCAGTGTCAAACCCAAAAGTTTTATCCATATGCAAAATATCGTTATCGATGGTTTTCGGTACACCAACCACAGCTACCTTCATCCTTCTTTTGCGACACTAAAAACAATAACAAAAGAGAGAAAAGGGTTGATCAAAGATGGAACAAAATTCAAAAACTTTGTTCAAAGGTTTTCACTTTCGAGAGTTAACAGAGTAACAACCTCATTGTGTATAGCATTGGCACCAGCATGAGTTCCGTTACCGCCAAGCACGAAAAGCATGTTGATTCCTCTCTCCTAAGATAGATTTCAAAAACTGTTAATAAATCATATATCAGAATTTGCAATTGGACCATTAGGAGTGAGAACTGAACGATCCACCTCCATGCTGTCCACGATCTCAGTAACAGTCGGTCCCCCACGTGAAACACCGAGCAAGCTTCCACCAGATAGATGAATATTTTGCACCACTTTCCTCGAGAGCTAACAATCAAAGACAGAAAAACAACAAGAATAAATATCTTTCAAATGTAATCTTAGCAAGAGAGCAAAAAACAGAAAAAGAGTCGGAAGTTTTCTTGAAATAACTAATACCGGGATTTCAGCTAGGTTCTTATCGGAGAAGCCACGATAACCAAAAGGAATCCCAACAACGTTCTTCACACCATAAATCTCTAAAGTGATGACAATCTGCAAAAACAAAACAAGAAATTACAAAACAGATATTTTTCACATGAATAAGATCTTCTCTCTACATGAGAAACTCACATGTCTAATGACATCATTGAGACCAGGACAAAGCCCACCGCAAGTAACAATGGCTGCCTTCACTTTCTCGGGTCTGAAGTAAATCTTTTCCCGTGGCCCAGCACGATGAACCCTAAACGATCAATCCTTAGAGAACACTATTAGATAATCTAATCAGAGAGGAAACAACAATGGTCACAAACTCAAAACCTTGAGAACAATTACTTCTTTTTTTTATTACCATTGCTCGATCCAAGTGCAGTCAGGATCAATACACACAGCTCCAGCAGAAGTTGGTGATGAGTAGTTTATAACCTGATCAAATCCAATCCAAACTTAATTTTCCCTTGAGGATTCTACTCAAAGTTCTTGAACCAAATGTATTACCTTGAGAAGTACTCTGTCTTTGTTATTGATGTATCCATGCCATTCTTCATCCGACGGGTAACCGCCGGAGAAATCTGCCGTCGGAGACCTACCGGAGGAAACATAATTAAAAAAAAAAAATTTAAAATCCAAACTTGAGCCCTAAAACGATCATGAGTTCATGACCCAATACTCCGAATTTCGAAAAAAAAACCCAGAAATTGTTAGAAATAAGTCCCCGAGCTCACTGGATTTTGGAAATTACTTACCTCATCTTGAGGCAAAAGGTGGAAGGGATGGCTTCTGCATCTGGGAACACATCAGTGATATGAGGGATGTTGAATCGCTCCTCGAAATCTCTCTGATACTTTAATTTCCAGTTGGGATCGCTTAGATCGATCGCCGCCGTTTCCGCCGCCGCTCCTCGTGGAATCCGCATCGAATTCGCCGTAAATCTCGGTTTCCGGAGGAACAGGGAACCGAGACGAGCAGATCGGACGAGCAAAGAGTTCTTAGGAGATATGACTACGGCCACGGCGGTCGAACCGACGCCGGAACCGATAAGCACATCCATGGAGAAGAATGATCTGAAATCTGATCAGTTCCCACTAAAAGACTTTTGGAGGGAGATTTATTTTTCTCACAATTCTCCAAAAAAGAGAGAGAGAGAGAGAAGTGCTTTTGATTTTTAGCCGTCCGATCTTGAGATCTCTGAGTTGTCTCAAACTTTGTTTCCTAGATTGACGAAGAAGTAGGTAGGCCGAGTAGAAACCAAATCTAATAAATTTTAGGGTTTATTTGGCAAATCTTGGATCAAAATTGGCAAAGTAAACAAATGTAGTATATGATATCACATTCTCACTATACTTAAATTGTCAAGGCTCATATGTTTCTTTAATTAATCAAAACTTTGTTACAAACCCTACAATTTTTATACGATTCGTATATAATCTTGATGGGTTCGATAAAGGTGAAATGATCTTTGACTTTCGAATACGTCACATCATAGTCATGTCATGTCGTTAAACAATAATAGAGAGTTGGATCTATAAATGAGAGAATATCACGTAACTCCTACGCTATCCCTTTAAAACGAATCTTTGAAGAACAATACGAAGATTCTATTTAGTATTTGATTTCTTTGGTAATTTTTCATTGAGTAGCGAGAGAGTGACGAGCAAAAATATAATGAATTACATATTTTATTTTATTTTTCCATATTGTGTTCTTTAATCAGTAGGAAACAGATTTCATTTCGGTATTTGTTCCGGAGATATAGTTTTAACTTTTAAGTTGGGTTTTATAATGAGTTTTGGTGTATTAATTGTTATCAAAGGAAAATTTATACTATTAAAACAAAATTATTTTTATAAAATAACATTTAATCATGTGTTATATTATTGAGAATGCCATTGAAAATTAATGAAGTTATTGGGTTTTTTTTTTTAAAAAAAATAGTCAAACCTAATTCTACATAATTAATTACAAAAAAAAATATACACAATATCTTTTTTATTAGATATTGACATTCTAATTCATTCTATTATCTATAAATAACATTTTAATTTCTATAAATGGTTACATCATTTAAAAATTAATTTAAAATATAATAAATCAATACAAGTTAGGGGATTGGAAATTAACTAGCAAAACTACTTCTGGTTAAACCACCATTTAATCATACCGGTGAAACACATTCTCATGATGCGTCAACCTGTGTTCGTAGATGCGCCACCTTGTATTAACCTATGTAGCAGTCTTGTACTCTTTGTGGCCTATTAGTTCAACCCCCGGATCAGTTTCACCGTTGTTAGATACTTCCAAAATCCGTTTAGGTTGTTTCTTAAGCAGCCTATTAGGCATGATAACCAGTTCGGTGTCTTGCCGATATATGAAGTCCACCAAGAACACATGTTCCAAACTTTTGGGCAATCTTTTTTTTTTTTTAAACTTGTTATTCTTTTTTCGCTTCTTCTTGTGAAGTTGGTTGACCGGAATTTTGAGAAGAAGGATACACATAAACCCCAATTTATTTATTCTCTCTTACAAAATGTGCTATTATTCCATTAGAATAAACAATATTTTCTCAAAATTCAGATAGAAATAATAAATACAAACTAGTCAAAAAATTTCACCAATTTTTTTTTATTAATCGCAACCATGTTGTCCGGAGGACAATGGATAAGGTGTCTTAAGAATAAATTATTATTTTTAAAAATATAATTTAATTCAATAATTAAATTTTAAATTAAAAAATAAAATTCGACAAATGAAAAAATTACACATATGAAAAAGGTGTCTAAATTTTTTTGGTTGAGTGTCTCAAATGAGACACCATTCTCCTTTTTTTTCTTCTCTTTTCATTTTTTATCTTTTTTTTATTGGTGAGTGGTCTCATTGAGACATCCCCAATGCAGATGTTCTTAGAGGCCTAAGACCAATGACAGAAAAAATTAAATTTAATATAATTATTTTTAATAAGATATAGGTTGTAAATCAAACTTAAATATTAATCTGTAAAATATTCGAGATTATTAATGATATTTTCTTATTTGATGAAATAAAATTTTAACTTTAAAAAAATAACACCAAAAATACATATCTTACCAATATATCAAATAAAATTACAAAAAAATTGGGGGCCCTAAAACTTGTTTAATATTAAGGGGGCCTAAGGCAAATACCTTATTTTTTGTTCATTGGGCACGGCCCTGCCTCTGGATTTAATATAATGGGGTGTCTTTTGTATAAACAACTAGTTGGCAGAAATAAAAGTTTTTTTTTTAATTCAAAGAAAAAAATATATATAGAAGAAGGTAGCATGTAATGTCTTGACGCAAACATGTGAATCTTCTTCTTTATTTCTCAGGCAGAAACACTTGAAAGCAATCCATAGCAGCCTTATAAGTAAAGCAGTTTTCTCACCAATATATAAAAAAGACAGACATAAGCTTCAATTTAACCAACTCAATATAAATTTCCGAATCTGCTCTTAATAGATATTTGGCGCGTAAATGCTTCAAAAGGCTGTTTAGTAAACGGTCACTTAAAAGTAAAACCCTTTTATAAAACTTTTACAAACTTCAACATGTCTTATTCGGACCACCAACTACAATACCGGAGCCCATCAAGCAAATGTCAACGTCAAAACGACATAGTTTTATATCCCCATTTGCAAATCAAATGCAAAAAAACTAGACACAAAGGGAATTGTGAAGTGAAGCCATGGACCAACAAGACTATAGCCAACAGAATGTAAGTAAAATATATATTTATATATGTAATGTAACCTTCTTGATGGAAAGAAAACTAGCAGTTAGCTACTGAAAGGGTTATAAGTATAATTGTAGGAGGAGAGAAGACTCTTATTGTCCAAAGAAGAAGAGAGGATTCGTGATGAGCTTGAAATGGAAATAGAAAGAAATTTGGAAGGTGAATTCAAGGATGGGATTTACAATCTCGCACTCAAGCTGCGCAGGCTGTATGAACAAAGACGGGAAAGAGAAGAATCGTTGGATGTTTCCATGAGAAAGAGCAAGAGAGTATTGGAGGTGAACATAAGCATAAAGATGGAAGGAGATACCAAGATTGAGATCACAGAGAGGAAGAAGGAAGTAGACAACGACAAGACGAAAAAAGCAGAGAATTTGGACAATAGAAAGAAGTTTGCAGCTGGTGAAGATAAAACAAGAAAAGAGAAGATGAAGAATCCAACCAGGGCTCATGAACTCAGATGGAAATGGTAAAAGAGATTGATTGGCCTGGAGCTGTGCCTATTTTCCTGTATCTATGTCTCAAGTTTTTAATCCTATTCAAATACACACGAAATAAAAGTTATGCATAATATCACATTGTGCAATGAGATGTTGAGAGTAAAAAACAAAATTTTCTTTTACAAACATATAAAATTTGAGTTGCTGCTAACAAAATATAAAAATCCTAGAATCCAATTAGTTTTCTTTCTATTAGCAATAATATGATTTGGAGAGTATTTAGCAAAGGAATGCTGCTATCGGGTGTATTAAGAATGAGAATGGGAATGAAATAATTTAGTTTGCAACAAAAAAACTATTGTAATGCACCAGGGTATATCACACTGACTGTAGGGCACCACCGGCTTGCAATGTATCTTGCAGAGATGTAACAGCACCTTGGTAGTTTAAGAAACCCATGAACCAAAACTCATGGTCATCGACCGAGATTATCTGGATGTACTTTTCTGCGGGATTGACTGTGCTTGTCGAAGGGTTAACCGATTTAAGCTGATGTAATGGGATAACTACCTGTTTAATAAGAAGATACAATTACTAATCATTAACTAGTGTCGTAAGCTGAGGGAAAGCTATACTCTGCACAAGAAAGCGGTCATAGAACTCTAACGTTCTTAACTCTTTTTCCTTTCTTCTATTTCGATAAAACGCAATGGGAGACGAAACAAAAAACCAAAGCGGATGTTAGGAGGTAACATTTTTTAGTTGCTGATAATCTAGATGGATCACAGAAACTACAATTTTATTCTGAAAAATTGAGAAGAATAAGAAAGAATACTACGTACCTTATAATAGCTCCACTCAGTGTTGCCAGAAGCTTTATATGAAAGAGGGTTATCGCTAGAGTAGGCAAGTTTGGAAGTGGATATGTAAAGAACGCCCATGACTGGACCAGCTGATGATGACAAGTAGCATGCAAATGAATTTTGCAGCTGCTCCTCTGTATCGGTTTCAAAGGCCTGCCTGAAAATTTTCTCATACCCTCCTTCTGCTATGACCTTTGTACTTTGTGCAATTCTTCCCATTGCAGCATCCGCAAAGCTCGGTGCAGTTTTCACTGATGGAAACACCAAAGGTTTATATTTAGTGAGACCAACCATGTACATTATAATCACTATCAAATCACATTGGCTTGATATCTAACTCATCAAGAACATGATGCAACCATATCTTTTTACAAAACAGAGGAGGAGGCACATTATTGAGGGAAGGAAACTCACGGTGCTGCCACGTGTTCCCGGCAAGGCTCTCCGCCTTCATCGCTGCTTCTCCGACTTTCCTTCCCCATCTCCCAATCACATCTTTCACAGACTCCATTGTTTCTGAATCCAATTCAAAGAGATTACAACGGTTACACATCTCACAGGCACAGACCAAACAATTAATAGATA
This sequence comes from Eutrema yunnanense, assembly GCA_002933935.1. Lineage (NCBI taxonomy): Eukaryota > Viridiplantae > Streptophyta > Magnoliopsida > Brassicales > Brassicaceae > Eutrema > Eutrema yunnanense. The sequence goes on along the minus strand of PKML01043605.1, from coordinate 170,711 downwards.
CCTTTCAAGGACGCATCCGAAGCTTCAGCAGGAGCACGAGCGACGTGCGGATTAGATCCCGCGGCGGAAGAAGACGATAAGTCCTTGTGATCCGATTCAGAAACCAATTCTGGGTTCCAATGGACCGATTTACCCGATCCGGACACCGATCGAGCGGGCGCTTGATCGCCATTCGTCTCGATTCCAACCTGTAACGAAGATTCATCACATAATACTACCACAGAACTCGCATCCGTCGCTCCTTTCGGCCCCTGATCCACCGGTTTCGGATCAACGCTTTTCTGATCCTTGATCGGAACTTCCGATTTCACTGCCGTTTCTCCCGTCGGCTGCTCCATCCTCGGACGAATGTGGCGCCTTTCTCTCTCTCTCTCTCTCTGAGGATTTTTGAATTTCGCAAGTAATGCCTTTCTCTTCTTTGTTTTCTTCTTTCCGTTAACAACCAAAAAAAAAAAAACTCTTTTAATTGGGAAGACGGGTTTACCGGGAAGAACGGTGACAGAGCCGTAATAAGTGACGAAAATGAGACAGCTTAGACCGGTGAATAAATTTCTCTTTGCGTATAAATATAAGATCATTTCATTGATGTGTTGCTACATCTGATCATGATGTGATGATCTTTAGTTTGCTAATAGTGCAATCGCTGCTCTCTAGACTCTAGCAAATCAAGAATATCCTCATGTTAATTTACATTAGCTATATCAAAATGAAGATTAACTATGCTGTTCTAAACAAAAATTGCCAATAAACTATAGACGATTAACGAACCAATCGGAGAGTACCAAAACATTATATGAATCAACATGCAAACTAATAAAACTATGCAGAGAGGACTAAAGATTTAGTTTTGGTTTAATTTTGTTGGTTTTAGAATATCGGTTTGGTTTTGGTTTAGGATGAAGGTTCTCTCGTGCCACCCAACTAAACTTTCCCCAAATTTATTGTAAAATACTATAAGAACATTTTTTGTCCCGCAATATAAATGTCATTATTATGGGATTCTGGTATGTTTAGTCACTTTTAACTTTTTTTTATTTAGTATTCTAACACTTTTTGAAAATTTATGCAAACTAGCATTTTTGTACTTACATGTATTGATTTACTAGTTCAACATTGTATAATACACAAACCAATAAAAAAAATAGTAAAAAAAATTATTAAGATTGTAAGGAAAATTTATATAAGTGACTATAAATACAAATATCTCTAAAATCATTCATATATAATAATAAAATAACCATTCACATATAATAATAAGTTGCTTGCCTGCCTCGTCGTAACATTAGTGGGAACCAAGTATATTGTACGTGGTCTTGACTCTTGACAAAAACAAAGATTTGTATAATTTAAAATATTTGAAGTATATCGCTTGGCCCAAAATATGTCATTTTCTTAATTCGATGTAAAGTCGTCGGTTAATTGTATTCCTAGTTATAACATTACAAGACAAATTAGAAGATTTCATTGATGTTTTTGGCCATCAAACGTCACGCTCCATGGGATATTTTACAAATGAGGAGCATAAATAAAAGTAACAGTAATTGAAGCTGCATTGACACGGTAAGCCAGGACGTGAAGTTTTCTATAATTAGTCAACGACAGCTAATTACAAAATTTAACACGAAATATGTCGTTTTTTGGTTAAATAACCATATTGACTTTATTTCACGAAATATGTCTTGTCTAAATAAAAATATAACAAACAAAAAAAATCGAACGAAAATTTTAAACCAAACCCAATTTTAATTTACCCAAATCAAACAGAATCGAATTGACCAAAAATTCATTATATTTTTTTATTCTTCAAATATGCGTATTTAAAATAAAAGAATTAGTATTTCTCTTATATTAATGTAAGATAAACTATATCATTATGTTAGATCATCTTCAATGTATTCCTTTATTTTTATTTCTAAAATAGAGTAACTCCAAAATGGAGTTGGATTTCTCTCCAATGTATTCTTCCATTTTTTACTCGAAAAAAATATTCTTAGTATATTCTTCATTTTCAAATTTATTATTAATTGTTAAAAATACACTTTATCTATAAAATTTACAAATTAATTCATTATTTTTTTCTTTCAAAACTTGCACAAATTGTGATATTATTTAAATTTAACCATTACAAAATTACAATATCATAAAAAATAACAAAACAAAACACATTTTAATTTAAACATCACCATTTGAATATTCCATCTATTTGATAAAACTAAATTGTGTAAATAAGATTCTTCTATTGAATACTCCCTCTATTTTTTAATAATAGATGTTTTAGAAAAAAAATTGTTTAAAAAAATTAGATGTTTTATATTTCTTAAGTATAGTTATTGTTCTTTTTT
>PKML01043605.1:138961-164039 GCA_002933935.1 Eutrema yunnanense | reverse complement strand
ATTACAATATCATAAAAAATAACAAAACAAAACACATTTTAATTTAAACATCACCATTTGAATATTCCATCTATTTGATAAAACTAAATTGTGTAAATAAGATTCTTCTATTGAATACTCCCTCTATTTTTTAATAATAGATGTTTTAGAAAAAAAATTGTTTAAAAAAATTAGATGTTTTATATTTCTTAAGTATAGTTATTGTTCTTTTTTAAAAAAAAATTACCCTTATTATTTTAATTATTTAAAGTAAATAACTAAAGTATTAATTAATAAAAATAAGGATCTAACAATTAGAAACAGCGAGTATTAAGTTCGTATAAGCAAAAACTTAAGTGATATGGACACGTGACCTAGCATTACTGGGCAAATTGGGCTCACGATGTCGTTAACGTACAGTTTAAAAAAAATATAAAATATGAAGGACTAAATTATACATAAAAAAGTTCAACTCTATTTTGAAGTAGGTTTGAGATAATTTTACTACAAAATGGCATTTGAAGTAGAAAATGGAGTATGGTTGGAGATGCCCTTAGTATATTTTCAGTTGTTTTTTACTAAACCCCAACCCGAAAACCAAATTTACCAAACCAAAATTTTATTAAACCTATACATAACCAAATCGAAACCACCCTTAACTTCACTCGATTAGAATTAAGTCTAATCTCATTCAAAATAGCCACGTCTCAAGTTTGTGTGCTATCGTTTAATGCTCCTCCGTGTAGACAATTCCTCTAAGAAACTTCAAAATGCAAGAGTTTTTTTTTGTTTTTCCCCCTTTCAAGAGACTTGGTAAAGACTACTGATTTTGATATTCCGAATCACTAAATAAATAAGAGTTGTATATCTATGTGCTTGCATGATTATAATGTCCACTAGATATTATATAATCATCCTAAATCAATTTGTTTATAGAATTAAATATAATCTTCGTAGCTATATATTGAGAACCCTTTTCCTCGTTTCCTCACCACCAACGAAGAAAAGAGCTTTCTCAGTTTCTCTTTCTAACTCGTCGTTTTTTTAAGACACCGAAAGAAATTGAAACAGGGATTAATGGCAGCTCTTAAGACATTGCATGCTCTGATCTTTCTTGGTCTATTGGCCACATCATGTCTCGCTCAAGCTCCTGGTCCGGCACCCATCACGCTTCTCCCACCCGTAGAGTCTCCTTCTCCGGCTATTACACCAACTGCTGAGTCACCGTCTCCGGTTGATTCACCACTGTCTCCGGTTGGTTCACCACCGGTTGCCGAGCCAACTCCTGCTCCGGCGACTCCACCCAGCGTCTCACTACCCGCTAAGTCTCCGAAAACATCTCCTGTCGCTTCTCCTCTGAAATCAGAAGGTTTGGCTCCAGGACCATCAGGCCCAACACCATCGCCATCACCAGCTCCGGCTCCTGAAGCACCGGAAGCTAACTCAGCATTGACTAACAAAGCTTTCCTTGTGAGCACCGTCATTGCCGGAGCCTTGTACGCCGTCGTTTTGGCTTAAGAGAGTCTTGAGTATATTATCTCTCTCCCCTTTGGTTTTTCTTATCATGATGTGTTGACGAATCTCTGTTTTCACTAATACATTTCGTATTTTCTTTCTCTTTGTTGATGTTTTTTGTTTTGGTAATTTTGATACTTTATAACTCTGATGGGTCATGTGATTGACCGGAGGGGGGAGATTCTGATTGTAATTTTCTTCATTCTAATAATTTTTTTTATAAATAAAGTATTGTTTTATATAATCGCGTTTTAACGATCAGCATCAAGAAAATTTCAACCAAAAAAAAAAAAAAGGATCAGCATTAAGAATGCGGTTGTGTGTTTTATATTATTGCTAGTTCGTACAAGTTTGACTTGGTATGTTCAAGAACATTTGAGCAAGAACAATTTTAATTTTTTTTATTCCCGACTCTTTTCATAGCTACTTATAACTATTTATTATGGGAACTTTGGGTTGAATTTGTGTTTGTTCTACATTTCATGTTTTTCCAGTATCCATTAAAAAAAACACAACTTTTACTATAAATCCTTAAATTATAAGTTTGGTTAATAAGCAGTTAAGCACATTCTTCATAAGCATTTAAATTAGCCAAAGTTCAGGTGTTTGTTCATTATAGGATCTTAGTACCAAATAAAATGAAAATCTAATTTCCAAACTCTAATACATCAACATCCACAAATAAATGGAACTACCACCATCTAGCTGAATTATTAGACCATCTCCAATGCGGGTTTTTACCAATTTTTTATTCATAAATTTTGGTTTAGAATCTCTTTAAGAATTTTTAAGTTTTGACTCTTCCAATGGTAGAACCTTATTTGGGGTTTTTAACTTTTTTTTTTTAATTAATTTTCTTAAGTTTAATTTACTTTGTAAATTAAATTATAAACATAATATATATTTTATAAAACTAAAATTTTATTGCATTTTATGAAATTTAAAACGTACAAAATATTATCGAAGTTTCACGAAGAAAAAGTTTAAAATTTTAGAAACTTAAAAAAAAAATTAATATGTAAAAATTCCAATTTATTAATATGTAAAAAAAAAGTTTAGAATTTTAAAATTGAAGTTATGAAAAAGTTTTTTTTTTAAAAAAAGTTAAGAATTTGTTTTTTAAATTAATGTTAAGAAAATCTGGCAAAAAAAAAAAATCTGGCAAAAAAATAAATCTGGCGAATTAGGGGTTGACACGTGGTATGAACAGTGTAAAAACCCCCTTAAGAACCAGTTCTAAAAATTCTTATTTAAGAACTGGTTCTTACATTTTTCATAATTAATTAAATTTTTTTTTTTTTTTTTGGGTTAAAAACCCCACTTTATTTCCTAAGAACCTCCCATTGGAGGTGCCCTTATAAATATATCTGAAAATAATGATCGAGATGTAAACTTTTTCGATATTCAAAATGTAGATCATTTACTCTGTTTGACCAAATTCTTCCTCTTTCACAAGACGGTCACAGTCAGTCACTCAATACAATGTTCGACTAGAAACCGGGTAGTTAAACCGATCAACATTCGAAAATCTACCGGAAGAAAACCGAACAGCATCACCGTAACCAATAATTAACCGATCAGTAAACCGAGCCGATTCGTATCCTTTTTCTGTCCTCCTAATCCCAACAATCGATTTCTCAATCTGCCCATCATTATCCTCGATATTACCAATCATACCCTTCACCTCACGAACCAAACACCAGAACCCATCGATCCAAGCTCTCTTCCAATTCCCATGGCAGATTTCAGACAATCTCTCTTTACAACTCTCGAGCAGCTTTAAAGCACAGACAAGCTCGATCGAATCTCCGAAGCTCAAAGTGCTGGATCGCTCTTTAAACTCGTTTAATCTCGTGTAAAGCTCGTTGATCGAGGACACGTAGTCTTCTCCGACTAAGTGGGTGATTTTGTCGGCGAGTGATTTGCCACCAGAGAAGGGTAGATCCGGAATTTTACATGCTTCTTCTAGTAGACCGACGAGCGCGTCGATTTCACGCAGCAAATCACTGTTGGTAAGAGACGAAACCATTTCTTCGTATTCGTCTTTGTGGATTGTGCTCGATGTTGAAGAAATGAAAAATCCCATGATTCTTGAAGTTGATAATAGATGCTCAAGGTATAAAGCGTACCTAAAATTCAAAATCAAACATATATATAAAGATCCAAACTTTTTTAACTCTTTATGACATAAAAATTGAAACTTTCTTTTTTTATTGATTTGAACTCACCACCGGACCCAAGAAGAAAGCTCCCACATCAAAGGGGATTTCTCATCTCTGAAACCAGAAAGCTTGAGATAATTCCGACCACCGGACGCTGGAAAAACAGAAAGCTGATCTTGGAGGATGAAGCGACCGTGCTTGACGATGTGATGGACGATGATCAACGATTTGAGAGCGACGCAGGCGTCTCCGGTGGTGTGAAGACGATCCATGATGGCTTCTACGGCGGAAGAAGCGGTGGCTCGTGAGCCAGTACCGGCGGAGAGAAGAACGGCGAGGTGGCGATCTCCCGGCGGAGCTGAAGGGTCGTGAGTAGTGGCACGGAGGACGGAGAGATGGAAAGAAAGGGATTTGCTTGTTGGGTTTGATGAGACTAAAGCAGCTTTGCTTTGAGAAGCTTTGTCTTTGATTATTCCGATTAGATCTGCAAAACTTGCGATTCTTCCCATCGATTAAAGCTATGATGATGATCTACAAAGATAGATGACTTCGTTTTGCCGATTAATAAAGAGATAATATAAATATACTACTAATATTTATGTATTTTGGGTCAATAATGGAAACTGTTTTTATTTGATTCGATGTACCAACATGTGTCAAAATAATACTATATATATATGGAGAATCACTCAATTGTCCGTTTTTTTTTTTTTTTTTTTGGTTTGAGTCCTTTCCAAGCTATTTTCCACATTCACCAAAATGGATGTCAAAAGTTAATATTTCGTCGATTCCTAAAAAAGGCATAAATAGATTTTCGAAAGAAGGAAAAAATAATATAAGCATCATTATCGGTGATCCCTACACACGGAGTCATCCGGAATATATATATTTTTTTTTATTATTATTTTTTAAAAAAAAAAATTTGATTTTTTAATATTCCGACCAATCAGGAAGCGACACGTCATCACAATTCGGGAAGACACGGCGCGCGCGGGTGTCTCCGCAGAGACACACAAACACCTGGTTCTCCACGTGTCGTTTCCTCGTTTATCCAAAAAAAAAAAAAAAATTAAAAAATCGGATGACCCCGTGTGTAGGGGTCACCGATAATGGTGGTCTTAAAGTGCTTCTAGTTCTAGTCGAAGTGGTAGGATACTTTCTACTGTTTAAAAAAAGTGTAAAGATACTTTCTACTATTTATTTCCTTATACTTATGAAAAAATTGTGCTGAAACAAAAAAAAAGTGCGTAACTTCTGTTGATTAGTATAAAATTAACAATCGGGGAAAAAAAAAAGGAATTAACAATCTTGAACGAACAGGCTACTTTTGTCAGCTACGATAACGAACATAATAATGTAAGAAACGTGAAATAACAATAGTTTCTCACGCTTGGTGGAGGCATTTAAAACGATTAAGGTCAAATTTTACAACTTAAACAAATAATAACATTTGGCCCATCCGAAAGCGTTTCCATCCTAAAATCAGCAACAAAAGAAAATTACATCACCTACAATCAACAATTTAAAGATGTTTCCAATACAAAGTTGGGATGGAATACCAAAATCTAGTTCACTCGCTTGCATCCATGGCTCAATGATTAAAGTGCCCAATCTTTCGGGAAGAATTCACAAAACTCTCAAAACCTTTATCAAATGCATTTTTGGATCATATTATGAAGTTGTTAGAACATCAATGCATGTTTGTTGCGCTAATCTCTCTCGCGATAAGTTAGGAACCGTTAAATGTCTGTTTATTATGGGCTTCCAACTCAAAACCAATTAGTAATAAGTTGATTATCCTATATCATTTATATACTAATGTTGGTCTCTTTAAACTTCCGATATGGAATCCTAACACGCTCATTCGAGATGATGGAACTTATCGGCCCATCTCGAACCGAATCCTATTCTAAGACCGATAATAAACCCTTATTGTGTCACAAACGATGCTATGATACCATGTTAAATGTGTGTTTATTATGAGTTTTCAACTCAAAATCAATTGGTAATGAATGGATTGACACATATTCTTTATATAATTGTGTTGATCCATTTATACTTCTGATGTAGGATCATGAACCAATCTATTTGAAAACAATACAAATAACATAAAAACTCAAACAATCTCTTCATTTATAAATATTAAATTGAAGTACTTACAGAATTTAGAAAACTTGTTTAGCGAGCTGCTAAACAAGTTCGACCCTTTAAACCTTTTGTATACAAAACAAATGAAGAAAAACCACATTCATCAACTAGTATTTATCTTCCACTCGTATATATAAGAAGAAAAACAAAAAATATTCACCACCGAGACCATTCCAGATCGTGGCTAACGGTACGCTATAATAACGTCATCATTTCAACGGTTCGCCGTTAGATTTCTGTGAACTAACGGATCCCGAGTTTGATTTTGAACTGAACAAACCCCATCGATCCGCCCAATTGATCCGACCCGATTTTCCACCCGAGCCGACTGTGTAACTGCTTTCCTCGCCGCTCCGGCAATACATCCCTCTGCCATCCGCCGTCATATTAGCGTCGAAGCTTCTCGTTCGTTTCAGCCTACGTCCTTTCTCCGCCATTATTCGCGTCTTCACGTCGTCCGGCAACCGCAGTGTATACCTCTCAGTGCCGTCACTGAGTCGACCCATCGAATGACCCGTCGAATTCGACCGCGGAAACTTTCCGGCGATTTTAGAACTCGGCCGTCGTTTGTGGCTTTTCGCTGCCTCAACGGTCTCTAAATCTCCAATAAGACAGCCGTCGATGTCAATCGCGACGTGATCTCTCACCGCCGCGTCCTCGGCTCGAGGAGATTCGTCTTCCTCGCCGGTTATATCCGATTTGGCCGTGAGATTGGATCTGCAGACAGGGCAAGTGGCGTGGGAGTAAAGCCAAGCGTCGATGCAATCGATGTGGAAAAGATGATTACAAATCGGAAGCAATCGCACCGTCTCGCGATCCTCTAATTCGTTGAGGCAAATCGCACATTCCAGATCACCGGATCCAATCTTCGATTCCTTAACGGAGGAGTAAGCGAAGACAGGGAAGGTCTCAACGACGGCGTCGTCAAGGCCGCCTCGCCCTGAACAGCCGTCGTAAGCGCGGCGGCGGAAGTATCTAGGGGAGGATCCGGGATTAGAGCGCGTGCAGTGGCGGATGTAGACCGATAGTAATCCGAAGAAGAAGAAGACGGTGACCAGAACGGTGAAGACGGTGGTCTTCGACGGAGCTTGACCCGATTGCAACTCGTGCGGACTCGGTGGCGAGAGAGATTGCGCATTGGCTTCTCTCTGTACGATGAAAGCCACGTGGACGATTGTGATCAACTTGAAGATAATCCAACGGTGAGAATGGAATCCCTTGACACGTGTCATCGTTCATTCGAGACGACGCCGGAAAGCAAGAATTTGACAGAATTAACGGCTGAAATTTGTCCACGTCGAATTGCAAATGTCAATATTTTTTTTTTTTTTGGTTTTAATCAGTTTTGTGATTGTTATTAAGGAGGAATAATAATACATCAGATACGGAGTTTGAGTTTATGTACAATACTTAGAAAGTTAGAGAGGAGAAGCAACGAGTTGTCTCGTAAATCTTCAAAAGGGCAAGCTTATTATAATAGTTTGACTTTGTTATGAACTTAAAAATGGTTTTTAAAACCGAGGTAGATAAGTTCGCTACTAACTCGTTTTATTAGTAATTTTTCACCACTTGTTTATTGACATTGTCTCATCCACTAGATTGTGTTGTGCTTCGTCTACTATATGTCAATCATGTCTATCCACATGTTCATTGCATATACACAAATTGTTTGTCTCTTCGATAGGGTCAATGCTTTGAGGTCAGAATGTTTCATCGTACAGTTGCCTTTTCCTTGATTTCAGACAAGAAAATATCAAACAAACATACAAAAACAACACAAGTTGATAAGTGGTGTGTATAGCCTTTGGCCAAAAAGAAAAGAAGTTTGATATTGATGGCCATCACACCAACAATCCGAACTATCGTAACAATAGAAGGGTCACAGAAATTCGCTTGATGGAGCTAATACTGATTTACCGTTATAGCTAACTCATTAATTGTAAATATGAATATCCTATATATATGCCACTAGTTGTTAGAAGAACTCCTAAAATGAAAACAATTTAAATTGTTGGATCAGTTATATATGATATAAGAATTTGTGGTTTAATGGTTTGCGCTAGTTTTACCGTTGTATTGTCGTCCAAATTTAATTTGGTAAAATTTGTATATTGAGTAACAAGTTGATGGGAAAAAAAAAATCATTTACTTTGGTTAATAATAGTTTTTTTCCAGGTTTGACTTAACATCAAATTAGTTGGCTAATGTGCTAAAACACTACATTTTCTGTAAAACATAAATTTATGTGCTAAAAATGTCTTAGACATTTATGGATTGCAAGTAAGATAGACACAAACTTGAAAGATAAAAGAGAATTGCAGAATCTATATACTTCAACTTATAAAAATACAAAGAGACATATATGCAGAGCTGGTCTTGGATACAAATTCATCAAGTATATGCTACGAGTCTTTGACTTTATAATTTTTTGGAAAACTATTTTTTCACATATTTATTGGTTTATATGGTTTAGTAAAGTGTGATCAAAATCTCAAATTCAAAATTAGTGCGACCATTTTTTTTTTTTATAGTGTTTACGGTTTGATCATTCATCACACTTTACTAATCGTATTAAGAAATAAAGCTCCATGGTGAACTGTTGATTTTGCCTTCATATCTCCACGGTTTTGTTGCCGGTTAAGTGAACAAACCCAAAGGATTGAAAAACATAGGCTTGGATGTAAGAATTTCGTTTTTTCTTCCATAATCAAATGTGATTGCCTTTTTCCATACTAAACGAAACAATATATATATATATATATATGCTTGGATGTAAGAATTAGCTTTCCAACACCACAAAACAGAAAATCAGGAGAGGGCATTAATATAGTCACCTGTCCCATACGATCTCAATATCCTCGGGACAATGCAATGAAGACATGCGTCTCACAAACCAAGTGTAAATGATTCACTGTGTTGGTGAGCTGCTCCTTCAGGTTATGCATTTTGCTTCTGATGTCCGATTCTCCAACACTTTCTTTAGAGTCCTGAAGAATATTCTTCAACATTGTCGCTTTTTGTAGCTTGCTCTGAAAAAAACAAAATAACCGATTACAACACAAGCAAATAGTAAAAGGGATTCATGCTAAATCCAACAAGATTACAGAACATAGACAAACGTTGCACAAGAAACATCCAAAAGCAGAAATGGCAAAAAGGAATGCACTATAAAGCTTTCTATTTTTGCTGCTGACAACAAATTTTGATCAGATTCTTTCTTTTATAAGGTTTCAGCTAGCCCTGGGCGTTCGGATATCCGATCGGATTCGGTTCGGATCCATTCGGATTTTCGGGTTTAAGATTAATTATCCATTCAGATATTTTATAATTTCGGTTCGGGTTCGGTTCGGATCCATTCGGATACGGTTCGGTTTCGGATATCCGAAAAATCAATAAAATAAAATAAAAACTGGTTAAATTTGAATAAAATTGGTTAAATTTAAATAAAATTTGGACAAAACTTAACAAATATAACTAAAAACTTTGTATATTTTGGTTATTTTGGGTCTCTCAATCATTTTGGTATAAAAATAACTCATATCTTCGGATTTATAATTATAATTTTGGGTTATCAAATCTATATATAATTAATATTTTGGATATATAATTGTATTTCAGATATTTCGGGTATCCATTCGGTTTTCGGTTCGGTTTCGGTTCGGTTTCGGTTCTTTGGATATAGGAATCTAGGATCCGTTCGGATATTTTAATGGTTTCGGTTCGGGTTCGGTTTCTCTTTTTCGGATCGGTTTTGGTTAATTTTTTTGGATCCGGATATTATGCCCAGGGCTAGTTTCAGCCATGTAACTTGATCTACATAGAAATAGCTAGGACACAAAAGAGTTAATGGAAACTCACATTTTCAACGAGTTTTTCGACCACAGTCTGAAGGTAAGTACGAAACTTGGCTCGGAGCATCATTGTCACCTCCGAAAGACGATCACCAGGAGCTGCATTACCACCATCCGGAATGCATGAAGACCATGTCTAGCGGACAAATTTTTTTTTTGTTAGAAACTTTAATTTTTTAATTAAAAAAGAAGAAGATATTTTATTGGTGAGACACCCCTGAGACACCCTCATGTAGGGGTGTCAATTAGGGCCAAAGCCTCAGGGCCGCCCCGGCCCGACCCTGAAAAACAGCGGGTTCGGGCCTAGAAATATAAGCCCGAAAAAATCGGGCTTTTCGGGCTAAAGCCCATTCGGGCTAGAGTGTTTTCGGGCTAGCCCGAAAAGCCCGAAACTTAATATTTTAATTAGTTAGAGATTTTATTTAAACATTTATCTTTCTAAAAATAATAATTTGACATATTTTCTATACATTTCGTGATCCATGTACCATTATCATTCATCCATATTTACTTCATATTTTTAAAATCATTATCTATCGATTTTCAATGACATTTCTATATAATTTATACATGTCAAAACTTAATATTATTTTACTTTTTTTATATGTACCTCTTGATGGTGATGAGGATTTAGAAAACAATGAATGAGATTCTAATCTAAACTCTACTACCTAGATTTGAAGTGTTTTAATTTTATGTTTTATTTGGTAATACAATTTATTTGAATTTTATTTGTTTTTTTGTCAAACTTTTGCTTTTAAATTTAATTGGATTGTGAATATTTTTGTCAAACTTTTGCTTTTATTTAATTGAACTGTTGATTTTGCCTTCATATCTCCACGGTTTTGTTGCCGGTTAAGTATACAGATCTTCCATGTACCCAACATGAATGATGACAAAAACTTACCAAAATCAGAAAAAATCAAGGACTCGGCCGACAAAAAGATAATTGCAAGCTCCCTAACATGGGCAACAAACCAATTGTTTCAATTCCACGAGCCTTTAGTCGTTATGATAATATCAAACGACATTGATTTTCTCCCCGCCATCAAGGAGATAAAACACATAGACTTCCATGTCCTTGTCTTGGACGAAGACAATCAAAACCAAGAAATAACAAAAGAAACAACCTTGATTGGACGTTGATCAGAGGTTACTACGTTTAAGCCCGAGGATGAATCTGCTTCTCATTAGCTCCTTCTTTATTCTTAATGTTTTCTTGTTGCTTTTTTTTTTTTNTGATAACTCAGGTGATCCGGTTGAATTAGGGACAGCCAACGCCGAGAGGTGCAGGATGGCAAGTCCTATTACACCCTGGGTCCGCAACACATCCCCCAACACCGACTAATCTTGGGGTCCGGAGAGACCATGTGAAAGCCCCGGTGGCTAAATGGATTAAATGTTGCAATTCCGCTTCCGTGGGGAGTCGATCTCTGGCCTTGACCAACATGGCCTACCCTCACCACAGAAGGGAACCACCTCACTACCACCACTTGGTTTCTTGTTGCTTTATTATTAGAAAACACTCTTTATCTATGTTATTAATATTAAAAAGACTGTTGTTTCTTCTTCGGGTTTGATATACACTCCCTATGTATCAGAAAGTTTGATTTTTTAGATTTTTCACAGAGATTAAGAAACAATTAATATTTAGTTATAAATGCATCATTTTCTCTCATTACACATTTTTCAATAACTATGAACCAATAACAATTTAATAAATTTAAATATTATTATTAATATTTCTTGAAAATTACAATTTCTTAACATTAATTAATAAAAAGTGCATAGAAAACCTAAAAAATCAAATTTGTTGATACAAGAATAAAACTCCAGAAAATGAAACTTTCTTATACGGAGGGAGTATAAGGTTTCTTCTACAGTTAACATCCATATGGCATTTTCGTATGACATAGCTTTAGTATAGTTCCCACAATTAACAATTGTCACTAATGAGTAATATTGGAGTTTTGTATGCAAGAATAATCCCTGATCGCCATTGTATATATGTAACATATTAATAGATTACTCACTTCAAGATTCTTATTGTCTCTTTAGAGATTTTTTGATGAAAACACTTGCGCAATGATTTGATTTCCCTACATAGTCACAATGGACACACTCTATATATGCTCGGTGATATCCGTTGTTTGACGCTGGAAAAAGTAGTGGAACCTCTTGAGCTCCCGTGCAAGTACATGTCACTTGGATGTCCGGAGATTCCCTTATTACAGTAAGCCCAAACATGCGACTGTATGTAATAATAATTACAGTTTTTTTGTGGTCCATTATCTGAGACTGGGTCATAATGTAGAGGCCTGCCATCTCTTTACTCATAAGTTCTAACATATTTCATTTTCTCCCATCAAGATAGCCTTTCTAATTGATCTCAAACGAGTCTAACCTTTCTATAGATCGAATAATTGATGGACCCATAGCCTATAAAATTTGCTAATCTCATATTCATTGCTTAGAAGATCTCGATTCTCTTCCTCAGCGTCTGTCTTAAGAGACCTATACAAAATATATATACTAGCACGTTTAAAATGCCTGACAAAAAATTGGGCTTAGATTAAAAGATAATCTTCGAAGCCCATAATTAAGCACGCAATTCGTAATTATAACACTAATTGCTTGGTAAAAAAAAAAAACTTTATTTCTCTCAAGTTGAACATGATTCCGCGGAGGAGGAATACTTTAGAGATTCAGGTGAGATTTAACTTGCACCTTCTTTTCTACTTAACCATTCCTTTTAGTCATAAATGGTGAAATTCTAAAGAACATACGAAAAAAGCAAATTCTGTTATAGAAAAAGTTTCATTTGCCCAAAATCTATCAAACTTTTCTAGAATAAAGCTTCGGTTTGACATATTCTATAGTTTTGTATATTATACCATATAATGTTAATCTTTCCTGTAGTAAAAATATATATTAAAATGGCCCTTCCTAAATCGGTTCTAGCTACCATTATACAATACACTCTTATAATTCGGATTCCAACTTATTAAGCTTCAATTTGTATAATACACTTTTTTGGTTTAAAAAGAGCGTAATCACAAAATGGTTAAGTGGATGAAAATGTATTAATTCATTTGTCTGTTATTTGAGCCCACAGTTTTGGATAAATTCAAAGAACCAAACCCAAAATTGTCAGTCTTTGTTCCCCCACCCACAGCCTTTTTCCCACCCTTTTGCGTTGCCAACAATAGCAAATTAATAATATTAATGTTTTAATATATATAGATCTCAATTCAAATATATATATATATATATACAATCCTTATACTTTAATATCTTATCTATTTCTGTTTAACTTTGTTCAGGAATGAGAAATATATTTAAGTTTCATTTTATCAGTTTGTCATCAAATCTTCTGACGTATCTTATGACGTTTTTCAGAGGATTGTGTTATCTTAAATCTATTAAAATGCATCTTACGTATCTAGTTTTCGCTGTTTAATAATTTATCGGAATTTATAAGTTGAGAAAATAGAAACACCTACATAAAATAGGGTTTGATCAGGCTCGGTTTTATAAACCCCATACGGTGACGTATCACAGGTTCCGTTTTGTCCGAACCGAGCCGAGCCGAGCCATATAAATCCGTTCCGTTTCATTTCAAACTTAACCCTAGTTACATTTTAACCCTTTATCTTAACCCAAGCTTGGTTTATTTAAAGAAAGAGAAAATGTGAAACCAATTTGTTCATATTGAAAACGAAGATCCCTTGTTCTCTCTCTCTCTCTCCTCATTTGCTTCCTCCGTAAATAAGATTACCTCTAAATAGCACAATTAAAAGCTTTCTCTCTTTCGGAACTTCGCAATCCAGTTCTACTTTGTTCCTCTAAAGTCTTCTCTTTTGTTTATGGGTTTCAAGTGAAGAAGCTGAATTGTGTTTAGAACATTGTTGTAACGAAAACTTACAAGCATAAAACTTAGAAGAATTTAAAGTTTTTTTGGTGCCATGAAGAGACTTAGCAGCTCGGACTCAATGTGTGGTCTAATCTCCAATTCTACAGGTTCTTACCATTTTTTGTTCTTTCTCCTTTTCAGACAAACCCATGTGATCCTTTCTTCTTCGAACTTCACTTTAATAGCAAATTATCATAATCTCTACTGTTTAGATCTTTGCTTCTTTTTTTCTTCCTTTATGACAAAACTCATTGGTTACTTTTAACAGATGAGCAGAGTCCACGAGGGTACGGAAGTAATTTCCAATCTATGCTTGATGGTTACGAAGAAGAAGGTACAATAGTCGAGGAATATTCCGGCAACCACCACATGGGTCTATCGGAGAAGAAGAGACGGTTACGCGTTGACCAAGTCAAAGCTCTTGAGAAGAATTTCGAGCTTGAGAACAAACTCGAGCCCGAGAGGAAAACGAAACTAGCACAAGAGCTTGGGCTTCAACCTCGTCAAGTAGCTGTTTGGTTTCAGAACCGCCGTGCACGGTGGAAGACAAAACAGCTCGAAAAAGATTACGGCGTTCTTAAGAGCCAATACGACTCTCTCCGCCACAATTTCGATTCCCTCCGCCGCGATAACGATTCGCTTTTCCAAGAGGTGAAAATTCAATTTTAGAGACTGAAAATCATTAAAAAAATTGGAACTTGTTTTTTAGTTTACTGATTTTCGAAATTTGTTTTGCAGATTAGGAAAATCAAAGCTAAGATAAACGGTGAAGAAGATAACAAAGCTACGACGGAGAGTGATATCTCCGCCGCGAAGGAAGAGAAAGTTTCGTTGCCGGAGAAAATATTTCACAAAACGGATCCGACTCCTTCGTCTCCTCCTCAGTTTCTAGAACATTCAACGGGTTTTAATTACCGGCGAAGCTTCACCGATCTCCGAGACCTTCTACCGAATTCCACCGCCGTCGACGCTGGATCTTCTGACAGCTGCGATTCCAGCGCCGTTCTGAACGAAGAAACCAGCTCCGATAACGGAAGATTGACGCCGCCGACGACGGTTACCGGCGGGAATTACTTACAGTTCGTGAAAACAGAGCAGACGGAGGATCACGACGATTTTCTGAGCGGTGAAGAAGCTTGTGGTTTCTTCTCCGACGAACAACCGCCGTCTCTTCATTGGTACTCCGCCTCGGATCATTGGGCATGAGAATCGTTGATCGGAGGAGGATTGAATGATCGATTGATTGTGCAAAAACTGGAATAATCGAAAATAAGGAATTAAGGATTAAGGAGTAGTTAATTGGGGTTAATTATGTTTACTCTCGTGTAATTAACGATGTCGAGAGGTGTTTTCACTTATATGACTGAAAAAGTCATTCGAGAATGAAAGTAATAAAACTAAGGTTGATCCCTCTAGTCCATACTGTATTCCAATTTTTACACTTAAACATTCCACCTGACTAATATAACCTTTCTTCTTATGCTGTATTATGAGACGCTATTGATTTTCTTTAGTAATAACTTTTAGTTTGTAATTCACGGAGTGATGTTTGATTTAGTTTTAATTCTCAAAGGAAGTAAATGACTTGCACAGGGTTAGATATTCCTCCTTAGCTCAGCCCCCTCTCTCTCTTTTCTCCCTCTGCGACTCGTTTCTTGCCTACAACTTGTGTCTCCGGCCGACGCTGATGGGCTTCCATAGCTACGCCATCTGTCGGGATTTGGTCTATATGTTCATCTCTTTGTTTTGGGTTTTTTCGTGGCGTTTCCGGTATGCGAGATCTATGGCTTTTCAGATCTATGGTATGGCCATCAAAGGTTCATCTCTTTGTCTTGGATTGTGGTTTCGTTACTTGCTCTCCTTGTAGCTTCGCTAGCAATCTCTTCGGCCTTTCAACTTTTCGCACAATCGTCATCTACGGTCTCTCTTGTGGGTGGTGATCCGGTTAAGGCGGGCTGTTTTAGCTTCCTCCAATCGCTATAACAAACATATTTGGGCTAGATCTGTTATGCTCTTGGTTCCTTTTCACCGGTTCTTGGTAATTTGTTTACCGTTCTCACCGGCAGAGACATATATTGCGGTTTCAAGACCTTCGTGCGAGGTTCCGTCTTGCCGACCTAAGGTAAATCAAGTCTCCAAACTTATGAAGACACTTAAATCTCAAGTGAGGACGAGCAGATTTGAAGATCCGATTCGATGGCGTTTATCGGTGTTGTCTTTCGTACCTTCCGATCTCAAGATGTGCTGGCTATTGAGAAGGAAGGTTTAGTGACAAAATTTTCACAATTCATGTGTTGTTGTTTTTTTGGTTTCGTTTTTATCTGTGTTCAAATGTTTCCCCATGTTTGGGGCTTTTGGCTCCGGGGGTAACCAGTCCTGCCGGCTTTTGTCTTCGAAGGTAACCAGTCCCACCGACTCTTGGCTCCGGGGTAACCAGTCCCGCCGGCTTTTGTATTCCTCTTTTCGGTTTATCTAATAAATAAATGTCAAGCGTTAAAAAAAGAAAGATATTCCTCCTTAGCTAAAACCAAACATTAATTTGTGGGAAGTCTGTCAGTTGGGCATAAGCCC
The DNA here is from genome assembly GCA_002933935.1 of Eutrema yunnanense. Taxonomy (NCBI): domain Eukaryota; kingdom Viridiplantae; phylum Streptophyta; class Magnoliopsida; order Brassicales; family Brassicaceae; genus Eutrema; species Eutrema yunnanense. The sequence continues at coordinate 147,900 of PKML01043605.1, read as the reverse complement.
AATTGGTTTATATGGTAGTCCGGAATGCATGCGGCCGGGCTATCCCTTGGCACTTAGTCGGAAATCATAAAAAACTTGGGGTCAGACGGGGTGGTACATACCCTCACGGGTCACTGCAGTCTATTCTGTAGCAATTCGGTGCGTTCCTACCTAGGACCGACCTGATAGTTAATAGAGTATATCACAAAAAAAAAAAAAAAAGTAAATGAGAAATGATGATCTGAATTTTTATATAACGACATTTTATGCTTTTTTATGGTGTAGTTATTTGACAAATATGTTTAGTGATGACTTGATTAGACATATTTTTCAAGTAACTACATGATACTTTACTAATAATGTTTAGGACATGTAAACATAAAATACAAATATATATATAAAGACATTACTTTTCATAAAATTATTTAATTGGTCTGTATCAAAATGTAAAAGAATAGATGGGGAGAAAGTGAGACTGATACAAATATGGGTAGAAAATGGAAAATGATGAAAGAAAAGACGTGTGATTATTTTCTCCGTAGCCGCAGCTTTTCTCCCCACGACCACGACATCTCTCTCTCTTTCCTATTTTTTCTTCTTAAAACATAAAATCATATTCTCTTTTTGAAAACTAAATTCAACCACGAAAACGACATTGAACAAAAATAAATTCATATTTTTCATTTACTCAATTGTATATGAATCAAGGCTAAATCTGATGTTACAATCAACAGTAAACTAAAAATTTACAACAAAGACTTCCTGTGATCTCTTCAACAACAACAACAACAAAAAATGGTATAAATGATTTTTTTACCATTTTTCCAAACTTCCTGTCATTTTTCCAAACATTCTACGAATTGGTATAAATGATTTTTTTATGAAACGGAGAAAAAAATATGCGAGAATAAATATTGAAAGTGGCTTTAAGAAATGGTGCAGAAGCTGATGATTTTCGTTAAAAGGTTTTGGCGAAAGACAAAAAAGATTTTCTAAGAAAAGAAAGAAAAAAATCTAAAGGTGATGAAATTAAGAAACACTTAAAACATAGGATTGGCTTGTGAAGTGCTAGCATCATCATCATCGAGGTGCTTTTGTTTTTATGATTGTGCGTACGTTATTATAAGTGGAAGCATGGGACATCGTTTTTAGTGAATGATGAAAACATTCTGACACAGTCAGAATTGCTTTTACCATTGTCACGGATCATATCTGAAATTGAGGCATTCAAATCACAGGACATGACGCCAACAAAAACTACTGTAATAAGATCCTTTACGATTCTTTTTTTACAAACAAGAAAATCAAAGTGTAGTTGTTCCAATTAACACAAAAAAATAAATTCAATTATACTTTATCCTACCTGCTAGAATTAGTGAAACGTTTTCTTTTCAGATAATTTTTTATTATTATTATTAAAAAGCTTGATAGTGCATACATATTCAATTTCACCATGTAAAACCCATTTAAAATACACATCAATGGAACTAGTGTAACTAATTTCAAAACAATTGAATTCCATTTAAAAACAGGGTTCTATTCTATACATAGCAATGGAGATATAATTTTCCTAAAATGCTCTATATCTATGAAGAAATTAATATTATAAATTATCAAAATAAAGTTAGACAAAAAAAAAAAAGTAAATCAATACTTTTTTATTTTTGCTGTACTGCCAAATGGCACATAAAAGGAGTGGGGCCTACACTGTAGCTTAATTTCTTTATACGAAGCTGCGAGAAAGAAGGGGCCCACTTACCCATGTGTTGTGGGACCATGAATGCATCAAAGAACATGTCGTTTTCGTCATTGCCATTTGTCACTATCGACAGAAATAAAACAATTATTTATTTTTCGAATATTTTATTTTTATATCAGAAAACTCGCAGGGTAGCTGGAGGATGATAGACACGTGTACAGTTCTCTCTTCTCAGCCCTCCGATCTGTTTCATCTATTTACAGCCGTCTATTTCACTACTTTATTTCACCACTCATACCTCGACACGTTACATAACCAAAGACGGAGCGTCGGTTTGGGCTGGTAAGAGGTTAACTTGTCGGTACAATTTTGGTTTAGATATATTGTAACTCTAAGCTTAGTGTGAGTAAGCTTAGAAAATTTCAGATTCTATAGATATCATTTTTCGATCTTTATTTTCCCTTTTAGTTTAATTCATTTTTAATCGCTTTTGAAAAAAAATCGTTATATTATTGAAAAATAAAATGACTGAAGTGAATTTGATTTTGTTTTAGTTTGTCCTTTCATTTTTGGATATTACCAATAACAAAAATTTGCAATCTATGTTAATCGGAATTACACTACATATTCATACACAGTCCGGTTATAAATGTTCTGGTTTTTCTGAATTATTCGACCCATGTTGTTCATCTCTCGAGTGGCGTAAGGCTTCGAATGGTGACAGCGGTTTGAGCGGTGCGGAACAAGCGGTTTAGGAGGTGCGGTACGGTTTTAGTGCGGTGCGGTTGGAAGAAATGCATCATGCGGAACAAGTGCGGTTACTGCGGAACAAGCGGTGCGGGACAATATATGAATGGTGAAAAAAACAACATGCGGTGCGGTTCAAATGTGTGAATTGTGAAATTGTAAATAGCGGTGCGAGATATATATTTTAGAAAAATAATTTATAAATAAAATGGATTAATGATATTAATATAATTATAAATTAAAATTATTAATTTGTTTATGATCAAGTCTTTTTCATAAATTAATTACGAACCATAACTAAATAATTATTAAAATTTATTAAATTTGTTTGACATTTTACAATAATATATTTATTGCTCAAAAAAAAAATACATCCACAAAAACCAAGTAAAATAATATAATATTATCGAGTACGTTGATTTTCCCATGTTCCTTTAGGTGTCTACATTTTTTATTTATATGGGTTCAAACACTAGTCCAACCTCACGTTGGTAATGACATTTTTTTATTTTTTTCAAATAGAATTTCGTTATTTGATAAAGTTAACATATATGATTTATTTCAAATTTTTCTGTGCTTTAAAACATATATATATATATATGTAAAATTATAAAACTAAAAGATTATTAGCGTGTATCGTAAAGCTAATAACATCAGTTAGACAAAGACAATAATAATTCTCAAAGCTATAATCCAAATATTCTTAATTTTTTTTGAATTAAAATAACTATATAAAATGAAATATTATATGATACATATATACATAAGTCAACTGTAAACCACACCTAACCGTTGACAGAAAAAAAAAAAAAAAAACCACACCTAACCGCACCTATTTTGATTCTTTTGCAACAACACGTGCGTTTCATGTTTTCTTTCTGTTTCTGAAACGCATCCAGCTTTTTTTCAGAAACGCAACCGCACATAACCACACCTGCGTTTGAACGGTGAATGGTGACATGTTTTGTAAAACACATGGCGTTTAGAAAAAACGCACCAAACATTCAAGGCCTCAATGCACATAAAACATCTGCACATTGCTTTGCTTATATTCTGGTATATGCTTATATTTCCTTAATTATTTAAATCTGGCTGGACTAATTATATTAATTTCAGGCGGCGAACATTTTTGTTGTGTGCTTCACTTTATCTTGGCATATATATCACAATGGTTTTAAGATTCTTTGCAAATCGTTTAGTTATATTTACACGTAATAATTAAAACCATCCAAACTTTTTTTTTTTTTTTTTTTTTTATCAACAGCCTTGATACCTAACCCTATTCGGTGAACCAAATCGGGGATATCGAGTTTACATAGGTGAAATCTGATGGGTAGATTCGAGCACCTCGTGCTAACTTGTCTGTCACTGTGTTGCTCGTGCGCGGGATTTGTGTGATAGAGAAAAATGTGAAAACCTCCTTGCTACTCTTGAACTCCTCCAACTATAACGTAAATGCCGGTCACTCCTTCGGTGTAGACACCATCTTCACCAACGCTGAGCAGTCTGTAGCAAAGACTATCGCCGTCTTGTAACCATCCAAACTTAAATATAATAACTAGGTCATGTGTTATACGCATATAGAGTATAAAATATTTAAATATAACCCTATAATTATATTTTAAATTAAAACTTTAGTTTAATTATATTTAGAAATTACGTTTTGTAATTCGCAATTAAAAAATTTTAAAATTAATTCATATTACCCATAAACAATCCATCAAAATGAATGAGAGGGTTTAAAAAACAAATTTCAAATTTTATTATATAAAACTTCTTTACTTTTTCGATTTTCTTAGTTTTCAATTTTTTTAAAACACAATTTTTTTGTTATTTTGTTTATTTAAAATAAATAAATAGAAAAATAGAAAAATTATATTATTATATTGATATATGTCACAATCTAAATTAATAATAACTCATATCATGATATAATGAGTTATAATTATCATATGTGTCATGTATCGTGTGTAATAGATAAAACTATGTAATATCAATATAAAAGCACATGGATTATTTACATTTTTCGATATTTATAATTACTGTATCTCGTAGATATGTGGTCAGGTACATAGAATTCTATCAGCATATCATTTAAGGTATGAAAAGGTTCAAACAAAAAAAACATATCATTTAAGGTACATAGATAGAATTCTATGTATATCAGATATATATAATTATATGTATTAAAAAATCTATGCACATTAGGATAATTCTATGTACCTCAGAAATTATATGTAAAAGAATTACATGTATTTTATATGTATCTAAGGTACATATAATTCTTATATCATCACAGCATAAATGATTATTTAATATACATAAAATTCATAATTCTATCTAACTACATGTAGTTCTATAAACAAATTTATGATATGATGATCATCTAACATACACGTAACAAAAAAAAGAAACAAAATATTATATCAAACATGGGGGTTCTACTAAATAAAAAAGATTTTACTAAATACTTTTTTTCGGATCACAAGAAAAAAGTTCTACTAAACCTTTATCAACATAAAGATTGTATCTACCTAAATATAAATAAAAATCAACATCTTCATAAAATTTTATCTACCTAAATAGAAATAAAAATCAACATCTTCGTAAATTAAAATATGTATAATTATCATTTTTATTATACAGGTTTTAAATAAAAACGATAATTATACAGATTTGTAGAAATAAAAATCAACATCTTCGTAAATTAAAATCTGTATAAATAATCAGCGATGTACAATCATGAGTATTTGATTGCTAACTGATTAATTGAACTTAAGAAAAACACATATTTAAAACCAGGTTTAAAAAAAAAAAAACATATTTTTTTGAACTATTAAAGAGATGGTTGCAACTAGGCCTGTGCATAAAACCCGACCCGACCCGAACCGACCCAAAAAACACGGTTCGGTTCTTCAAAATAACCAGAACGGTTCCATTTCAAATTTGATTCGGGTTTCGGTTCGGGTTTTACCCGAGATCCGTTCGGATACCCGATAAACCCGAAAACATTTTATGTTCGAGATTTTTTTTGGGTTTTTTCGGGTTTTTTATTCGGGTTTTTTTGGGGGTTTCGGGTTTTCTCGGATTTTCGGTTTTTTTTTGGGTTTTCGGGTTTTTCGGGTTTTTCATATTTTTCGGATTTTTTTCGGGTGTTTTCGGGTAAAACCATAACCGAAATTTATTTCGGATCCTTTTCGGGTCTAATTTAAAATCAAGGACCCGACCCGAACCCGAAAAGACCCGATCCGAACTGAACCGAAATTTTCTCGAGACCCGAATGGGTCCAATTCCCGGGATCCGAAACCCGAAAAACCCGATCCGATCCGATGACCCGAATGCCCAGCCAAATGCAACAAAAGAACTGATATCACGTAGCTTACAAAGACGTTTTTTCTATTCTATTGCGTATGAAGACAATCGAGTTCTATCTTTTTAATTAAGAATGTAGTAAATGATATTTTAATTAAAATCTATTGCTATATTAAAACAATATAATCGCCTTTTAAAAATTAAAAAAATGTCGGTAGGTTATGTTTTTCAACACTCTTGTGTTTCCCAGGGCCCGCTTGTAGAAATTCAAATATGCTTTGATGGTGAAAGGCTTTTTAGTTTAAACTTAAATAATTAAATAAACAAACACGCAATTGGGTTAAAAATAATGAGTATTTTATCAATAAATAATTACAAGTTGTGGTCATTTAGAAATGTCTCTCTCAGCTCTCAAGTCTTTATTTCTGAAAATTCTTATAATAATACTCTAAAATTGGAAACATTTAATAAGCTGATGTGATCCTCTGAATAATTATATATTTGATTAATTTTACAGTACAACAAAATTTGGTAAAAATAATACATATGTGACACTAGTTTATGAAATTTAGAGACTATTCTATAGCTCGACGTGAATGTTGGACTACTCAATCCTATGTAATTTTTAACTCTCAACGCAATACCAACTAAACAACATATATCGCACTAGGATTAATCCTATGCATAGATTAATAGAAATGAAAGTTATATGGCGACAAAAAACCAAAAAATAAAATTTTTTATAGATAAACTACATGCTACTTATACCAAGTCGCCATTTACTTTGATCAAACGTAAAATGAACGCTGATTAGTACATGTGTAACTGTAAAATGATTACAGAATATAATTCGTTATCTTCATTTGTTGTGAAAAAACTTGGTTATACGACTTCAAGGAAACCAAGAGTCTCATGTATTGGTTTTCAATTAGAACTTAAAGCATAAACTTTATTTATTATTAAATTTTCAAACATTGATGCACTTGATGTATAAAGAGTTTTGATTGAATAAATTTTACATTCAATTCAATTCCAAAAAAAAAAAAAAAAAAAAAAAAACGGTCACTTGAGATTTACTTGAAAAATAGTCTCACTCAAGCTTTGCTTGAAAAAATTGTCACTTAATTATCATAAATTACACTCTTGTACATTACCGCAACGTTGTACTGTTTTAATAGCTACAATAACAATTAACAGTATTAAAGACGACATTCCCACCTTTTTTTAGTTTTTACTATCATTTCTTACCTTTTATACCTATCCCTTACATCTCTCTTTCTTCACGCTAATTTTTTTTTTTTACTTTGTATCATTAGTTGAATCCAATATTACCTCATTAGCAAGCTATATTCGGGGAATGTCAAATCTTTATTTTAAAAAATCTTTATGGTTCTCGTACTCTACTCCTAAATTCGCCTTCATCTCTTGGTTTGTTAATCGATTAGCAACATGAAATCGTATGATCCAATGGAGCTCGAGAACAAACATTTTTTGTGTTTTTAATCAATTGCTGATTGAAATTCGGAATCATCTCTTCTTCACTTGTAGATTCACAGAAGAGTTTTGGTACAATCTAACCAGGAAATTCTTTACACCGAACTACACAAACTATTGTGATAACATCATCGATCGGTTAGTTGATACTTCACAAAAAAAAATTCAACAATGGCTCGTTAGATATGTTTTTCAGACCACAATTCATACGATTTGGCGGAAAATAAACAACAGAAAACACGGAGAACCTTCAATGTTAGCTCAACGATTGATCCAAAGTATTGATAAGCAAATCAGGAATCAATTATCCTCAATACGAGATATATGAGATAATAGTTACGAATGAGAAATAGAAGCATGATTTGCTTCAAGATAAAAAAATAATTATATTAGATTAGATTGAAGTAATTTTCTCTCGAACTTTCAAATAAAAAAACACTTGTTGTAAAAAAATAATTTTTTTGTCGAATTAATTTTACATTCAATTTTTAAAAAAAAACCCCATCAAAGTGTAGTTATTATAATAATATTATGAAACTTTAGTAAGAGGTCATTTTGGTACATCATCATTGATTTCTTTATTTTTTAGTGTTTCCTAATAGAAAAAATAGAATTACAATTAATAAATTGGAAACAAACCAGCACTAGTGGGATTGCGATTTGTTAGAAAATGGATGAAAAAATCAAACAACAAAAGGAAAAAAAAAATTAGTAACAATATATTGATTTTTTTTTTTTTTTTTTGAGTTCAAATATTAATAAGAAACAAAAAGGTGATAGATTTACAAATCAGTATGGTAAAAAGCTTCGAGTACGATACGAAGACAGCTTATATACGGCTCGCGCCGGCTTAAGCGAGAGAGAAAGAGCAAATGGCTTTTATCAAAACGACGAAACTTTGACTCGTCTATAGGCGAACACGCGTACGTTAATAAGTGGTCCTAACTCCTAAAAACTAGTTCGAGTCAGCAATGGTGGAGCCTACTCTCTTTTTTTTTTCTCAGATACTTAAAAGTCAATTTATTCGACGTTTTGATATAGAAAAATCAGATTTTTTTCTCCTGATTAAATCAAATTTTTTTTACTATGACAGAACTTTTTGTAGTTTTCCTCTTTCTCTGACGATGTTATGGAGACACAAGAAAAACCAGAGAGAGTTATCGCAAGCTCACAAAGTAAAAAGTATGTGCAAAAAGCTTTTAACAGTAATTATAACCACAGAAAATTGCGAGAGAGTAATTTGTAAGAAATCAAAAACATAGGCAATAAAAAGTAGGTAAAAAAACTAGAATAACACTTATAAATTGGCTAAGGACTAGAATAACACATAATAACTGGGAAGGAAAAAGTCTGTTTTTGGCCCATTTTACCCTTATTTTCGCTTGTTAGGAAAAACGTAATTACGACACTGCCATTACGAAATTATTTCCACGTAAGCAAAAGTTTGAGTTATTTACAAAAATGCCACCGCGTTTTTCAGATTAAGTCTGCACAGACTTGTTATGCAGACTTGTTATGCAGACTTGTTATGCAGATTTATTTTTCAGTGTTGCAGACTTATTAAGTCTGCAAACATCTGCAGACTTGTTATGCAGACTTGTTACGCAGACTTGTTTTGCAGACTTGTTATGCAGACTTATTTTTCAATGTTGCAGACTTATTAAGTCTGCGCACATCTGCAGACTTATTATGCGTGTTGCAGACTTTT
>PKML01043605.1:109689-124044 GCA_002933935.1 Eutrema yunnanense | reverse complement strand
AAACAATTCTGCAACAATACCAACAAATCTGCATAATCCGCGGCAAAATCAAAATCAAAATAATAGACGAAGAATACCGGAATCTGGGTTTTAGGGTTTCCTGACGGCGGCGAAGAAAGAGAAGATGGAAGAGAAGCGGCTTGGTTTTAGGGTTTCTCTACGGCGAATGAAGAAGAAGAAGAGAGGAGGACGACGGCGAGGCTGAAGAACAGAAAATAGCAAACGAGTGGCGGACAACGGCGAGGAGGACGACGGCGAGGCTTAAGAAGAAGAGAGGAGGACGACGGCGACGGACTCGTGTGGGAAAGGAATATGAAAACAGTTTTTTACGTTACGAGGGAAGTGAAAATGTTTTAGAAAGACAAAAATGTTTTGAATTCAAAACCGTGCAGTTTTTTTATTTTTTTGAGAAAAATAAATCAAAATGGCATTTCTGTGTATAAGTAACTCAAATAGGGGTGTTTTGTCTTTTGACAAAAGAGTTGTGTTATTCTAGTCATCTCAGTTCCGAGGGTGTTAATCTAGTAATTACATAAAAGATTAATGTTATTCTGGGTAATTTTCACTAAAAAGTATTTAATAATCATAGCAAACTGAATTGAAATGGAAATATACTCAAAATATAGCTTTTAGAAAAGCGTAGAAATACACGAGAGATAAATTTGTATTGCCAAATTAATCACGAACTAAGTGATCATAGGTGTAAATACAAATCAAATATGACATTTCTAACGATCAAAGAGAATATGTCATGTTCGATTTGTTTTCACATTATGCAATTCCTCTACATGTCATGTTTCCTCTTTATTAGCTCTTTTGGATGAAACGGGAACCAAATTGCTGCAAAACCCAAAATCAATGTCACTTCTTGTTGCTTATATCTCAATCTTACACCAACCTCACAAATTCAACTAAACAACAGAAATGTATTGTTAAAACAAGACAGATCGCAACTTTCACACCATATATTCAACAGAAATGAGAACACATGTTAAACAGAAATTCAAAAGTTATCACCAAATTACCATATAGATTCAACTAAACAAGAGAAATATATGTTGTTCAAACGTAAAAGAACAAATATTCTAGACGAACTCAGGCTCAAAAACTTACTAAATCGCCAATGAGACACTAGCAAAACTCTGGTCTAAGAATAAAATTGTTGAACTTTGCGTCATTTTTTTGGTTAGATTCAACAGCAAGATCAAGATGTAAGCCAAAAAAAAAAAAATTCGAACTTAAAGAGACTTAACCAAAAACAGAGAAGAATGTGAGACCAAAGCTCGATGATTTGATGGAATCAACCGCCAAATCCAAAGCTCACGGAAAGCTTGAGTCGAGCTTGAGTTTGGTTTTCTGAGACGTGATGTTAGAGTAAATCGACAATTCTGAAATAGTTTAACCTCAAATCCAGTATTCACATACGGAGAAAGAGAAGAACCTAGGGATTCTAAATAGTGTAATGAACTAGTTAGTGAGAGATCACTTTCCTACATAATCAGTGATTTCCTTAAACTGTTGTAAACAAATAGTTATAACCACAGAAAATGATAGGTAAGAAATATAAAGGACGACATAGAGTATTCTATAGTTAGACGAAATCATGGCAAACTAGAACTTGCAACCAAAGAATGGGATGACATTACCTTGTGATCAGATTTAAGTCTAAACATTGACATAAGCAGAATGTAATAGCTCAACGTGACTCAAGGGATGACGAGAAACTCTGGCGACAGCTTTCATCCACTCAATCTTACCCCAAATCTCACCTCTTTCTTGGTGTCTTACGAACGAAATCTCGGCACACCAAATATCCACATTCACATTCTTATTGTTATACTTGAACCAAATGATCAGAATGTTCACACCGAAATTTCTCAGTTTGCTGTAACACCTGAACAACTGATCAGACGGTAGCATCTCCCAAGCATCGTTAGAAACCGGCTTATGAAAAATATTACATAGAGCCCCCAAACGCTTCACTTTCTTCCACCCCAAGTCCTCTGGCTCACGCCAAAACACATTCCCGTAGCCATCACAACCGTACAACAATCTCGCTGTCGCACAAAAACAATAACTTTGGATTCCTAGCTTGGAAATATTAACATCCCGCTTCGTTCTTCCCCATTCACCTTCATTGGGCGAGTAATAGAAAAAGCTTGCTCTCGACAAAGACACTGCGTAAACTTTCTCATCCATCACTAGGGTCTCGCTGAACAACGTCAGATCACATTCTCCCCTATCCATCATCGGCTGCAAAGAATCCCAAGTTTGAGTCTTTGGGTCGAATACCTCTCCATACGAATAATCATTGACCTTGCAGCCTCCTAAAACGTATATCTTCCCGTCTACGACTCCAGCCGCCGCGTGAGCTCGAGCCACTCCCATGGAAGGAGCTCGGCTCCACGTGTGAGTCCGACAATCCAAGAGCAAGACATCCGAAGAACGGGGGTCCCCATTTCTCCATCCACCGATTACATAGATCACCCAATCCAGCGACACCACGGAGAATCCTTCCAGCGGATGAGAAGGGGACGAAGGGATCGGGGTCATAAGCCGATTCACAGTTTCTTCACGGCTGATGATGAACCAGCGTGGGGTTGAGTTAGGACCGCGGGTGCTCATGCATACGTAGAAGCAGGTGTAACCCAATTGCGATCGAATCTTGTACAACTCAGGCGAAGCCACGAGAGAGCGGTATCTCTTGGAGACTAGAGCTAAGGCCGTGTGGTCCGATCTCGGGAGTCGAGCCAAGCAGCTCAAAGCAACCTCATCTGGCAACGAAGACAGAGACGTCTTCTCCTTCTTTTTACGCGGTGGTTCTTCGGCGGCGGAATCGGACATTGTCACCACCGGTTATTGTTTTCAGCCCAAAGATAAAACACGATTAACATATATTAGGGTTTCCATATAAGAGAAGAGAGGAAATTCTCCCGTCTTTTTGATATATCTATCACTTATATAGCTAGTATTATAACTTCATGTTTATATAGTAGTTAATGAAATCTACAAAATTGTGTTTTCACTAGATTCGTTTAGATTTAATAGTACATTTTAGATTTTTTCTTTCCTAAAATTCAATTAAAAAAATATGTATGAATCATGAAATAGATAAACAAACTCAAATATGATGTGTATGAGTTTGACTGGAAAAAATATTATGTACAGTTTCTCTCATGATTTAAAGGATACAAAATTAGGTTTTCTGATTGTATATAGGTGTCATTGGTATGTCGGCTTAAGAAGCTGACATGAAATATATGATATGTCAGTTTCTTCTATATATAACAATAATAACCTTCGAGACAATTAATGTCAAGATATACGTGACTGAAAAACAATAACAGCATGCTTTATACAAGTGTGAGACCACAAGAAAAGAAAGCTCGCAAAAAGCACATGCACATACTATTTATTCCGTTTCAGTTTACATGTAAAAAAATATTTCTCCTCCAGCAACATGATCAAGATTAGCTTTTGATGCATCTCCTGTGGAAGAGTAAAATACAACGATAGAATCAGACTTCTCTTTATCGATTTTTGGGGAAAGCCTTTTCAATCTCATCTTCTCCGATTGTTAAAAAAAAAAAAACTCAAGACTATCGACAGGTGGATCGCACGTGTGAATCTGAACAACTATTTTGCTTCGAGATAGTCTCTCCCGGATTCTTGAGTTTGGAATATCAGGTTTTGGAGTTGCACTCATCGCAATTCAAGAATATCATGTATGGTGGCCCAACAGTTTCCTTATTATTGGGCTGTTCAGCCCAAATAAGATCCAATTAAACAAAGAGATTGTGATGTTAATGATCTAAGATGAGCACCACCTTTTTTTCATTTACAAACTAACCAATTAAACAAAGAGATTATATATAGCAACCTAATTGGTAACCAAAGTTTACTTTTAGTGCTAACAAACCTTTTACTTTTTTTTTTTCTTTCTCTTCTCGTCATCACGATGTAATGCAAAAGCTTTTAAATCCACTGTGTGCCAAACAAATATGTTGACATTATTATTTAAAAGAACAATCTTTACTTCTTTCTTTTGGCACTGATTTGGACTCACATTTTCCTTTTTGTTTTCTCTATCTTTACTTTCTTTATAAACCCTTTGTCACGGTATTCGGATAAGTTGGTGTAGCCACCTATGTGACTAGTCCATCAAGCTGAATTATCTAACATCCATAACCCATAACTAAGAATATATAAAATACATGAAACTCTAACATATATTCTCTCGGTTAATTATTCGTGAGACCGGATGTTGAACGTTCCAACATATAAGACAAATAATTCAATAATTTTGGATGGAGATTTTAAAATAATGACTATTTTAAATGATATATTTTTTTGGAGTTTTTGTTTGTTTTTTAGTCCAATAGAATGTATTCATGTGATAGGTTACATCATAAGAAACATTTAAAACTAAAACTTGTCCAATATAGAGGTACATTTTTGTAACTAGCAAATAAAGTTTCCCACCTAATAAAGCGTTTAACAAAGGCGACGTACCATTTGGTCCGCCAAGCAAAATGAAATTAGTTCTGATTTTTATGATATATTATTTCATATCAAACAAATATAGGACCAAATTAAATATGAATATTCCGAATATAAAAATAAATAAATAGAGTTCAGACAACTAACGTCTAACTACTACTACAATAAGTTAATGAAAACATGCCCCACTGATATTTTATTCGCAGATGTAAAGACAAAAAATATATATATGACATTTTTCGTATACTTTTTTTTTTTTTTTTTTTGAATCACCGAGGTTCCAGGCCTGTATATCTTCAGAGTGGGGTCCAAATTATGTTAAAGTCATTCATTCGAACGAGATCCCTCCCAACGGGAATCGAATCCAGGTAGGAGAGACACATACTCATTCCTCTTTAACCATTAGGCTTAAAATACTTTGTGCAGGTTTATTTCTATGCAAAATCTCGACTATTAAGACCATGAACAACGCAGGTTCTTAGCTTTTTTAGAGAGGAGTTCTTAGCTTTTTTAGGAATAAAAATAAATAAAAAATGGTTAAAATGTTTAGAACCGATCCTTAAATAAGGATTTTAAGGAGCGGTTCTTAGTGCCACATGTCTCCTTCTGATTGGCGAAAAAAAAAATCAATGGTAATTCTTTTTCGGCTCGCGACGTTCTCTCTCCTCAGACTTCCTCTATGCTTCTTCGTTTGTCTAGCCGAAGGCGAAATCGAAGCGATTTGGGAGCCTTGCATGCGGGAATCGGTAGATCGGAGAGGTTTCAACGAAATTCATTCGCCGGGAAGAAGAGCCGACGGTGCTATGGCGGCTACATCGGTGCTATGCTCTCGACGGTGCCGCATTCTTGCTCGGTACTTTAACTTGGCGGGCTTACGGCTCTGATGGTTTCCTCTTAGTCGCTGCTTACTTCGTAATAGTAAGTGCACTTGTAATGAACTTGACCGTAATTTGGTCTGACTCTTAAAACATAGAAATTCGCTAATTTGATTTTGATTTCTAGCAGATGAATGAAGAATGTCCGTAGATTTTAAATGAGTTTACTAGTTGCGTATTGAGCGCTGCAAGTTTGTCTCTACTCTGCAAGTTTTCCTTATAGTTTAGATTTCAATATCGCGTACCGAGCGCTGGAAAGAGTAACACTAAATTTGCAATTGATTCTGGCGTTGAAGTTGGTTTAGATGATTTACAATATCACAGGGAACAGCGGCAACAAAGGTTAAAATGTCCGAAAAGGAAGCACAAGGCGTTGCCGAGAAGAAAAAAGGTAGAAGAGGACCACACAGTGTGATTGGTTCAAGTGCTGCTGGTTGTGTATGTGCTTTTCTTTCGATATATCAAGTGGGGGGAGCAGCTTTTCCGGCTTGGTTTTGTTTCCAGCTTCTGCACTAAAGTGTCTGACACTGTCTCGAACGAGATTGGGAAAGCTTACGGAAAAACTACGTGAGTATGCTACTGTTATTCAGCTATGGCCTCTTTTGTAATGGTTTGCGTTATTTGGAACGAGTAGCTAAGATTTGGGTCTGTTTTCTGTCGAAAGTGTGTCAATGGACTTGCGATGTCATAGCATGAATCCAGTTGACTGGTGATATGATCTGCATGCATTTTGTCCTATTACTAATTGGTGAAAATTTGCAGGTATTTAGCCACAACATTTAATATTGTACCAAGAGGAACCGAGGGAGCTATGAGTGTTGAAGGAACATTGGCTGGGCTTTTAGCATCATTTTTTCTTGCCTCTCCTGGGTCAGGTACTATATGTTATATAATATTTTGTTGAAGAACATGGAACCTTCTACGTTACTTGCTTCAACAAAATTCCCTTTGTGCATTCTCTATCATTTTTATCTGCTAATATTTGTTTAATTTAAATAAATTAAAAAATATTATTATAATATTGTTAATGACTCAAATGCAAAGTTCACCATTGGAAGAGTGTTTATGCATAAAATCCTTAACTACAAAAAAGTTACTAAACTAATAATATAATATTGCTAAGGACTCAATGGTGAGTTCCACCATTAATCATGCTCTAAGAAATCGATTCCGTTATCATTCTAATTACCGGAATAAAAATGAGCATTAGCGACACGACATGTCACGTCGACTCGGTCCACCTTTAAAAATAAAATTCATTAGCTGAATTTAGAACAAAATCCGAAAAGCAAAAAGACCAGAGTGATCAGTATGAAAGTCAACGCGTTTGTATTTTCCTTTAATATATTTTTCAGCTTTTATTATTTTAAAAAAATCAGATAGACCAGTTGTTTTTTTTCATCTAAAATTTATCCACATATTTTGAACACCGGCTATATAACACGACGACGATATTAGCAAAAGCTATTATACATTTATTCTACAAACTTAAAACTTTGATATATAAAATTACGGTTTACAATTAGTAAACTGCATAGTCGTAATCCGCATTCAAAGTTGAATGCAGCTGAACGAAAACAACTTTTTTCTTTAACCATTTCATTTAATAACAGTTGTTCCGTATGATTCATTTAAATAATCGAGTTGATATGATTATTTACCGAATCATCTCTCCTGGGCTCGACACATCTTCTATATATATATAGACTCATTAGACAAAAATCATGTGCAAACTGCTTAAGGCATCTCTAATGTATAACTTTATTATAGAGTAGTTGAGTTTTACTCTTTGTTTTTGAATAAAAAAATGGAGTTTTAACTAAAAAAATAAAGTAAATCTATTTGTTACTCCATATTTACAGTAATTCTATTAATTACTCCAAAAGATATGGAATTAGAGAGAATTTTGCTTTAAACTTTATTTTAGAGTGGGTTAGAGATTGTCTTATTGCAACTACCATTAATTTCTCATACCAAACTGAGAAATTAATGCTGAACAAAAAAAAACAGAGAAATTAATACTCAAAACTAACTAACAAATCAATGTTGTGTTGAGCTAGTGATAAAAAGTATGGGTAAGTGTATGTCTGTTTTGAGTTCGACACACATTGGGAGATACTATTTACATTGTTTGAGTTAACCGATAAAGAGGTAAAAAAAAACACCTTTTAGTTGAATGTGGAGAGTAAAATAAGAAAACAATATATGGTCTACTAAATAAGTAGGGACGTACGTTACGGACATGTGCTTTAAACTCAATACATATATGTGTGTAGTAGATGCCAGCGCGTCTCACGATGATTACACAACACAAATTTTATGATTCTGCAAAATTCTTTTGTGGGTTCGTGCGCACATGCGCGTTTTTTTTGCTCATTGCGATGCATTCTTTATATGTATAATGTATGTATGCATTTTTATTTATTTTATATGTATGTATAATAATACTAATAAATTAATAATCCAGCTAATAACAATTTTTGACATCATTAAATGTTGTTCCAAAAAAATCAAAAATAAAATATTACTTTTCGTAATTTTAATATTAAAGGACATCAAAGGGCCTACAAGTTTTATCGTATTAAAGGACATCTTCTCGTATCTATCTAATAGATATTACTTTTCGTAATTTTAATATCCAAACTATTTAACAAAGAGTACGAGAAAAAAATGATAAACGCAAATATCTCTTCTTGATTTCCTCTCAAATTTATAGGTACACTAACAAATAACAATAGGTAGAAACTATTATTAATAATCCCAAGGACTCCATTTTTTCTTCAACTGCTTTTAGAAAGGTGAACAACTAAAAAGAGTAAAATAAAATAAAAAAGCTGAAAAATAAGGAGAATAAATTGGGACAAATACACAATTAAACAAAAAACAAAGAAAATAATATTTACTTGGGGATTCTCTCATCTATAATCTCTCTCTCTCTCTCTCCATCGTCGTTCACATTCATTAAAGTCTCGCTCTCTCTCTCTCTCTTTCTGTAGAGCCGATGATAAACGACGGCGGATTTCACCGGAACTGAGGGAAACTAGTTGCCCATGGCGGAGGACGATGTTTCGAGCAATTTCCGAGCCTTGGTGGAGAACGCTGACCGGAAGTTCGCCAGAGTTCGTGACCTCCCGGCGTTTGGACGAGCACAGAGTCACTACTTCCACAAGGTTTTCAAGGCCTATATGAAACTCTGGAATTTTCAGCAGTCGCACAGGTCCAAGCTCGTTGATTCCGGTCTTAACCGATGGGAAATCGGCGAGATCGCGAGCCGGATTGGTCAGCTTTACTTCAGCCAGTACATGAGGACCAGCGAGGCTCGCTTTCTCCTCGAGGCTTATGTGTTCTACGATGCTATTCTGAGGAGGAGGTACTTCGAGCAAGCTCATGGGAAGAATCTCGGTGCTCGATTCAAGGAGCTACGCTTCTACGCCAGGTTTTTGCTCGTCTCTTTGATTGTCGATCGGAAAGAAATGGTTTTGCACTTATCCGAGAAGCTTAGGGTTTTGGTGGATGACAGCAAGTCCAATTTCAGGGTACTTTTCGATCTGCCCTTTTCATTCATTTCAACCTTTCATCTCTTCTCTCTCTTGATTTGGGATTTTCTTTGCGCAGGAGACTAACTTCAAGGAGTGGAAGCTGGTTGTGCAAGAAATCACTCGATTTACAAAATCTGATACAAACTTAACCTATGCCAGGCCTCTTCGTTACTGCGCAATGCTTGATTCCTATCCAGCTTCTCAAACATACCTAGCGCGGTTCCACGCTAAGAAATTGTTCAAGTTTCGCGATGCTCTCTTGGCAAGCTATCACCGTAACGAGGTGAACAAGCAGCGTTTGTTTTTACGGAAACTAAGATTCATTTCAATTCAACTCTGTTGCCTTATATGAGTTGGTTTCCTCAGGTGAAATATGCTGAAGTCACGTTGGATACATATAGAATGATGCAGTGTTTAGAATGGGAGCCCAGTGGATCTTTTTACCAAAAACGCCCTGTTGAAACCAAGGAGAATGGTTTTGTAATTGATCATACACTTACTTCTGGGCTTATAGATATGAAATTGGCTGCTGATATGGCTGATCCATCATTACCTCCCAATCCTAGGAAAGCTATTCTTTACCGTCCCACTGTATCCCACTTGCTAGCGGTGAGAGTTTCATGCGTATCTTATAGAAAACAATCTGCAGGACTTTCTGATTTTGCCTTCATTATCGACTGCCGAATCATTATGTTCAACTGTTTAATGGTGATATATTTGCAGGTCTTGGCAATGGTTTGTGATGAGCTCTCTCCAGAGAGTGTGTTGCTAATATATTTGTCAGCTTCAGGTTAGTTTTCTTTTTGTTGTCACTTGGAACTTCTAAGGTTGGTAATTTATTTATCATGTTGTATCAATGATATTGGTAACAATTATCCAGGTGGTCCTGCTCGTGACAATGTTGCCCAACCTGAGAACTCTGTCGGTTCAAGCAGAACATCAAAAAGCAAGCTGCTTGCCCGAGCTTCCCAAGAACAGAAAAGTTACAAGTCAGAACCTCATAGCGATGGACAAAAATTGTCTGTTGATTATTATGATGATCATCTCTGGTTAGGTCCTAGAGGAGGCTCTGGTAAGTTGTTTTCCTTGGATTTACATTGTTATCTGTCTCCAAAGAGCCAGGCTTTTCTCATTGACTGTATTGTTTTTCTTTTTCAGGTTCAAACAACCTTTACCCTGGTGACCTAATCCCTTTTACACGGAAACCGCTTTTCTTGATCATTGATAGCGACACTAGCCGTGCATTCAAGGCAGGTTTGTCATAACTTAAGTGTATCATTTTCTCTGGAGATTTTAATAGTTTCTCTCAGTCACTGTGCGATATTTGCTGACGAATTGTAAACTCCAGGTTTTGAATGGCGCAGAGAGAGGCGAGCCTGTTGCTCTACTTCTTTCTCCTCTGAAGCCATCTTTGGAGAACCCATCTGCAGATGATACAGCAGCACTAAACGGAAGTCAGTTTACTTTTTTCTTGACATCTCCTTTACAAGCATTCTGTCAAATGATGGGCCTCTCAAACTCAAATCCCGACCCTGTAAGCGCTTGTGATTTGAAATACCTTAAATGAACCAGACATTTAATAATGTGGCATTGCCTCTTACTATTTTGATCACAATCTTCAGGAGGTTTACGATGAAGCAGAGAGCATACTATCTGCTTCCTTCTCCGAGTGGGAAACGATCCTCTTGACTTCCAAAGTCTTGAATGTCGTCTGGGCACAGGTCTTGCCGGATCCATTCTTGAGGCGGCTGATTCTCAGGTGAGTTTTTTCTTTTCTTTCTACTGTAGTTTTCGGAATCAAGACCTTACAAAGCATGGACGTATCAGCTTCTCAAACGTTGTCTGTTTGTTGTGTAGATTCATATTTTGCCGGAGTGTACTCACTTCCTTGAGCCGCACAGAGGAGTATGACCCGTATTTACCTCAATGCCACCCGAATCTCCCAGACTCGGTATCACCGGTATCTAATCCGGTGCAGTCCTGTGTACAACGACTAGCTGATCACTTGGGTGTTGCCAAATCTTTCCACTTGAACAAGGCATAAAATTAGAAAAAACCCATGAGCCTCTCCATCTCTGTGGGTTGGAGGTTGGTGGGTGAATAGGTTGTTTGTTGGTTTTCTATAGAAAAGTCTGTATTTTTTTAGGGTATAAAGAAAATGTAATTTGGGGATTATATTTGATTTTGAATTTGATGATTCTTTAGTTTTGTCCTTTGTAAAAGATTAGAACCCAGGTAATAATTTGTAGTCTCTTCCCTTTCAGTGTTCATGAACAAATCTGTGCATTGCATAAAGAAAGTGTGACAGTTTGTTCTTTCGCAATTAGTGATGATGAAGGTTTTCAAGATTTGAGCTAGAACCAAGTAAAGATTGAAAGCCTTTTTTACCCAACATCGTGCTACATTGAATCCTAGCCGTCAAATATTAAAACGCTGAGGCCAAAGTTGTCTCGTGAGTTTTGCTTTGGCGTAAATTTCAATCAGGCTTGACCTCTTATCTTAGTATTGTAGAGATTTGGATGATAACCCGATTAACGGGAGCGAGAATTAGGGTTTCTCTAGTCTGTAATTGCCTCTCATCGAAAGTTTAATGATTCGGACAATTTCAATGATGGATTTGATATTGAGTTCTTTAGATCATCTGGGTATCCTTTGATTCTACTTTGGCCTCTGTTTTTTAATCGCAGGTGGAGTTAACTCGTCCTCGATTTGAATCGATGATGTTGACATTGAGACCCTTGGTGCCTATAACGTTAAAGCCTCCTCGTTTTCCATTCAACATTCCGCATCATCATCTCCATTTCTCATTAAAGCTCAAGACATATGCTCAAAACGACTCGACCAAGGAGTCTTCTGGGAATGGTCCGAAGAAAGACCGATTTGCTGGCTTCAGTTTCCGGTTGTTGAATCCGGATCCAGATAACTTTGTGGCCGTTGGATTAGCTGGAGTCTTGACTTGGGCTAGCCTTCAAGTACTATCACAGCTTTTCTTCATCTCCTTCGCCATCCTTGTCGCTGCTCTCAAGTATTCTTTTATCGCTGCGCTACTCATTTTCATCCTCGTCACTCTCCTCTAGCTCCTGTAATGTTTACTGCCTAATTGTAGGATATCTAATAGCTCTCTTGGTATTGGTCATAGAATTTGTACCAGCAACAACAATTCAGATTACACTTTGTTCTTGTGATCAATTTGGATTTTAGTACATTTGAGCCTAGGTATCATTTTTTTTTTGAATTCCAAGTGGGTTTGATCTCTTCTTACATTTCTCACACCGAAGAATGTCTCACAATCAGTTAAAAATCCAAGTTAACAGCTTTCATGATTCCAAATAATGCATGGATTCTCTCCACAGAGAATCAGAAGCAATTCTTTGGCAAAAACTCATGTGATCCAGCAATGGCGAAAATCATTTCATTTAGAGTTATTAAGCTTTATAACAAATCCAGAACATGTCAGGCCTAAAAGAAGATAGATTAATAAAAGACGCTACTTTACTTTTTAGAGGATTTCTTCTTCGAGCTAACGACGACTTGCGGTTTAGGATGCTTCTCGGCTTCACTTGGATCCAACCACTTGAGAGGATGACGGTTGAAGAACGGCCAATTGGGTACGGTGATCAGAGTAGTGAGAGCAACACCTCCGGCGTAAATCAACATCATCGTCCTAAACGACGCCGTCGCGTAACCAACAGCCAACGCCACAACGGCGGCGATCAAGAGCAGGATCTGCATTAACTGCTCCGCCAATTTCTGCCCTTGCCAATCCATCTCTAAAAGAACAAAAACAATTAGATCTTCGAATTGAATCCGAAATCCAAATTGATAATCACCGAATTCAAGCCAACGAGAACACACATTAACAAATTCGAATCGTACAGATCGAAATCTTCAGAGAATCCATACCTAGAAAATGACGTGAATCTCTTCTCGACGGAAGAAGACCACGACGGAACAATTGCTGGAATGCCACTTTTTCTAAAAGTTTGTTCTCAGATGCCACCATTATAATAATTATTTTAGTTTTGATTTTTGTTTAAATCTGAAAACTGGGAAAATACCTTGATTATCCTCATACATCTATAATATTACTAACCAACCACAAATTTACCCACCCATCTCACTTAAATTCAATGACCCACCCAACCCCACAATTATCCCCAAATAATTATCCTTATTTTTTTTGGGTGGCTGTGTACAAAAAAAACGCTCACATTATCGTTTTTTTTTCTCTCTTTCACTTCTCTGAAAATTTGTACATCCAAAACCAAACTTTTTTGGAGCAAATCATCATCCCTTTTAAATGGGATTAATCGGTCGATCAAAATTGAGGGCCAGGTCGAATTCTGACGGAATCATCGATACAACTCCTTTCTTCCTTCCGGCGTTTCGGGAACCGTGAGCGTTGATGTAGACAATGGGATTCATCGATAAGGTCCTAGAGAGGCAGCGAGATTCCTTCGTCACGCTGATAGAAGGAAGATGATGCATGAACCGTCGAATTGGGAGAAGCTGGAGATGGAATCAAAGTTTATAATTTTCGAATTGGGGGAAGATGGAGATGAAATTTGGTCACTGTATATACATTTCAATGTGGAGTCGATGTTTCTAGTTTAATGGGCTTTGCTTGGTTCAATCAGAAATTCGAGGTTTGCATCTGGGTTCACACCGTTGCAGTCGAAACCGTTGGATTCGATCATGGATTTGGAAAGAACCAAGACTAAATCGCCGGAGGAACTCACTTCGGCCTATGACGATGTAATTTAACTCTATGTGCTATCAAAATCCCGTTTTTGATGTGTTTTGTCTCAATTGCTTTTTTTTTTTGCTGATTATTCATTTGTCAGTATCACTTGGGACGAGATCATATTGGGATAACGATGAAAGCTCAGCTTTATCGATTGTTGGAGCAATGAACATATGAGTGGTATTTATATTATTAGCCTTGTTCTTGTTCTGCCTTTTTGTGTGTGTATGTGGTCTTCTTGAATTGACTTGATTTAATTTTCATCATGACTGTATTGTGAATCTTTACATCTTGTGAGCTCTTCAGTGACCTAACATGAATCATTCATCATGACGTTCTCATTCTTTGTTTACGATTCTATTCTACAACTTGGGACTTTGATTTGGAGTTCGAATGTTTTTATTTATGTTTCCTTTCACGATTATGTGTTGCGATATGTGGGTTTAGTGAGTTGACATTCTAAAATTTACTTCAATCTCTATGGATTCTTCTTTCAAACTGATGTTTGATTAATTTGTGTTCTTAGTATAATTTCGGACAACTGGGATAATTAAGTAATATTTTGTTTGATTAATTTGTGTTTTTGTTAGAATTTCGGACAACTGGACATCTAAGTAATAATATGTTTGATTAATTTGTGTGTTTAGTAGAATTTTAGACAATTAGGACAACTAAGTAATACTGTGTTTGAATTTCA
>PKML01043605.1:35831-107884 GCA_002933935.1 Eutrema yunnanense | reverse complement strand
CGTTTTTTTTTTTTTCTAGCTTTGTTTTTTTTTTTTTTTTTTTTTTTTTAAAACAAATATCATTAAGGTTATAATCGACATTCTACATACTGGGTGGCATGTAGATTAGTACGTGGCATGGTAGAATTTTTTTTTTACAAAAGTGGCATCTGAGAAGTTCCCTCGACGACGACTCCAAAATCGGTTTAATGCAACTCAACCGGAAAGTCTTGACTAATGTAACGCACCCGCGCGTAACGTACCCGTCAGATTTTGCAATTAAATGGGCCTTATAGATAAGGCCCATTATATCTCTGCCTTTAATTCAATCAGAACGGTTGATAGGGCCCAGTAGGATCATCCGCTGGCTCTGAAATTGTAGGTAGTTTTCAAACGCCGATAATCTCTCCATTTACGACAATCTTCTGTTCTTACAATGATTCTGCAATCTGGGTTTTGTTTTAATTCCGATTTCTCGAGGAAATTTGTGACCTTTGTTGGTGGATTAGATCCCACGAAGTCCATTTTTCCTATATGTTTCTGAAAAATTGCTTTGTTTGGTATTTGAAACTGCTGCTACAGCCATTTGACTTCCGAGAGATGAATTCGATTTGACTTTTGCTTCAGGTCTGATCGTTTGATTTCACAGAGATTCACGTCATTTTCCACTTATGGATTCTCTGAAGATTTCGATCTGTACGATTCGAATTTGTTAATTTGTGTTCTCGTAGGCTTGAATTCGGTGATTATCGATTTGGATTTCGGATTCAATTCGAAGATCTAATTGTTTTTTGTTATATTAGAGTTGGATTGGCAAGGGCAGAAATTGGCTTTCGATTGAATCATTTTGTTTTGTTAGAGTTTAGGGTTTGCTATTGTCTCGAGCAGTTTGAAACCAGATAGGATCGTCGAAATCAGCCAGGGAGACCTATTTTTCTTAATCTGATTTAATTTTGTCTTCATATTGTCGTTCTCGTAGAATCTGAAGTGAATAAGTTCAGATCTTCAAGGGAATGATTTGGGCGTTTAGAAATAGAATCTGTTTGTTTTAGCTGATATCGATCCAGAAGAAATTGTCGACCACCAGATTCGCTGGTCAGAAACCCTAAGATTTTCTCTCGAGACACAGCCTTGGTACTCTTGTCTCTTTTGTTGGGTCAATCCAATCTTAAGGTTAAGTTTCTTCCTAATGGTACATGTTTCCAATACATGAAAGACGAAAAGCTAACGTTTCCTGTAACATCTATAACTAGAACTAGAACTAGTTGACTTAGGATTGAATTTTTTTCCTGTGGAATCATCTTGGCTTCACTCTGTTCCATTGTGTCTCTCATACTTTTGTGAAACTTTTGCTTCATGTCAAAGGCCTTGAGGACTTTTCATAAATCTCTGCAAAGATTGATCATTTTGCTGTTGTTGTCTGTCTCCCGATGCAGATATCAGAAAGCTATTTTGAGCGATGAGCACAACGAACAGGCCTTCTTCTTCAGCAACAACCTCTGTCATCTTAGAAAACCCTATCTCTCAGTCACAACCGACTGAAAGATTAGTGCTTTGGTTGAACAGGAAGAAGAAGAAGGTTTCATGGAAAGACGGGACCGTGGATAACGAGTTCATGCAGAAGAAGAGTTCAAAGAAATGTTGTATCTTTCACAAACAGAAGCCCTTTGATGAGGATGACAGCGAAGATGAAGATAACAACAACCATCACCATCACCATCACCACGATCATAAACACTCCAAATCTGGTGATGCCTCTTCATCTAACGAATCTAAAGCAGTTGACTAGCCAATTGGGTTTTTCACATCACTATATTGAAGCGTTATGGAAGAAGACTAATTCGTCTGAGATTCTAAAGTAGTTCCAAGGAGGAAGAACATCAAATGTTGTTTGTTGCTTTTTATTTTTGTTTTTTAAGTTATTATTATTGTTTTTTAAGGAAAATGAAATTTAATTTGGCCTTTAGAAAAGAAAAAAAATCATCTCTCTCATCTCTTTCCCTTGATAGGTGAGGACAGAAAAACGAAACGTTTTGAATTCAACCAATAGCAATCGAGTATCTAGCTTTGGCGATCCTTGTCAAATCTTGTATTATTAGATCTGGACCGTCGATAGGATTCAAGAAAGCACATGTTGTATCATTGTACTCCGTACGATTAAAAAACACGAGAAACACATTGATGAGCAATAATAACCGTCCGATCGTCAAATCTGCTTTACCATCGTTGCCTATAAATTAATATCAAGAGCCGTACACGCGTGAATACTTGTATTGTTTGCTTCTTTCTAGATCAGAGCTCAAATTTAAATTCAGAGAAGCGAGAGAGAAAGAGAGACATAGAAGGTACGAGTTTTCCGAATTTCTTTGTTTTTTTCGTTGAATGTTTGCTCGATTGATCGTTGAACGGCTTGATAGATGGAGCGAAATTGTGACGGATTCGTTTCTATCCGCCGTTTAATCTCCTGGATTTAAGTTTTAGGTTTTAGGTTAGAGAGGAATCGCTTCGCTAGATTTAGGTATCAAATTGTTTCTTTGGCTAGGATCATCCGCTGGCTCTGAACTTGTAGGTGGTTTTCACCGACGTAAATTAGGGTTTCGCTTTCCGTCTTTGGTAATATCTTGATTGGGCAACTAGTTTTCTTCTGTAATCTTGTTGATTTTACGATTCAATACAGCAAATTGAATGCTCGCGGTCTAAATGTTGTTTGTTTGTGATCAGATGGCTCGTACCAAACAAACAGCTCGTAAGTCTACTGGAGGAAAGGCCCCTAGGAAGCAGCTTGCTACTAAGGTAAGCCTCTATTGTTTGATCTTAATTGTTGGATTTTGTTTCTGAACGAACGCTCGTTTCAATTTCAGGCTGCACGTAAGTCTGCCCCAACCACTGGTGGAGTCAAGAAGCCCCATCGTTACCGTCCAGGAACTGTTGCACTTCGGTATGTGATTATGTTTCCCCCAAATAAAATATTATTGTCTATTGGGTTGACAAACTCTGTTTCTCTGATTCTTGTTTTTGGTTGACAGTGAAATCCGTAAGTACCAGAAGAGTACTGAGTTGCTGATCAGGAAGCTCCCATTCCAGAGGCTTGTTCGTGAGATTGCCCAGGATTTCAAGGTAATAACTCGAAAATAGAAGAATGTGATGGATTTCAGCTTCTTTATGCTAATCATTGTGCTTGCAGACTGATCTGCGTTTCCAGAGCCATGCTGTGCTTGCACTTCAGGAGGCTGCAGAAGCTTATCTTGTGGGTCTCTTTGAGGACACTAACCTCTGCGCCATTCATGCCAAGCGTGTCACCATCATGCCTAAGGACATCCAACTCGCTCGCAGGATCAGAGGAGAACGTGCTTAAGTGTGCTTGGGGGATTATGTGAATGTTCTAAATAGAGATAGTTGGAATTAGATGATGGCTTTTGGTTTTAGGAGACTTGAAAACAATGACATCTTCTTGTCTAGTCGGTTTTATGATTTGTTTTGTGTTTAGCTCTACGCTTTGTGGTGCTTCTTTAAACACCTTTTGTTGTTGAATTTCAATTTCAAAAACAATTAATATGTTGAAGTTTCTCGTGACTTTTGTTTTCATCTGATTCTGTTTAGCTAAAGAATATGTATATGATTTGAACTTTGTCGTAAATTGCTCCAAACTCTTAAACCTAAAACCATTCTACACCCAAATAATCTAGAAACTGGTTATCCGTGTGACACTAAAAAGTTTCGATCGTAGCCGTTGGGTAGACTAGAGAAAACACAATGTTCAAATGTTATAACCGTCGGATGAGACAAGTAAGAAAGCACAAGAGCGTCTCTTGCGTCGGTATTATAAATAACCATTCAACGGCCACCACAACCACAAACTTCGATAATCAGCGATACTATATATTACTCTCTCTCTCTCTCTCTCTCACGAAAGAAGACCAACAAAAAAAAAGTCAGCCCAAGCGAAGAAGAGGTACGATTTTATTTAGGTTAGGGTTTAAGCCTTTCAATCAATTACTGTCTGCGATCTGAATATCTGATTTTTCACAAATTTTGAAAAAACGAAATTGTCCCTCTTAAATTTGCTGGATCGGTCAAGATAGAGTCTGGCCTTTTTTGTCGGATGATCCACAAAATTGTCATCTTTTCGCTTACTGTTTAGGTGCGATAGTCATTGATAATTAGGGTTTTAGAGTCAATTATCCCCTTTTTGGCGATAGCTAACGACAATTAGTTGTTGATAGTGTAACTTAATCTTGGTGTTTGGAACAGATGGCTCGTACCAAGCAAACCGCTCGTAAGTCCACTGGAGGAAAAGCTCCAAGGAAGCAACTTGCTACTAAGGTTTGCCTCTTTTATATGCTCAAGATAAGAGTCTTTTTTTTATTCTGAAATTGTTCTCTATATTGAACTCAGGCTGCTCGTAAATCTGCACCAACCACTGGTGGAGTCAAGAAACCTCATCGTTACCGTCCTGGAACTGTCGCTCTCCGGTTTGTCCATCTTTGCTTTCGTTATCATTCGTTACCGTTGCTTTATGTTAAATCCTCCATATCTTTTTTGGTGTCAGTGAAATCCGTAAGTACCAGAAGAGTACTGAGTTGCTGATCAGGAAGCTCCCATTCCAGAGGCTTGTCCGTGAGATTGCTCAGGATTTCAAGACTGATTTGCGTTTCCAGAGCCATGCTGTGTTGGCTCTACAAGAAGCTGCAGAAGCATATCTGGTTGGTCTCTTTGAAGACACTAACCTTTGTGCCATTCACGCCAAGCGTGTCACTATAATGCCTAAGGATATTCAGTTGGCTCGTCGTATCAGAGGTGAGCGTGCTTGAGCCAAACCAGAAACCAATCAATGTACTAGTTTTTTTTATGAAAAGCAAGCAAGCTCTCTCAATTGCTGTGTTTAGGGGAATCAGTTATGTGTGTTGCAAACTCTTTTAACTCCTTTTGTGCTTTTAACTCCTTTTGTCGTCAATCTTCTTCTCTTTGGAATTCGATTTCTCTCTATAATTAAAAAGTTTGTGAATTCTTCTAAACTATCCGATTTTAGAGCCAAACTTCAGTTTTCAAACCGAAACAAATGGTCCGATTTGATCATGGTTGCAAGGGAAAGGCATGATCTTTGGAAATGGTAATAGAGAGAGAGAAATAGACAATGGTTGGTTGCAAGGGAAAGGCATGATCTTTGGAAATGGTCCGATTTGATCGGCTCTCGTTTGTTTGTTGCCGAAAAAAAACAAATCTTTCCCCTTAAAAAAAGGATTGGACCATAGATTTTTCTTTTTTTCCAACCTCTTAAATAAATTCTTAGTCCATTTCAATCAAAACCCAAAACTTGCCCTTTTTCTAATAAAAAAAGATGGGATATTCATCGCCAATGGGAGAAGTCAATGAGAAACCATGTATTGAGGGAGCTTCTCCGAGGTATCCATCAAACAAAGTTGCGGATATTGATACAGAGCTTTCCAAGATGAAAGCTTCTCTTGAGAGCAGAGAAACAGATGTGGTCTCCTTAAGAGCCGCGTTATTGGAGAAAGACGTCTTGATGAAGAATCTTGAAGCCGAGATTGAGAAAGGTAAAGAGTCAGAGAAGAAACTGCTTGGTTCGTTTGGAGAGCAATCAAGAGAGCTCGAGGAGTCCAAGGTAGAGATTGCTTCTTTAAAAGATAGGATTGATGGATCTTTTCATAGCCAAGACTCAAGCGAAGAAGAAGAAGAAGACGATAACTCTGTTCAGGATTTCGATATTGAGTCCATGAAGAATGAGATGGAATCGACAAAGGAGAGTCTCGTACAGGCTCATGCGGCTGCAGAAGCTTCTTCCTTAAAGGTATCCGATTTGCTGGAAGAGATGAAATCGGTTAAGAACGAGCTCAAATCAGCGACTGATGCTGAGATGACAAGCAAGAAAGCTATGGATGATTTGGCAATGGCTTTGAAAGAGGTAGCTACTGACTGTAGCCAAACGAAAGAGAAGCTTCAGATTGCTGAAACAGAGCTCGAGGCTGCAATATTAGAATCTAAGGAATGGAAGGAGAAACACGAGGAAGTGAGGAAAGAAGCAGAATTGCTCAAGAACACGAGTGAGAGGCTAAGGATCGAAGCAGAGGAATCGCTTTTGGCTTGGAACGGGAAAGAGTGTGTGTTCGTGAGTTGTATAAAGAGAGGAGAAGATGAGAAGAATTCGCTTCTTGATGAGAACAATAGATTGCTTGAAGCTCTTGTTGCTGCTGAGAACTTGAGCAAGAAGGCTAAAGAAGAGAATCATAAGGTCAGAGATATACTTAAACAAGCGATTAGCGAAGCTAATGTTGCGAAAGAGGCAGCGGGAATCGCGAGAGCTGAGAATTCGAATTTGAAAGATGCCTTGTTGGATAAAGAAGAGGAACTGCAATTTGCTCTGAGTGAGATCGAAAGAGTCAAGTTTAATGAAGCTGTGGCTAATGACAATGTTAAGAAGTTGAAGAAGTTGTTGTCTGAAGTCGAGGTAGCTATGGAAGAAGAGAAACACAGAAGCTTGAGCAGGCAAGACTCGATGCAGAAGGATGTAGAAGTTGTTGAGAAGAAGATTGAGGAGAAGGAGAAGAAAGAAGA
Source organism: Eutrema yunnanense (assembly GCA_002933935.1). Lineage (NCBI taxonomy): Eukaryota > Viridiplantae > Streptophyta > Magnoliopsida > Brassicales > Brassicaceae > Eutrema > Eutrema yunnanense. Next base: position 101,332 of record PKML01043605.1, on the reverse strand, counting down.
GAAGAGGAAGGAGAAGAAAGAGAGCAAGAAGGAGAAGAAGGAACATAGCGACAAGAAGGAAGAGAAGGAGAAGAAAGAGCATACGCAACAGAATATCGATAAGAAGATGATTGGCAAGACTTGTAGTTTCAGTCTGATGAAGCTGGCTCACAATCACAAGCACAAGGAATCAGTAGAGGAAGAGACAAAAGCACAATCACAAGACAACAGCAATCACACTGATGAAAGTGGTGAAGGAAACTCTCCAGCCTCAGATTCTGATCTCTTCAAAGGTTCCATCTTTGATGTCGCTGAGACGCCACACGCAGCAGCGGCGCAAACCCATCACAAAAGGAGATCTTCGTGTACGTTTTTGGAAGAAGTAGGGACAATTAATCCAGAGGATTTGGAGAATTTGGATGGGAATCATTTAGAAGAAGGAGATTTAAGCGACAAAGGAGCAGTAGCAGCGAGGAAGAAGAAGGCATTTATTCGTAGATTTGGGGATCTTCTCGTGAGGAGGAAAAGCTTGAGTTTCTCACACAAGAAAGAGTCTTCGACTGATTCACAAGATAAGCAGCAGCAACCGCAGACGCCGACGTCACCGTCTCCGCCGCAACCGTCGCTGTCTCCGGAGCCCTGAGGTGAAGACAATTGTTTTGATCTGATTGTGTATTTTTGATACGCCATTGTTGTTGTGATTTTTGTCTTTTCTGTTGTACATAAACAAACCCTAATGAGTTCGAATTTGTTGTAATAAGGATTTGATCATTTTAATCTGCCGAGTGTTTTGTCTTTCCTTTAAACGTTTGAATCGCGAATTTGTTTTGCTCATCAAGAGGCAAAAGCTGTGATATTATTACTGGAAATCTGGAACTGGACATTTTGTGATTAATCCGGTTCTCTGTTCTGGTTTGCTTTGGATTTTTTATTCCCAGTTTGGACAATTTAGAGAACACGAAATGTTGTTCAACGGCGCTATCGCTGATTGGCCCACAAAAATGCCAGCTGGCTTTATCGAATCAATGTAGTTGTTTCTCCTAATTTAGGCCTTAGCTGGCCCAATGACTGAACTTTTTTTTTATAAATCTGGTCTAATTAATCTAATATATTAAAGGGCAATTCTACAAAATAGCACAAAAAAACTAAAAGTTCTCAAATTTAGCATCCAAGGGTGAAAATCATAAATATAGCACCAATTTTGACAATATTAGCACAAATTTAATATAAAAATGACTTATAATCATTTTCTAATGGGAAAAAACTAAACCCTAAATTGGAAAAAGTGAACCCAAACATAATGTTTAATTCTATTTTAAATTTATTTTTGGTAAATAAGTATTTAAAAATAATTAGTTGTGCTATTTTTGGTATTTTAAATTTAGGGTGCTAGTTTTGGAACAAAAAATATTTTTTGTGCTATTTGAAGGTATTTCTCTATATTAAAACAGAGTGCTATTTTGTGTTCAAATAGGAAAATATCAATATAAATATATTTATATCTTGGATAACTTTTAAATTTTAAATTTTTGTGGATAACTATATCTGTTTCCAAACAGAATAATTTTGTTCAATTAAAAATTCATTTAATAAATCTGATTCAATTAAATAATAGTTTAATTAATTAATTAATCTTATTATATACTCCCTCTGTTCTGAATTATGTGATGTTTTAGTAGTATGCACACAAATTAAGGAAACAATTAATTTTTGTTTTTTTCTATACTAAAACCTCATTTATTATTCATCTGAACCAATGAACAAATAGTCTATAAAATGTAATTGGTCAAAAATAATTAAAAATCATTTAATTTTGCATTGGTAAGTGAGAACATCACTTAATTGTGGAAAAAAAAAACTCTCTAAAACATCAGTTAATTCAGAACGGAGGGAGTATATATATTAATTTTAATTCGTAATTAGAAAAATTCAAAATATGTCAGAAATTAAATTAAATATTTAANGGAAAAAAAATCCATATATAAAAAATAATGTCATATTTTAAATATAAAATATTTATGATGAATTATATGTGAAAATGATATAATATTTATGTTGATTACATAAAATATTTATGATTATGCTTTATTCACAAATTAATAACAAAAAAATGGATAAGAATCCGAATGGATAATTCAGGTATTAAAAATATATTTAAAATAAAATATATAACTGAAAATATATATAACAAAAAGGGTCGAAAAATTTGGATAGCTAAAATCACTAATAATGAATCATACATATCATAGCAAAAATATATTTTTCCATACAAAATAGAAAACATTAAAAAAACAAATAAAAAATTGTCGCATGCCCTCATCGTGGATTAAAATTTTAGAAAACTATATAATATATTCTATCGCCAAAAATAAACATGTTAACATATCTCAAATTTTTACATCCACAAAATACATTTTGTCCAAAAAATAGGACTAAACATCATAAAACTAAAATTAAAACTTAACCCCGTTCTAGGGCGGATTAGAAAACGATTATGTCAATATAATGAACTCCCGTTACTTTTCATATTGAACTCTCTAACTAGGGCAGATTAGCAAAAACAAATTATATCTAAACACCAAAATAATTATGTGTCTCATATGACAAAAATTAAATATACAAAAAATTATATCTAAACACAAAAATAAACCCAAATTATATTACAAAATAAAAAATTCCCGTGCGTAGTCTCATATGACAAAAATTAAATATACAAAAATTTATATCTAAACACAAAAATAAACGCAAATTATATTACAAATTTTGATTAAAAAAATAAAAAATTACCGTACGGACGCACAAGTGTAGAATCTAGTTGTTTTTAAATCTACTTATTTACAAATTTGCGCAGACATAAAAATAAATATGGCATACTTAAAAAATAAATAAATATACTCCCGTAAATTTGCTGCATTAAGAGACCTTTTCGAATTTTTCAATATAAAACGAAACATATTAGACGTGAACAAACTCAAAACAATGTGTGCTTTTTTTTGGGTTTGACATCACTCAAAACAATGTGGTAGGGTGTCATAGTTGCAACTTACAATAGAAAGATCCTATATACATAAGAAAAGAAGTCCACTTTATTCGAATATAGAAAGTGAGATTCAATTTGTTTAGTTTTAAACAAATAGAAACAACAATTCCTTCTTTAAAGGTCAATATAACTCTCAAATCTTGTAGTGCGAATTCTTTTGTTGCCTTTTCTCAAACCCTTGAGGATGAATAGACTTTTGTTGCGGATGAATCCAAATTAATTGTTCATTGTAGTAATTTTCCCTAGAAAAACAAGTAACTGATTCTTCACGGATAAAGTTACTCAATATATAAAAGTCTCACATAAATTAAAAGCCCACAATCCGTACATTTTATTTGAATTAGGGGTTAATCGTTTCCAACTTATACATATATACAAAATCACCATTTCTCTCATCGTCATCATCATCAACATCATCATAAATATCAGCATCATCAATATCATCAAGATCCATGTTCCCAATTAAGCCTAATCCACCATTATCATTCTTACCATCAATATCACCATTGGTATTTTGTTTTTTGTGAAATGTTGGTGTATTATTTAGTTTGTGATTATGATTTTGGGGAAATATTTTAATTGTTAAATTAGTCAAAAATTTGAGTGTTAAAACTAGCATAAAAATGAAAAGACAAATGAAGCTTGTGACACCTCTAACGATCTAAAAGACTGGATGTTCATGTCTGATTTGGTTTCACAATTATATAGTTAAAACACAAAAATTCTTTAACTAATCCAACAACATAAAATATTCCCCTAAATGGTTTCAATTTAGAACATTAACTGTAAGATAGTAATATGAATTAGGGGTGAGACGAATCGGATATCCAATTTTTTTTGGGATATCTGGATCCGTATCCGAGGCTTCCGAATATCCGAAGATGCCTAGATATTAATTTTTGTGTGTGTGTCTAGTTTTGTTTGGGAATGTAGTTTATTTGTTGGTGTAATATTTAGTTTGTGATTATGATTTTGGGAGAATATTAATCAAAAATTTGAGTGTTAAAACTAGCAGAAAAGTGAAAAGACAAATGAAACTTGTGACACCTCTAACGATCTAAAAGACTGGATGTCCATGTCTTACTTGGTTTCACAATTATACAGTTAAAACACAAAAATTCTTTAACTAATCCAACAACATAAAATATTCCCCTAAATGTTTCTAATTTAGAACATTAATGACGATATTATCCGGGAAATTTAGGGATATCTGGATCCGTATCCGAGGCTTCCGCCTAGATATTAAGATATTAATTTTTTGTGATTTTTTTTGGTGTGGATCTAGTTTTGTTTAGAAATGTAGTTTCTTTGTTGGTGTAATGTTGTGTGAAATATTGGTGTAATATTTAGTTTGTGATTATGATTTTGCGGGAACATTTTAATTGTCATCAAATTAATCAAAAATTTGAGTGTTAAAACTAGCAGAAAAGTGAAAAGACAAATGAAACTTGCGACACCTCTAACGATCTAAAAGACTGGATGTCAATGTCTGGCTTGGTTTCACAATTATATAGTTAAAACACAAAATTATTTAACTAATCAAACAACATAAAATATTCCCCTAAAATTTTGGGATATCTTGATCTGTATCCGAGGATTCCGGATATAGATATTAAGATATTAAAAAAATTTGGGATATTTTTTTTGTGTCTAGTTTTGTTTGGGAATGTAGATTATTTGTTTGGTTTTTTTTTTTTGAGTGTGAAATGTTGGTGAATGATGTTCGTGGAATGTTTTGCAATTTTTTAAAGAAATATTTGTGATGCTGAGAAAATTGTCGAGAACACTTGTGATAAGTACCAAATAACATAAAGAAAAGAGAAAACTTACCTCTGTGTAAGATGAAACCAATATGCTCTCTTTCTTTAGTGGAAGCTCCAAAATACCATTGCTATGTATAAGGGGACTGCACCTAAATCAATACAAAACAACACCATTAGGACCCGCATCAGATAACATCAACATTATAATAGATTTGAACACCATTTTGGCGAATGTCCTGTACAGTCCCCAAATAAAGATTCACAAGAACTTTATCAATATTACATATATCATACAATGAAAATGACAAAAGGAGATTCAGTTGTGTATACTTGAGATGACGAACGACTGTTTCTGTGACTGTAGCTTCTCTCAATGCCTGAAGAGCTATCTTCTGAGCTGTCTCTCGTTGCTGCATAGCTTCCTGTGCAGATCAAAAGACATCTCTCAGTATCACCAAAACATTCTTAAATACAGGTAAAAGACCTCCAGCCATAACTAGCCACTTTTAAGACTCTTAACCATTGAATCTAACATCCAAAATTGTTCAAACTTCTGACCAAATCCAGATTTATGCAAAGGAAAATTGAATCACCTTGCTCAATGTGCTGAGTCTTCCTGGTAGATTCGAACTCTTCTCTGGTTTTTCAACCTTACTATACTTAGATTCATGCTTCCATTTTCGTTGTAGGCTTTGGAGCATCTCTTTCTTCTTCCACCAAAGCAGCAGCTGCGGTTGCTCTTCTGGCTTTTCTTTGCCTGAAAAATCTGCTTTGTTAACTCTGTTTCGAAGTAGCCCTTTATGCAAAAGCCAAAAAGAGAAACTCAGAGCAAAATGTACCTAGAGAGGATTTAAAGGGACTAAGAAGAAACAGAGATCTTGGTCGTCTCTCTATCGCAAACACTCATGCTTCTTGGAACTCGGCGGAACAACACAGCTCTTCCTCATCATCGCAGCAGGGCTCTCTCCTTTTAAATCAGCCATTCTCCCCAAAATCCCTCCTCCATAAGAACACCTAAGGTGATCTCCCTCTTGTCACCACCACCGGAGACGCCGCCGCGAATCTCCTCTCACCAAGCCTATGCTTCCCCGAATCAAAATCCAAAGGCGCATGCTTTTAAACAAACGGAGACGAAACGTCGCCGTTTTGACCCCAAGAGCCTCTCCTCGGTCTCGAATCAGACTCCTTCTCAGTTTTTCCTCGTGTGCTCATCAATGGCTCAGGAGTTCCTAGCAGAGGATGCCGTCCCGGGATCGGCTTAGCGCCTTTGACGATCGGAACGGGGTCCCTGGATTCCAGGTGCTAAAGCCACCATTGTTTAGGATCGAGATTGGGTGATTCAAACGAGAGAATGAAAACATACATATTCTGGATAGTTTTATTTGCGAAACTTCAAGATTTGTATATTTTTTTTTTGATGAACTTCAAAAATATTCAAAATAGTTCATAAAAGGGATCATCTTTTTGAAATAACAAATAAAAAAGGGACCGTTGTGAGCAACGGTCGAATTGGTGTGTTTTATTATTTCATCTCATCAACTATTTCAGATTGAAATGGTTAGAAAAACAAGGAAAAAACATATATTTCAAATTGAACTCAAATAAAAGATGTTTGGTTAATAAAAAAAATACCAACCCGACCGAAATGTTGCCGATTCTCCGGGACCAGACCGATTGGTGTCTTTAATCACAAACTATATAAATGAATGCGTAATGTGGAGCCAAGAAAGACACGAAATTGTTATGATTTGGATTCCAATACTTGTAATACAGACATGAACACCAAGTATGTATTCATTAGTCTTATGTATAGCCCTACCAATATATATGCGGGTGAATCCAAATTAATTGTTCATTCTAGTAATTTTTCCTAGAAAAACAAGTAACTCATGATTCTTCACGGATAAAGTTATACTCAATATATGAAAAAAGAATGTGCTAATTAAAAGTCTCACATAAATTAAATGCCCACAAACCGTACATTTTATTTGACTTAATTAGGGGTTAATCGTTTCCACTTAATTATACAAATATGCGACACCAAATCATCGGATGTTCTCAAGCTACATACATATAAAGTACATGCATACATATATATGGATATGAAATCATATAGCACATACAAAATCACCATTTCTCTCATCGTCATCATCATCAACATCATCATAAATATCAGCATCATCAATATCATCAAGATCCATGCTCCCATCTATTAAGCCTAATCCACCATTATCACTCTTACCATTCACTCCCTTTCTCGCTTCTTCTATTATCTTCACTATCTCCTCAACACTCTGTCGACACTTCTCTTCTTCTTCTTCCACTCCGGTCTTATCTTCACTGTCGCATTTCTCCTCTGAAATCTCCGGCAGAGGATCCTTCAAGAACCACTTGTGCTTTTCGATTTCCGGTACAGTTATTCTCTATCATGGATTCAAATTAAAAACCGGGCATATTATAATAGTTTTCGATCGGGATTTCGGTTCAACCAAACTGAACCGGAGTGGTTTACATAATCGGTATAGCTTTTAACTAATTACCTTATCAGGGTCAGCGACGAAGATACGGGACAAGAGATTCTTGCATTCGGAAGAAATCCTGACGTAGTCCGGTATGGTGTAATGTACACTTAATATCCTCTGCAAGTCGATATTATTCTTAAATTTACATAAGACAACAATATTATAAAAAATTTAATTAGTGGAATGAACGTTTGATTATAATTTAAATTATTTTTAGTACCTGAATGGTTTTTCTAATGTTTTTTGGATCTTCTGGATCTTCGAAGGGATAAGCACCAACTAACATTACATATAATGTCACCCCACACGACCACACATCTGCAATCTATATATTAAAAAAAATCATATTTTATATTAGTTATATGGTTTTTTATAAACAAGTTGATGTTATTAATTTAAACAAATTAATTAATACGTACCTTCCCGTTATATTCTTTTCGAGACAGGACCTCTGGAGCAACATAAGCCGGAGTTCCCACGGTAGATTTTGGCTGAGAGTGTAAAACTGATGACTGTATTTATAAAAATAAAAACATTAGTTATCGTCAATTATACCTTTTGATCTGTTATGATCAATGAAAATGAACTAATTAAGTGTGTAATAATACCTTCGAATATCCAAAATCGCATATTTTGAGCTGCGACGACGGGCTCCCATCTAAGAGTGTATTCTCGAGCTTAAGGTCTCTGTGACATACTTGCTGCAATTGAAAAAACAAAAAAAAATCAGTAACATACGTTTTTTGTTAAAGAATATATATATACAGTTTCAATCATGTTATATTACATGATTGTAATTTCATAACATTAATACGTACCATGGCGTGACAATAGCTAACTCCCGAGATAAGTTGTTTGAAATAATACCTTGCCTAGATAATAAACAAAAAGGATTAATCAATATAGTTAACCACGAGATTAGTAGTTTAAAATCATCTCCGTGATGAATTAAAGTACTACTTCGTCTTCGCTGAATCTACCGGCACTGCAAATTTTTTCAAAGAGTTCACCACCTGCTGCATACTCCATTACTATGGCAAGATGTGTTGGTGTTACAAAAACCTGCAAAATAGACAAAATACAACACACAATATTTATTTATTTTTTTGTATTATGATTTTCCTCAAGATCGAGACGTCTGCTTCTACTTTTATATAATCTTTAATTTCTAATTTATGAATTTTCAACGCCGTGACTAATTTATACATACGCTGTGATATGAAACTCGAATTTTGGACCGTTGGAAAATGAGACATATTATTTATTGAAAGCAATTTAATACATTTTCTAAGAAGAGGTCCAAAGTCTAACCATATGAAATGATACACATAATTTACATGACCACATATCTGTAATTTAATTTTAACGCTGGAGTGAAATCCAGATTATCCGAAATCTACTAGCACGCTAACTTTATTATATATGTTGCAATGGTGAAAGAAAATTATATGTTAATAACCATATTTTAGAACACTAATTAACATCGACCAAAATATATCTTACTAAGTGCCGACAAAAAAAAAAAAAAAAAACTTACCAATTAAAAATCACCACTAGACGACGATTATCAACATTTTTGGCTTAAATTATTTTGTTTTCTGGTTTATGAGTTTTCTCGACTAAGCTGTCCAAAATTTCAGACTCGACTATGGTTATGGTTTTGATCATGTTCATATACATACCTCTTTGAATCTGATGATATTGGGATGCTTCAAGTCTCTATGATTTATGATCTCTCTCTGTACATGTTCATCAATCTGTATAGAAGTCCTCAAAGAATTAAGAAAATGATTTCTAAAAACAAAAACAAGAGACAGATAGATGTCATCAATCTTGTGTAATAAAAAGAGATGAATCTTTTAGGTAAAGTAAAAAAAAAAAAAAAACCTTAAGGCCTCTTTCGATGTATTTAACGGCGTAAAACTCTCCGTTGGCTTTCTCTCTGACAAGCTTTGCAACTCCAAAGTTACCGGAGCCAAGATCTCTCAAGATGTCGTATCTCTCCATCGATGGTCGGATCAAAGAACAGAGACAAGAGAGACTATTTTGTCTATGGTGGGGTCTCTGTCAAAACTATGTCGTTTTGGTTCCTCTCTTTATTGTTCCTTCGAGGTTATTAAAGTGAATAAGGCTTTTGTTTGGTTCAGTCGCGCATATATTTATATACACATTAATAACTCGTAAGAACCGATACATACAGTCAGCTTTTTATCGTTGTAGGCCCTTGTAAGAAGTGGGCCGTCAAAATTTGATGTCGAAAATAGGCCCATTTAACACGTGGCTTCTCTTCAAGAACATGAGCAACAGAGACAGGAACAAGGTGGTGACTCGCGAGCCGTTCAGTTCACTTCAGTTGTCTTTTCATCGCTATTTATTGTTCGTACGTTCTTCTGAAAAAGAATATACCGTTTTTTGTCAACAAAAAAAATATAATTACGCAGAAGAAAATTAATTATCAAAATCATTTTATGCTACCATTAACATTAATCATCATCGCAGGGCTTGAAAAGTTAACACCTAATTGAGTAATTGCGGTTATCCATTTTTAGTATTTATTCTCACTTTTAAAAAGAAATATTCTGCCAAACTTACCTGTTTTCGTTAATAAGAAAATAGAGTACCAATTTTTCTTAGCTCGGAGAAAAAGATGGTCCACATTTTAGATTCGTGATCCTTTTCCGCAACCCAATAAGATCATATAATTAGTATTATAGATAAACAAATAATTCAATGACGACCGGTTTAACAGGTCAACGACTAAATTATAATAAGCTTTAAAAGGTTGTTGCTTAAATAATCTAAAGGTCTATAATTATAATTTAGAAACAATAAGTTTAATTTATAAACAATGTCGGACTCGAATATACTAACTTGCAGTGCCGTCCCGAATTTTTTAGTGACTTAAAGCATATCAAAAAATTGTGGCCCTTAAAATTATAAAAAAATTATCCAAAATAATAAAATAATGTTAAAATATTTAAAAATAACAAAAAATTAATAATGTAACAACAAAATACTATTTATGAAAAAAAAACAGATCTTCTAATTTTTCTCTTTGATTCATAATTTTCTCGTAATCGAGTTTATCAAAAATATATTTTTCAATAGATATCATTGATAGTCCATTCAACCTCTCTTGTGACATAGTTGATCGTAGATGCAAATCGTCAAATCATATTGTCAGCATATAAAGTTAATAACTAGTAAATAAAGAAACAAATAGATTTTAGCTTTAGCTTTAATTTATTTTTCAATCGAGTTTGTTATTCTTAAATTCAAACATGTGCTTAAAATCTAATTTGAAGATATTTTTTTCGGATGTTATAAAAACAGAAGATACTTTTTTCTTGTTTGTAAAACCAAGCCAATAGGACTAAAATCATGTGGTCGTCTCAGTTCTCAAACATGTGTTTGTTTCGTAAATACCAATTACCAACAGCAATAATTTATTCTTCAAATTCAATCTAACAACACTTTATCACCATAATCATTGATTATTAACCATTAACCAACAAAATTTGGAATCCATTAATACACTTCCAATGCAAAGTAAAGAAGAAGAAGATAATAACAAACAAAAAAACACCTTCATAAAAATTCAGCCAAACCGAGACGAATTTTCTGAAATAAATAAGATTATAATTTAGCTTGGATGAAAAGAGATTAGTGAAGACTAATAATTTTTTTAGTTTAGTTAACACCTTAACGACGTAGAAGAGAGTAGGATAAATGTTTTTTTTTTAACAACAAAGGGAAAAGTTAACTTTCTAATTATCTAAAAAGAAATATTAAAAACTCAAAAAAAAAAAAGGAAAGTTGCCATTGAAAAAAAAAAAAAAAATTGGGCATTTTCTGAGCTTCGAACCACATGAGTGGAGGATATGAAGAACTGTGGCCCAACCATCTAAGCTACAAACACATTATAAAGTGTGGCCCAACATTTATTTATATAATATGAGGCTTGAAGCAAATGCTTTACCTGCTTCAAAGCAAGGACGGGCCTACTAACTTGCGTTGATAATTATCTGATGAAACAATTACACTATAAGGCACTTTATGACTTCTCTATTACATGATAAGGCATTTTTAACTCTTAAGGCACTCTTGGTGCTGAATTTTACCTTCTTACCCTTCTGTAACTAAACCCTTTCACTCCTACGTTTTTTTTTTTCTTCTCTCTCTCTCTTTTACTCTCTGGCTTTAAATCATTCCTTATTTATTTTATATTTCTTTTTTTTTACTCATCTCTCTCACATCTCTCTCTTTTACCCCATTTGATTTATTTTCTATTTTTTTATATTGTGAAAGACATAAAACAATTTATTTGGTAACAATGAATTATAATTTTTTTTTCTCTATATTTTAAGATCTATTTTGCTATAGTTTTGATTCGAAAAAAAAACAAGAAATCTAAACATATGAAATCGAGATCGATGTGGACATGAAATCGTGGACAATTGTGTGTAGACAGATAAGAATCTCGTATTGTTAGTGTGGATGGTCATGTGTGGATAATACTTTACTGATGGTCATGTGTGGATGGTCACATGTAGATGATCATGTGTAGATATAGTTCTTGATATTTACAAGTTGATTTCTTGTTTCACATCAAAACTATAGCAAAATGAATCTTAAAATGTTGGTAAAATAGAATTATCATATATTGTTTCCAAAAAATTGTTTTATGTCTTTCACATTATAAAAAAAATAGAAAACAAATCAAGTGGGGTAATATTTTATGTTACTCTAATTTTTTATTTTTTAGTGTGGATGGTCATGTGTGGATGATCATGTGTAGATATAGTTCTTGATATTTACAAGTAGATTTCTTGTTTCACATCAAAACTATAGCAAAATGGATCTTAAAATGTTGGAAAAATAGAATTATCATATATTGTTTCCAGAAAATTGTTTTATGTCTTTCACATTATAAAAAAAAATAGAAAACAAATCAAGTGGGGTAATAATTATTGTATTCTAATTTTTGATTTTCTAGTGTGGATGGTCATGTGTGGATAATACCTTAGTGATGGTCATGTGTGGATGGTCATGTATGGATGGTCATGTGTGGATGGTCGTGTGTAGATGTAGTTCTTGATATTTACAAGTAGATTTCTTGTTTCACATCAAAACTATAGCAAAATGGATCTTAAAATGTTAGAAAAATAGAATTATCATATATTGTTTCCAGAAAATTGTTTTATGTCTTTCACATTATAAAAAAAATAGAAAACAAATCAAGTCGAGTAATATTTATTTTACTCTAATTTTTGATTTTCTAGTGTGGATGGTCATGTGTGGATAATACTTTACTGATGGCCATGTGTGGATGGTCACGTATGAATGTCATGTGTAGATGTAGTTCTTGATATTTACAAGTAGATTTCTTGTTTCACATCAAAACTATAGCAAAATGGATCTTAAAATGTTGGAAAAATAGAATTATCATATAGTGTTTCAAGAAAATTATTTTATGTTTTTTACATTATAAAAAAAATAGAAAACAAATCAAGTGGTGTAAAAGAGAGATATGTGAGAGATATGATTTTTATTGGTTTAAGGTGAGATGTAAAAGAGAGAGATGTGAGAAAAAAGAGAGATGAAAAAAAAAGAAGCGTAAGAGAAAAAAGAGATGAAGAAAAAAGAAGGACAAAATTGGGTTTTTATATCCATGAACAATACAAAAAATGCCTTAAGAATTGAAAGTGCCTGTTTTATAAAAAAAAGTGGCAAAAGCGTGTTTTAGTGTAATTCACCGTTATCTGATCGTTCTGTTTTTCTTCGTGTAATCCTTTTCTTGCTCAAGCGTCTTACATTCTCGAATTAAGCATAACTTTAAAATAAATCGAAATAGCAAAATCAGTGTATAGCCGCCCTCCATTTTGTTGTTTTGTTCATTTTTATTGATTTTGTATGTATACATGCGTATCTAGAAAGTCGAATACAATATTCATGATGATTAAAAAGGATATCATTTTCACATATAAAATCCCCTCGACCGAAAATCATATCAAATCCTCACAGTGATCTCCTGTGATATACCATGATGAGATATATAAAACATCATGTTATTATATATTTTATATACCTTATTCTTAATATGTTATATTATTTTGTTAAGATATCTTTTTTTTTTTTGGGATCAAAGTTGTTAAGATATCTTACTCTAATAATATTATATACATACGTATAATGTATTGTAATATTATAAGAAAAAACAAATTAAATGAAGAATTGTATCACGAACTGATGGAAGAAGACATGCAGATATAAAAGGTCAAGAAGTCAACGCCTTGAGAAAGCGAATAGCACCTTAATCAGAACAACGGTATACGTGCCCTAATTATATCCGTACACGTGGCAGAAAGCAAGTGACAAAAGTGTACAATGCAAAATAGAAGTGGTCGTTGCGCGTCAGGTGAAGATTGGGCCGTGATGTAAAAGCCCATCACCGTTGAGTGGTTGGGTGATAACTAAATGGTCCCCACATTAACTAGAAAGGCTATTTCAAAGAGTTTGAAACAATTATGTTTTTCCCAAACATCGATAAAGATATACATTTTCATGTCAATAGTTCAAAATAATCTTCTATAACTAGATGGCTATTTGAAAAGGTTTGAAGCATTACAATTTTCTTAATTTGTGGGAATCTTATTACACTTTTCCCACTAGTTTCATTACAGAGTTGCGTTATAATTGTAAAAAGATGTCAAATTTGTTAGCATACATAGTAAATAAAGTTAGAACCACAAAACATACGGAGTATAAATTAACTTTCAATGGGTTGAGAAAAAGGCCATACAAGAATGAGATTCGCACTAGAGGATTTGATTGACAAATAAAAAAAGGAAATGTCATTTCTTCTTATTTGTAATATAACAAAACAAATTCAATCTTACTTTCTACATTCCACTAAAGTCTTATGAATTGGAGAATTCTTTCGTTACGGAAACATTATATTAATTATTATTGAAGTTTGATATATAATATGTTCCTTTATAGTTCAAAATACACTATCGATTAGATTAAGAATTCTTCCGATTAACGACTCTACAATTTAACCTAATCTCGCCAGGTTTCTTAGACTGCAAGTCACCCAGCTTCACCATCCCTTCCGCAAATGCCTTGAAAAACTCTGTTTCGTTCTCACTAAACATTTTCACATACTCTCTCGTCTCGGGCGAAGTATACAATGTTTGATCGGAGTTAAGGAATCCTCTCCTAGAAACCAAGTCTTTGAAATACTGATTATCAAACACTTTAGCAGTTGCGTCCATGCCGCTTGTAACGTTTTCATCTCCTCCATTGGGACACAATTTGCTCATTTTCTCTCGGTAGATTGGTTCGAAAGCCGGGTCGGATTTTCCTGAACCAGATTGGTTATAAAGTCTAGTCGTGATCGAGAAACATCGAGCTTCGCCGATAGAGTGTGCTCCAGATAGAGCCACCAGATCTTTTGTAGAAAGATTAAATCTTTGGAAGAGATCAATTAAGCTTGTGGCGTTTAATCTTGAACTTGGTATTATGTCGTCTGAATCCTTTTGACTTGCAGTTAAGCTGTCTTTTCTCCCTAGCTTTACTTCCCAGTCCGGTCCACCTGTCTGGTAACAAATTTACCAACCAAATTAAACCCCAATTAATAAGTAAATCAAATTAAACTTACGCGTAGAAAAATTTAATTATGTTTAATGTGGATTAACCTGAATTGAAGCGATTCTATATCAAACAAACAAAAAAAGATCTTAGGATTGAACTGGGTTTTAATACGGCTAGAATGATTTTAACGGATTATCACATCGGATACCACTATGTGAGAATTTTTAACCATCACTACCCTAAGTTAATCACAATACCCCCTCTCTTTAAGTGAAAAGACGAAAATACCCCTGAACTTTTTTAAATGAAATATCACATAGTATTACCCATTATTACACCTTAGTATCCCCTAGTATCCCCTAGTATTACACTAGTATTACACTAGAGTATTACCCAGTATTACACCCTAGTATTAGGGGGTAGAAGGGATTCGAACCCTGGTCGCGCGAGCGCAGGTGACGCGCGTGGAGCTCGCAACCACTGAGCTCCCGTGTTTTTCTTTGTCATCTTACCGATTTAATTATATTTAACATTTACAACCATTCATTAAGGGTAAAATCGACATTTTACCAGAGAGGGAGATTTGTGATTAAAATTTGAGAAGAGTGGTATATGAGATGAGTACCCGAATCTAACTCTCTATGTTCGAGACTAATTCCAGTAATTTTTTTGAACCAAACTTAGGTTCAGTTTCTTTTTTTATAAGAAAAAGAGAGGATAAATTGATTAAAAACTAATTTGTAACGAACCAAAGCAAATTATACATCTGATTAAAAATCATCGAGCCGAAACAATAGTAAAATATATTCAATTATCCAAATTTGTATAAAACCAATACTCTGGAGAAGTAAAAATTCAACAACCCTAATTAAATACATTAGCAAGTGTAAGTTACTACGTCGACGGATTAGATCGGCGTAGTCTAACCCTAACACGGTTAATCTTATAAAAGTCACATCATTGAGTGATGTCTGGGACGAAACTAATATTACATGATGTGGTTCTGGAACTAGGGAATTACGGATTTCGGCCCAAAACCTCCTAGTAATAAAAAAAAAAAAATTGCTCTATATAGCCTTAGGACATTAATTACAGCTTTTTTTGTTTCCCTACTATAAAATTTATGCCGACAAAGGAGAGTGAAGAAGAACTTACTAGGGCAACTGCGTCACGAGAAGCCATGATGATAATGTCAGCACAAGAAACAGTTGCAGGACAAGCCTTCTCTAATGCTTCTTTAATGTTGTCTATTACGTCAAACGATCTCAGTGATCCTATGTTAGCAAGTGAGAGTTTTTCTCCCAACAACGTTGGTGTGTCATCGAGCAATACAGAACCATCACATCCCTACACAAATAATAAAACAAAACAATAGTTAGTTTATAAAATTTGTAAATCTCTGTGAATTTGTTGTGTATTATTGTTAACCTCAAGAGTATATATATGTTACAAGAGACTTGATAGACAAGGATATATGAAGATATACATAAGATACGCTATCTACTAAATAGGAGAATATACTTTTCCGTAACACTCCCCCTCAAGGTGGAGCGTATAAGTTAAGAACGCCTAACTTGGATCGCAGATAACAGAACTGATCACGACCCAGAGCCTTAGTAAAGATGTCCGCCGGTTGCTCAGTAGTGGAGATGTAGGATGTAGCAAGAGTCCCGGTAGTGATTTCATCGCGAATAAAGTGACAGTCCCCTTCTATATGCTTAGTCCGTTCGTGAAAGACCGAGTTTACTGCAATGTGAATCGCAGCTTGACTGTCACAATAAAGTTGCATGGGCTGAGAATGAGAGACACCAAGAAACGTGAGAACTTCCTTTAACCAGAGCAGCTCCTTACATGTCATAGCCATGGCGCGATATTCCGCTTCCGCAGAGGAGAGAGAGACTCGTGCTTGTTTTTTAGTCTTCCAATTGATAGGTGAATCACCGAGCATGACCATATATCCGGTGAGTGAACGACGTGTAGTCGGACAAGCGTTGAAATCAGAATCGCAGTAGGCATTGACCTGAAGCGGAGAGGTGGAAGATAGAACGATACCCTGGCCTGGTGCGTTCTTCAAGTAACGAACTAGCCGTTGAGCTGCGTTCCAGTGATCGTCAAGCGGAGTCTGCATAAACTGAGCAAGAATGTTGACTGCATAGCTCAGTTCTGGTCGAGTATGAGTAAGATAGACAAGGCGACCAACGAGGCGTCGGTACTGATCGGGAGCAGAGTGCGGTTTGCTAGTAGATGACAACAGCTTGTGTTGTTGTTCCAATGGCGTGTCAACAGGGCGAGCACCAGAGAGGCCGCACTCATGAATAATATCAAGACAGTATTTTCTTTGAGAAAGAAATATACCATCAGGTCCTCGTGCGACCTCAATACCGAGGAAGTATTTTAACAAGCCAAGATCCTTCATTTTGAAACATCGACTAAGGTAAGCTCTGAACGAGGAGATAACCGCAGAATCATTCCCACATACGATCAAATCATCGACGTAGACGAGTACATGAAGTATAACTGAACCGCGAGTATAGGTGAATAGAGAGTTATCCTTGTGAGAACGAATAAATCCATAGTCAAGAAGTGCAGTAGATAGTTTCGAAAACCAACATCTAGGAGCTTGACGAAGACCATAAATGGATTTCTTCAACTTGCATACAAGAGAAGGATCGTCGGGAAGAAACCCCGGAGGCGGTTTCATGTAGATATCTTCATCAAGGTCTCCGTGTAAAAAAGCATTGTGAACATCCATTTGATGGAGTTCCCAATTCTTGATCGCAGCAACACTTAACAGAACACGCACAGTTTGCATCTTGGCCACAGGTGCAAATGTTTCAGAAAAATCCACACCTTCTTGTTGGTGATTTCCGAGAGCAACAAGACGCGCCTTGTAACGTTCAAGAGTACCATCCGATTTAAATTTCAACCGATAAACCCATTTTGAACCGAGAGCTTTAACACCTGGTGGTAAGCGTGTAAGAGTCCATGTTTCGTTGAGTTCCAGAGCGTCGATCTCCTTACGCATTGCCTCACGCCATTCAAGTATCTGAACAGCTTGTTTATAGGTAACCGGTTCATCTACCAACGTCACAGCTGCTAGGAAACGTTGATGAGCAGAACTAAAATTATCACAGGAGACAAAGTCCGAGATAGGATAGAAACATGTACCTGAAGATGCTGGAGAGGAGTCAGTGTTGAGAGAGACGAGGGTTTTATCATAGCGAGTTGAGTAAGTGTAGTAAGGTTCAAGAAGAACAGAACGTTTACGTTCTCGGTGACCACGTCCAAGTGGCTCGGTTCCGAGATCAAGTGTAGGAGAAGTATCAATAAGAGACTCAGACGAGTTTGGTTCGTCCGTGGGAGACGAGACGGAGATAGGTGTAGGAGACTCATGTGAGGAACTCCCCCTGTCCACAATCGGCATAGAGGACACATCATGATCAATTTCATCGGCCGGGATTATAACAGGAGGTGTAACCGCCGGTGCTGAAGCTGAAATTTCAGAATCCGAGTATGGGAAAATACTCTCTTGAAAGACGACATCGCGAGAGATAAAAAAATCTTGTCTCTCAATGTCATATACTCGCCATCCTTTTTGGTTATGAGGATAACCCATAAAGACACATTTCCGTCCCTTTTCTTGAAATTTATCGCGCTGAGCCGAGTGTCGCTTAGCAAAGCAAAGACAACCGAACACTCGTAGATGATCATATAGAGGAGGAGATGAATGAAGGATCTCATATGGAGTGCGACCATTCAACAAAGAGGTAGGGGTTCGGTTGATCAAGTAAGCAGCAGTAAGAATACTTTCTCCCCAAAACTTAATAGGTAGCTTAGCTTGGAAGAGAATAGAGCGTGCCATGTTGAGGATATGACGGTGTTTGCGCTCTACACGACCATTTTGCTGTGGAGTATACACGCAAGATGTTTGGTGTGCGATGCCTTGTTCTTTAAAGAATGATCGGAGACCAAGAAATTCGCTGCCATTATCGCTCCTAACGATTTTAACTAGCTTTCCAAATTGTTTCCACGCCATTGCTACAAATTGCTTAATGATTGTAGCAACATCACTTTTGACGAGAAGAAGATGCGTCCAGACGGCTCGAGAGTGGTCGTCGACGATAGTGAGAAAGTAATGTGCTCCACATGAAGAAGCAAGCTTATAAGGTCCCCAAACATCGCAATGTATCAAAGAAAAACATGCTTCTGCTTTATTAATGCTTTCTGGGAAAACATATCTTGTTTGTTTAGCTTGAATACAAACTTCGCAGAAATCACTACTATCGCTACGAAAATCATCAAAATCCGATGAGCTAGATAGAAAGCTAGATAGAATCTTCGTAGATGGATGCCCCAACCGTTGATGCCACAGAGTCTTGCTTGATCGCTGAACGCTATGAGCTTGAGCCGAGACTACACCACGAAAATGATAAATCCCCTCTCTCTCGTCACCTGCTCCAATCAGCATCTTCGAAGTGCGGTCCTGTATAACACAAAGTTTGTCAGTGAAGATGGCAAAAGAAGACATCTCACGTAGTAGACGTGCCAAGGAGATGAGAGTGCAAGAAAGATCGGGAACAAATAGAACACGAGTGAGTCGAATGTGATCTCCGAGATGCAATGTTCCCTCTTTAGTAGCAAAGGTATGTTTCCCATTGGCAAGAACAATAATGCTCCGAGGAATCTCTTGTACATCCACCAGCAACTCATCATCGCCAGTCATATGGTGAGATGCTCCAGAGTCAAGTAAAATTTCAACACATGATCGCTTACCGGAGAGTTTGTCGTGACTTTGTGAGGGATCAGATTTGAGTAAGTTGACAATCGCGGACCACGTTTCTTTAGATACCCCAGGAAGATCAGGTACATCATCATCGTGACCAACTTGAGCATTGTTTGCTCTGTAGGAAGAGCGACCGCGTCCTCTGCCTCGCTGAGATCCTCGGCCACGTCCTCTAGGAGTATCGAATCGAGAGTAACCGCGAGAGTCACCATGCTTCTCAGTGTGCCATTCGGGTACACCGTGAAGTTGAAAACAGGTTTCGACGGAGTGATTGTTTCTCCCGCAGTGAGTGCACGGTCCTTGGTTAGAGCGTGCGACCGAGGCAATGGCATTGACACCAGATTTTACCGCAAAACCAACAGTTTCGATCCGTTCCTCTTTGCTTCGAGTAACGGTTAGGTGTCGTTCTTCGGAGACGACTTCAGAGTAGATTTGATCTAGTGACAGATCAGTGTCGTGATTCAGACGGCTAAGAATATTAGTCCGAGTAGTGCCGAAACGAGACGCATCCAGTCCCATAAGGAATTGATGTATTCGCTCCAAATCACGGCGTTGCACATGCTTTAGCTGTTGTGCACACGTAGAATTGTTACAGCAGCAATCGATGAAAGGCTCAAAGTCATCTAGATCATCCCACATGACCTTGAGTTTTCCAAAATAGTCCGCAACATCTTGCCCATCTTGACTGCATCCAACAATCGAGGCTTTGATTTGGTGAACTCGGGAAGCATTCCCAATAGAGTAACGGGTCTTAAGGTTATCCCACATAGCCTTAGCATTATTGACAAACGATATTGCCTTCTGAACCTTAGGGTCAAGACTTGCGTAGAGCCATCCACAAATCATCGAATTGGTTTGGATCCAACGTTGGTAATCTGTAGAGGTAAAGGCGGGTTTGGACAAGGACCCATCAATAAAACCGAGCTTGTGCTTTGCCACAAGGTTGTTGCGTGCAATCTTGGCCCACTTCTCATAATTTTCACCGATGAGAAGCATAGGAGTCAAAACGTGATGGGGATGGTCCGAGGAAGAGAGATGATAAGGAGAAGACGAGATGGTCTCCGTAGGAACAATGGTGCGTGATTCATCACCCATCGAGAGGTAAAAGATTAGTAGTAGTAGAGGATTTTAGTAGAGAGTTTCGATTTAGGTTTTTAGAGAGCTAGGGTTTTAGAATTTTCCCTTAGCTCTGATACCATGTAAATCTCTGTGAATTTGTTGTGTATTATTGATAACCTCAAGAGTATATATATGTTACAAGAGACTTGATAGACAAGTATATATGAAGATATACATAAGATACGCTATCTACTAAATAGGAGAATATCCTTTTCCGTAACAAAATTATATATATAATTTTTCAGAAATTGATCTACCGAAATGTGGTTCATGATTTACATTAACAAAGCAATCATGAAATTGAAAACGCATAACGGAGGCAACACTTCGAGCTTCTTTCAGCATAGCTTTTCTCATCTCTTCTCTCACGATAGATTCAGCTTTAGGACATGTGTTGCCATAGAATCCTGGCTGGAGAATTTCTCCGGCCACCGTCGTAAAGAGAAGCACGCAGAGGAAAAGATTAGGAACTAGATCCATATACTTCTTTTATTCTTATTCAAACTAAAAAAAATATATATATATTTCCTGGTTTAGTCTCTATGTTTATATATATACTTCTCTAATTAGTGAATTCATTATTGCTGCATAATAGTAGAGAAAAAGTGTATGCGCTATATTATTTACTTTGACTACTATAGTCAAATAACATATTGACTTTTGTAAAGTAATTAAATTCTTTCTTTTGTCAAGTTTATAATCTTATCTTACACATACACTTTGTATTTGTATGGCATAATAACAAAATCGTTGATATGCAAAACTTTACAAAAACAAAAAAAGGAGGAGATAAAATCAGCTGACTACAAATCTATTTAGGAAATCAGTTTTTCTTTTCTCCGAGTAATCAAAAACTAAAAAGCTATTTTAAAATCTACTAGATGACGAATTGAGTTAAAGTTAGGTGTTCAAACCATCGAAAAGCACAATTCAACTAATGATGGGACGTTGTTGGCTTAAGAAAATAACATATTTAGAGAATACAAACATAGGTCTTAACAGTTCTTTAGATTTATGATTAGATTAAGACTTAATTATTTCGATTAACGACTCTACAATTTAACCTAATCTCGCCAGGTTTCTTAGACTGCAAGTCACCCATCTTCACCATCCCTTCCGCAAATGCCTTGAAAAACTCTGGTTCCTTCTCACTAAACATTTTCACACTCTCTCTCGTCTCGGGCGAAGTATACAATGTTTGATCAGAATTCATAAATCCTCTCCTAGAGACCAAGTCTTTGAAATATTGATTATCAAACACTTTAGCAGTTGCGTCAATGCCGCTTGTAACGTTTTCATCTCCTCCCTTGGGACATAATTTGCTCATTTTCTCTCGGTAAATTGGTTCGAAAGCCGGATCGGATTTTCCAGAACCAGATTGGTTATAGAGTCTAGTCGTGATCGAGTCACATCGAGCTTCACCGATAGAATGTGATCCAGATAGAGGCACCATGTCTTTTGTAGAAAGATTAAATCTTTGGAAGAGATTAATCAACGTTGTGGCGTTAAATGCTGGACTCGGCATGATGTCGTCTGAATCCTTTTGACTTGCGGTTAAGCTGTCTTTTCTCCCTAACTTTACTTCCCAGTCCGGTCCTCCTGTCTGGTATCGAAGATATATATGTTTAAAACCCAAATTAATCCTTCAACACTGTAGTAAATCAAATTAAAGTGTGGTAAGACTATGTATTATTAGATTAGATTTATGAACACATTTGATCCTACAAAGACCTTAAAACTTATGATACTAGCTGATTAGGGAAGAGATCGTAAGAGCAGCTTACTAGGGCAACTGCGTCACGAGAAGCCATGATGATGATGTCTGCACAAGAAACAGTGGCAGGACAAGCCTTTTCTAACGCTTCTTTAATGTTGTCTATTACATCAAACGATCTCAAAGAACCTAAGTTAGCAATTGAGAGTTTTTCTCCCAACAACGTTGGTGTGTCATCGAGCAATACAGAACCATCACATCCCTACACAAATAAAACAAAACAATATATGATTCTATATAGTGCAGAAATTGATCTACCGAAATGTGGTTCATGATTTACATTAACGAAGCAATCATGAAATTGAAGACGCATAACGGAGGCAACACTTCGAGCTTCTTTCAGCATCGCTTTTCTCATCTCTTCTCTCACAATGGATTCAGCTTTAGGACATGTGTTGCCGTAGAATACTGGCTGGAGAATTTCTCCGGCCACCGCCGTTAAGACAAGCAGCCAGAGGAAAAGATTAGGAACTAAATTCATACTTTTTTTTTTTTAATTCAAACGAAAAGTAAGAATTCAAAATATATATTTTCTGGTTTAATCCCCATGCATGTATATATATATAAACATTCCTGGAATTATTGAATTTCTTATTTCATGGTAGTGTAACATTTTGTATTATTCGTCTCTGAGTGTGCATTGCTATTATTTACTTTGACTACTATAGTCTATAGTCAAAGCACATCTTGGCTTTTGTAAATATATGCAAATAAAAATGAAGAAAATGTAATATTAGCAAACATTGCGCGTAACAATTAATTATTTAAAATGGTGTCTACAAAAATAAAATGAGTATTAAACCCAAAACCCATCGCTGCGAGTGCGACGCCGCCGGCTAAAACAGAAACTCGGCGACGGATTTAAAAAAAAATGGGAAGAGGAAGACGACATAGAGGTCGTTCGCAGAGAAATCAATTACAAGATAGCAAAGAAAAACCCCTCAAATCCGATGCTTCCTTTGATTCCAACATCCAGAACCGCACCTGGTCGAATCTTGATTTCGAGGAGTATTACAAGGTACTACTGTTTAAGAATCAATGGTAATGGCTTCTCCATGGATCTGAAAGTGTATTGTCTTGTTTTGGTGCATAGGAGCAAAGGATAGTGAAGGCAGAAGAGTGGGATTCGTTCATGGAGATTCTTCGTAAGCCATTGCCTGCTGCTTTCAGAGTTAATTCCAAGTATGCTAAGTTTATTTTACACTCTTGGAACGTTTCATTTCAAGATAATAATACTTCAAAGCAAATGCTAAAGATTTCTCGATTCTTAGTGGCCAATTTTGCGATGAGATTCGGTCCATATTGGAGAATGATTTCGTGAAATCTCTTCAGGCTGAGGTAAATTCATGAATACTTTTGTAGATCTCATTGCTAATAATCTACACAAAGAAGCTATTTTTTCTTCTCAAATGTTGGTTTTTTTCTTTTCCCTTACTTAAGGCTATAGAGAGTGGTGAATTGGAGGCTATCAAGCCCTTGCCTTGGTACCCTAAGAGTCTTGCTTGGCATTCTAATTTTTCACGGAAGGAGATTAGAAAAAACCATACACTTGAGAGGTACATTTTCAAAGATAACAAAAAATGGTTGTCTTTTGTTTTCATGCATGTTGTTTCAGAACAAATCTTCAATTCTATTGTTTACTCACGTTAGTTCATGTTCTCTTCTATTGTTTAATTCAGGTTTCATGAGTTTCTAAAGTTAGAAACAGAAGTTGGGAACATGACCAGGCAGGAAGCGGTTAGCATGGTATGGTACTAGTGTAACGCTCTTTAAATGCATTAAACGATTACATTTTATAGTTTTCAATGATCATGTAGGTGCCTCCTCTTTTCCTTGACGTACATCCAGATCATTTTGTCCTCGACAGTGAGTGATTTTTATTCGGCATTGTTTGAGATGGCTATGGACTTGAGGAGTAATGGTCAACTGATTCACTTGTATTCTCTTCTCTTTTGTCTGAACAGTGTGTGCTGCACCTGGTTCCAAGACATTTCAGCTGCTTGAAATAATACATGAAACATCAGAACCAGGATCTCTACCTACTGGAATGGTTTGTAATACTCTTTTTTGGTTGATAGATAATTTTATCTTTCACTAATTGCTTTGGTCTGAATCAGGTGGTGGCGAATGATGTTGATTATAAAAGATCTAACCTTCTTATTCACCAAACGAAAAGAACGTGTACGACCAACTTGATGGTCACTAACAATGAAGGTCAACATTTCCCTAACTGCAACTCGAAGAGAACCTTGTCCATAGCATCTGAGATTTCTCATCATCCCATTGATCAGCTTCTCTTTGATCGTGTCCTATGCGATGTACCGTGTAGTGGTGATGGTACTCTGCGCAAGGCTCCAGACATATGGCGAAGATGGTTTCTATATTTACAAGCTTCCAAATTGACATTTTTTTTTTAATTCCACTTGCTTCAAATTCTTATTTTTTCTTTTCTGCACAGGAATTCTGGATCGGGAAACGGACTTCATAGTCTACAGGTTGTGCTTGCCATGAGAGGTAAGCTTTTTTTCTCAGATGACCCGACTCACAGAATCTCATGTCTTGAATTTAATCTGCGTTGTCTGGTTTCAGGTTTGTCTCTGCTAAAAGTTGGTGGGAGAATGATATACTCAACGTGCTCAATGAACCCAATTGAAGATGAAGCTGTTGTTGCTGAAGTAATTCATTAGTTTCTTTCTTCTTTCTCCATAAACCCGTTCTTCTGGATGCTGATATATTGTTAGCAAGTATTCTTCAGATTCTGAGAAGGTGTGGATGCTCTGTTGAGCTTGTAGATGTCTCAGATAAGCTTCCTGAACTTATCCGAAGACCAGGTCTTAAGAAATGGAAGGTAAACGAAATTTCTATCACTTTGAAGCAAAGAAAAACAGTAGTGGAATTTTTACTCTTGTTTGTATCTGTGTGGATTCAGGTGCATGATAGAGGTGGCTGGTATAGATGTTACAAAGATGTTCCAAAATCGCAAAGAGACGGAATTTTGAAAAGCATGTTTCCTTCTGGTAGAAGCGATAAAGACTCAACAGGTGGCGGAATCAGCTGTGAAGAAATGACTTCTATCTCTTCTGATGAATCAGCCGAGGAAGTCTGTGATCTTCCCCTTGACCGCTGTGTGAGGATACTGCCTCATGATCAGAACACTGGGGGATTTTTCATTGCAGTCCTTCACAAAGTTTCACCTTTACCAGGTGAGTTTGAAGAACTTTCGAGTGCATAACCTCTCTAATTGGTTCTTTAATAGGATTGGCGAATTATTTTCTTGCAGAAATTCAGGAGAAACTAAATCAGAGAAGAAACTTGTCTACTAGAAACAGAAACTCATATGAGAAGTCTTCATATGAAGCAGTCTCTGACACTGTGGTTACTAAACCCGAGGAGGGTGCACAGGAAATAGTTCTAAAAGAATCAGCTTCAGATAACGGCTTGATGCCGCCTGAGAAAGAAAGCACCAGCAAAGAAGGCATTATGGAATTGGCTCAAGAACTTGATGGAAATGGAAAGAGAAAAGTACCACCAGTGCAAGGGAAATGGAAAGGCCTTGACCCTGTTGTTTTCTTGAGAGATGAAACAGTGATTGACGGGATCAAAACATTTTACGGCATCAAAGATGAATCCTTTCCCTTGTATGGTCATCTCGTGAGTAGAAACAGCGACACGAGCAGCAAAGGCAACGTGAAGAGGATTTACTATGTTTCAAGATCGGTTAAAGATGTTCTTGAGCTTAATTTTGCGGTTGGGCAGAAGATTAAGATCGCATCTGTTGGCCTCAAGATGTTTGTAAGCACCACTTATTTTTCATTGCTCACTATCAAATATACTAAATTGCATGCAGTTACGGCTTTTGTTGATTTTTATTATAACTGACCGAAACGCAGGAGAAACAGTCAGCAAGAGAATGTGAAGCCAACTCTTGCTCATTCCGGATAACGTCAGAGGGATTGCCAGTGATCCTTCCGTACATGACCAAACAAATACTTTACGCAACAATGTTGGATTTCAAGAATCTCCTGCTATACAAATCGATCAAGTTCCCAGATTTCGTCCTACCACAGTTTGGCCAGAAGGCAGCAGAACTAGCCATGGGATATTGTGTGGTGGTTCTCGTCGACGGTATGTATATAATAAGATACGTTTTGATCATATTGGGATATGGTTTTAAAGGTTTTTTTGGCTTCCTACAGGTACTCAGAAGCTCGGGTCTGAACTAGTCAAAGTGAATTCTTCAACAATAGCCATTGGATGCTGGAAGGGAAAGGCTAGCTTAACCGTTATGGTCACGACAGTGGATTGCCACCAACTTAACCAGAGGCTTTGTGATACAAAAGTTCTGAACCTCAAGCTAGTTATTACCGTGTGATATTACCAAAAGTAAAAGAAAAGTGGCTAAAGAGGCCTCTTTAAGACTGTTGTTTCACATTTCAATCAAAAGCTATTGTTCCAACAATACTCTTTCTATCGGTGTCTAATTGCACCACTGTTTAATGAACCAGTAAAACAAGCCAGATTCCAAAAGAATATACAATGGAGGAAGTAGCATTCTCTATCACCAGAATTCAGTGGGAAAAAAAATCGAATTTTGCGTGTAACAACACAGATCAAGAAGAATTGCAACACATGCTGGTCTTAGCGGGAATCTTCTGTCCGGGACCTGGGATGACAATCTTCTTACCAGCCAACGAACCAGGGTTATTTGACTCGCCTTGATTCTCGGCAGCAGATGCGAGATTCTTCTTGTTCACTGTATTGAAGATCTCTGTCATAAGAGTGTTGAAGGAGTTCTCGACATTGGTTGCGTTTAGAGCTGATGTCTCGAGGAAAAAAAGCCCTTCCTTCTCAGCAAACTCTTTGGCGTCTTCGGTGGGAACTGCTCTTTGATCTTCTAGATCAGACTTGTTTCCAATGAGGATGATGACAATGTTCTTATCAGCATGTGCCCTCAGCTCTTCAAGCCAACGAGGGATGTGGTCGAAGGTTTCACGTTTTGTCATGTCATAAACAAGCATTGCACCAACTGCTCCTCTGTAGTATGCGCTTGTAACCGCTCTGTATCTGCTTAGTTAAAAGATGAACCAAAGATGAATATCCATGGAGGGGAGTGATCTCCACATCTGTTTTTGGTATAAGATCATCCCCAAGAAAGGAATAACACACTTGAAATGTCTAATCTAAACGAGTAAAGACGAAGAATCTCATTTTTCAATCTACTGAGATCTGCAAAGTAGCATTATTCCTCGTTTATCACATTCCAGTCTCGGCCTTAGTTTATGTGATCAGATGACCTTATTGTTCGATCCGATCAAACCCTAGGTAAATTACAAATTCAGGATCTGGTCAAAGCGGACCCATAATTCATGAGAAGCACAAAAAGGGGGAAAATCTCTAGTCAAACCCAAGTCGCTTTCAGGGGAAAATACAGATCCAGTGGAAATTCATTTCAGAGATCAATAAAATTCGCATTCAAAAATCGCAGAAAACGTACCTTTCCTGACCGGCGGTGTCCCAGATCTGAGCCTTGACGCTCTTTTCTTCAATGACGAGCGTACGAGTCTGGAATTCGACGCCGATGGTGGCCTTAGAATCCATGCTGAATTCGTCTCTAGCGAATCGAGCAAGTAGCTGTGACTTCCCTACCGCCGAATCGCCGATCAGAACAACCTTGAACACGTAGTCCACTTTATTCGATGCGCCGCCGTATCCGCCTCCGCCAGCCATCTTCTTCGTCTGCAGACGGCGAGCTACGTTGCTGGTTGCCTTATTAGAGTTTCTTCTCTAGCGTAGAGAAAAGCGAGTTGGTGACTGATTGATAGATTGATTTTAATCGTTGTGTTCACTGTGATCCACTGTGCGATAGTCTTTGGTAAATAGAGAGTCGGAAGAGCCACGATCATGACACATGGAATCAAAGAAGGCGTAAAACACGTGGACAAAATCGATCAAGAATTTTTTGTTGAGGGGAGCACAGGAACAGATTTAACAGTTATACAGGAGATCAGATTTGGATTAAGCGAGCGGGACACAATAATTGATTAGTGGGCCCCTAAACCGAGTTCGCAAATTATTTGGCAATGAAAACTTTTTGAGTCCCAAGCCAAAGGCACAAATGAACTTGTACTGGCGAGCCATACCGACAAGGAATCCACAGTCCAAGGAAAATTTAAACTGAAGTTTCGACCATGTCTTTCTGTCCTCGAGAATCCATAAGGTGATATCACTTCCCTCGTAATCAAAACATCGAGAAATGGCTAATTTGTCTTTGAATCTCACCACCACATCACTTGAACAAAAACTGAAGTCTTCAGTTTGAAGATCCAAGTACATTAGGAAGTTGTCTACAAATGATGGCTCTCTGTAGTATGCTATCTTTCCTCCAAGGCAGAGTCAATGGCATGTAGCATTATTTTCGCGATTGCTTTTCAAATCAAATGTTATTTTCTGCAATCGAAATTCATACTATTATCTAAGTGTATTATAGATACGGTCAATAAAAAGTTTCATATCGTCTTGAATTATATCCAGAACACGTTTCACCCTCTCAACATAATCCTCTCCTGTATAGATATGACTGGGTTTTATAATGTCTACACGACCCTTGTTCTCACAGATTCCCATGTTCTTAGATCTGCAAAAGGCAGTGGAAACAGTGTTTTATACTGAAATGCTTCAGTATTTTAGGGTCATGGAGAATTTTTTCTAAATACTATATAGTCGGATTGTTGTTGTGTGTGTGTGTGTGTGTTTTTTTTTTTTTTTTTGCTGGAAACAACAATCCAGACGAAAAACATTAGGAAAAGAATAGAAAAAAAAAACAAATTTAAAAGATTAGGAAAAGGCAAATGGCCCATGCAGGTTTCGAACCTGCGACCTTCGCGTTATTAGCACGACGCTCTAACCAACT
Source organism: Eutrema yunnanense (assembly GCA_002933935.1). NCBI lineage: Eukaryota > Viridiplantae > Streptophyta > Magnoliopsida > Brassicales > Brassicaceae > Eutrema > Eutrema yunnanense. The sequence continues at coordinate 71,846 of PKML01043605.1, read as the reverse complement.
GAGCTAATGGGCCATTTTGTTATATCATTTTCCTTGCAATTACTTAGAATATAATCTAAGATGTATTCATTTCTGAAGTCTACTACAAACAGCCAGAAGACAGAGATCATTAACTAGAACGAGTTTCACGTTTGTAGTTGTAGATATGTAAAAAGGAATTTACAGTAGTAGTCACACGGTTTAACATTAAGTTAACTTAAAGAACAAAAACATGACATCGCCTGGACAAGGAGCTTCGACCAGGTTTACTCCTCCTAAAGAGGCATTTGGGGTTTTTAAAACCAGGTCATACAAAACAAAGGGAAACGAGTTCTTGGAATCAAAAAGTATATTTAAAAAAAAAAACCGCACTCAAGACAGACGCTGACTAGAGGTTCTTCTCTTCCTGAGCCGTTCCGCAACAATGAAGGCCAGTTCAAGAGACTGGGACGCATTGAGCCTTGGGTCACAGTGTGTGTGGTAGCGAGAGCTTAAGTCATCGTAGGTTACAGTACGGGACCCTCCAATGCATTCTGTCACGTTCTGACCTGTCATCTCTAGATGGATACCTCCTGCGTGGCTTCCTTCTTGCTCGTGCACATCAAGGAATGCTCTAACTTCAGCCTATAAAGAGACAGCAATCACTGTTATGCTAAAAGCTATATACATGTTATGCTGATGGAAGGTTTAGCTTATAAAGTGTGTACCAGGATTGAGTCGAAGGCTCGTGTTTTGAGACCGCATGGTGCTTTGATGGTGTTTCCATGCATAGGATCGCAGACCCATGTCACAATCTGGCCTGACCTGCGGACTGCTCTGATCAGGTGGGGAAGCTTAACCCTCATGTTCTCGGCACCCATTCTCACAATCACAGTGATTCTTCCAGCCTTGTTGTGAGGATTCAGGATTTCGACTAGCTTGACCAGCTCATTTGGATCCATTTTGTTGCTCACCTGCATCAAGTGTTTTGGACATTCAGCAATTCCCCTTTAAATTATAAGCCAATAACTCTGGTTATCCAGTTGGCAACTCAAAACAGCTATCACTGAGAGAAAAGACAATCGAAAACGTCTGACTAGCAAGATAAGAAGAAAACAAAAAAAGCTTTCCTTCTTCACAAACCAAAGTTAATATCTACCTAATCCTTTAAGGTTGAGTATTACAGTAGCAAGCTGCATATTATATATGCGTTGAATTATATATTATCTTTTAAGAGGTAAATTACCTTAATCCCGAGAGGATTAGCAATCCCCCTGAGAAACTCGACATGAGCACCATCCAATTGTCGGGTACGCTCCCCGCACCACACCATGTGAGCAGAGCAATCATAGTACAGACCAGAAGTTGAGTCCAACCTTGTGAGAGACTGTTCATAAGGCAGAAGCAAACACTCATGGGATGTGTAGAAATCAGTTGTGGTCATGAGTGGATGATCAGTGGTAAGTCCACATGCAGACATGAACCCCAAGGCCTCATCAACCCTGTTGGCTAGTTCCTGGTACCTGTACAATAAAAACAGAGTAAACAGATAACATTTAAAATAGATCCGTCCTGGTTTCTTGGGATAAAATCTTTTCCTTTCAAAGCAATTTCTTTGCATTATTAAGATTAAAAACACCAAGTCAAGGCAGTCGAAAATCTAAAGACTCAAGGCTGAAAAAAGCGATTTTTGAGCAGTTTGATATACCTGTCAGCTTGCTCACTTTGCTCAGCAAAATCAAGGTTCCATTGTGTAACTCTTTGAATTGCTGCATACCCTCCTGTGGCAAAGGCTCTAAGAAGGTTCAAAGTTGCTGCAGATTGCGTGTAAGCCCGAATCATCCTATTGGGATCAGGGGTTCTGGATTTCTCATCAAAAGTGTCGCCATTGATGTTGTCTCCCTTGTAGCTAGGTAATTTGACACCATCCTTCTCCTCGAAAGGGTCAGATCTAGGCTTGGCAAATTGACCAGCCATTCTCCCGACCTTAATCACCGGAACTTGGCCGCCGAACGTAAGGACAATGCTCATCTGAAGCAGAACCCTAAACGTGTCTCTGATATTGGTAGCATTGAACTCCTTGAAACTCTCAGCACAATCCCCTCCCTGGAGAAGAAAAGCCTTGCCGACGGCAGCATCCGCCAACCTCTCTTCCAGGTTCCTGGCTTCTCCGGCGAAAACAATCGGAGGAAACGCTTCGATCTTCTTGAGCACAGACTCGAGCTCGTTCGCGTTGGGGTAATCAGGGAGTTGCAGAGCTTTCTTCAATTTCCAGCTCTCCGGTGTCCATTTCAACGATGACGACGCCGGAGCAACGGATTGCTTGACTGAAACAGCGTTTCTAGCCGGCTCAGACGCGTGCACTGCCGTAACGAGGTTAACGGACCTAATCTTGGTGGTGACGGTGAACGAAGATTGACGGTTGCTCTGACGGTGAGAAAGACGCGCGTCGCCGCCGTAGATAGATCTGGAGGAGAGAGATGAGGCGTTCGAAAGAGCCATCTTTGATTTGGTTTTCAGGTGAGAGAGAATGGCAATGGAGGCGGTTGATGATGAGAGCAGAGAGATCAATTTATAGGGAAGAAGCCTCCCGAGATTTGTTACAGAAAGGGTTTGGTTTAGACTTTTCAGACAAATCTTACAAAGCGTTGTTGGGGAATTTTAGATGTGAAGCCGTCGAGGGGTATTTCCGTAAATTGTTTCTTCGAGATATTTTTCCCAGCTCTTTACACATTAAATAAACGTTTTCTATAGCTCAAAAAAATAGTATGAATTTTCTAATAGATGTTGACCAAAATATATATATTTATCTTAATTTTAAATGTGCAAAGTAGGAATTTTTCTTTTTGGTTAAACTGATTGAACCAATCCGAATTCGTGTAAATAACATCTTTGAAAACCTTTTTTTGTGGTCTATAATTCGATTTACTGGGTAATCTAATTTACGGGACAAAGATAACAATAATGCATATCACTATATTAGAATGTGTTGACTAGTTTATTTCTTTCCAAAAATGGATTTGAAACTATAATCTTTACTGTTAATTAAATTTTGTTGAAAACCACGTTATGCAACCTAGAAATGAAAGACATTTGAATATAATCGTAAGTTAGTTCATTAAATAAATTATTCATCTCAACGATTATAGTTAATTAAATAGTCATCATCTAAAAAAACCACGTTATGACACGTACGTAACTCTCTTGCAGGTAGCTCATAAGAAAATTCAAAGTGTTAATTGACAAACTTATCAAAATTGAGATGATGACAACAAAATAAACACTTTAGAAAAATTAAGAAGAGAAAACCGGAAATCCGATAAATGACATAAATATCCCTTCACCAACCAAATCCACCACTTAGCAAGTTGCATATGATAATAAGATTATGTATACTTCATCACCTAACACTAGGGGAGGGAAAAAAAAAACCAAACCGAATCAATCGAATTTAAATATATCGATCCAGACCAAACCGATTGATTTTTTTAAAACCGAAGTAAAACTAAACCAAATTATAATTGAACCGAACTAAACCTAAACCGAACCAAACTTATTTCGGTTGAGTTTGGCTAGAGTTTTATTCAATTCAAATCAACCAAACCAAACCAAACCCGAAATTAAACTGAAGTTCCTATGCCTACCTAACACGCCGAATCCTTTACAAGATATGGATTCATGGACCACGCTCTTTAAAATTTGGCACCATCTTGTATTAACATTAATTTTATACGAAAACTTTCTTAAAGTTTTAAAATATATTTAATAGAAAATCGAATATGAACCCTACCAAAATCGTTACAATAAATGTACTTTCAGTTTGATTACTATTATTTCATTAAGTCTAGCTACAATATTTTGAAAATTAACTCCTTAAGTCTCTAACATTTGTTTCTTGCTAAATATATATTTTTTTTTTAAAGTTTGATCCTTTCACCTCATCAACTAATATGAACAACAACTTCACTTCATTCAAACTCTGGACGTTTATTCTGATGAACCTTTCTTTCTAGATCACCTCTTTCCAACAATTTTACCCACCTGGCCACTATTGATATTTCTTGCTAAATAATACGATTCTCAAGTATATGGACAAGTTCTTCATGCTCGGCCATAGCCCTGGGCATTAAAACCGGAACAGAAAATTGGAACCGGAACCGACCCGAAATTTTCGGTTTGGATCGGTTCCGGTTCCGACCAAAATACCCATTAGATCCTGTATTGAAGATCCATGGATATCGGTTCGGTTCCGGGTATTACCCGGGAACCGAAATTACTAACCGAATACCCGAACATATATATACAAATATGCAATTACATATTTCGGGTATGTTCATTACATTTCGGATATTTTTATATTTCGGGTATTTTTATTTTTTACATTTCGGGTACTGGATATCCGAACATATATATACAAATTTTTATTTTTTACATTTCGGTTCCGGGTATTTTTATATTTCGGGTATTTTTTTAACATTTTTGTTTTTTACATTACAGGTATTTCTTTACATTTCGGGTATTTTTATTACATTTCGGGTACTGGATACCCGAATCGTTTGAGAACCGAAACTTTTCGGGTATAATATAAGTATTTCGGGTACTGGATACCCGAACCGTTTGAGAACCGAAACTTTTCGGGTATTTTACGGTTCTTAGTCTTCTATACCCGAACCGAACCGGAACCGATTGGTACCGAACCGGAACCGAACCGAAACCATTTCGGTACCTATATGGATCCTAAACCTCTATACCCGAAATACCCGGAACCGAACCGAATACCCGAACGCCCAGGGCTACTCGGCCACATGCTGATTTTTAATGATTTTTTTGTTTGCTATCTTGAATATGTGAATTGTTCATAAACCAACCTCATTTATTGATTATATGATTGAATATTTCTATCGAGATTACAAAGTCAACATACATAACTTTCAAAAAACAAACTATTACATAAACAGATATATACGCCACACATTGAAAAATATACATTAGAAAAAGTGAATTTGACAATGCTTTCTGTAGATAAGCTTTACTCGCTAATGAATCATTAAATCCATTATTTTCATTCGACGTATTCGATCTTTCTCTCATACAAATTGTGTGCGTGGATAGCATCTTTTGGCTGAATCTCCAAATTGCTATTAACCAACATAAAGACACGAAGAAGGAGGGGAATGACGAATATTGCATATGTCTCGTATCTTATTCTTTCTTTGCCACGCAGATGGGAATCTTCAAGACGAAACCGGTGAGACAAAAGACGGAGAGCATGGTAGAAATATTGGAAGCGACGTAGAACGACACTTCCGTTGGCACGGCATGAGTCCGTGCTTTGAGTCCGGTGAGAACGAAAATTCCAGAATCGATGACCATTCTGAACCACATCAGATCCCACCGCATCAACAATTTCTCCATCTCACAATTACAAAGTGCCTTCATCCCGTGAATTTCTATCGAGTCGAGGGAACGAGACATCATTCGATTCATGAAACGATCTATGATTATTTATTTCTAAATCTAGAAATTAAAAACAGAGGAAGAAAAGAGTACAACCAACGCCGGAGCCGACGTCGATCGGAAAAAAACATAGAGGAGAAAAGTTTTGTGACAATCGCACTTAGAGTGGCCTTGGGAGAGAGAAGCGGTTTCTGAGAGAAGACGTTGTCAGTATGGAGCATGAGTTTCTATTCGAATCAATACTTTTTTTCTCTTTTTCTTTCGAGTCAATATTTAGTCTTTGCTTTGAATCTAGAAAAGAATATATAAATAGGCTCAAAATACACTTCCAATTTGGTTCAAGTCAAAAACAAAAACAAACATGATCCAAGTCAAAAATTGGACTTTTACTATCATTGTAAGTGTCAATTTGATGAACAAACAAATGTGGTTTTACAAAAATAATTTAACCACGAGCCATTTGGTGTATGGTGGAAAAGTTAGTTAATAACCGTTGGTTGCAACGAAGATTAGCTTTTACAAATTGTAGCCACAGAATTTTTTTTTATTTTATCTAACAAAGACACAACAGCCACTACTCGAGGAGCTTCATTAATGGCGGTTTCTTGCAACCACTACTCGATTCTCCTCTCTCCATCAACCGCCGGTTCTTCTTCTTCCTCGGTTATCGGCGTTCCTCGTCTCCAAACGCTGCGTTTCAAACCCAGAAGCGTTTATCCGAGATCTAGAGTTTCCTATGTCTCGGCATCTTCACGTTCTCTCGAAGCTCTGATTTTCGATTGCGACGGTGTGATACTCGAGTCGGAGAATTTGCACCGTCAAGCTTACAACGATGCTTTCTCTCATTTCGATGTTCGTTCTCCTTCTTCTTCCTCTGAGCCTCTCAACTGGAGCCTCGAATTCTACGATAAGTTTCAGAATCTAGTCGGAGGTGGAAAACCCAAAATGCGATGGTACTTTAGAGAAAACGGATGGCCAACATCGACCATTTTCGATTCACCTCCACAGAATGACGATGATCGAGCCAAGTTGATCGATACTCTTCAGGTCACTCACTAAATTTCTTGCTAAAGCAAAACAAACAAATCTGTAATAAAAAGATGGTTTTATTTTGTTTTGCAGGATTGGAAAACTGAGAGGTACAAGGAAATCATAAAATCAGGAAGTGTAAGTAGAGATTATGAAAAATATGAATTTTCTACAATTAGTGGTATTCCTGAGAGAGAGAGAAAAAAAACTAAATCTCTCTGTTTTTTGCTTTCAGGTAGAAGCAAGACCTGGTGTAATAAGACTAATGGATGAAGCAAGAGCTGCTGTAATAAGATCTTCTTCAAGCTGTGTTAAATGTCCTAATTAAAAAGACTTTTTTATGATTTGGTTCTTGAAATGCTACAGGGGAAAAAACTAGCTGTTTGTTCTGCAGCTACAAAGAGTTCGGTTATATTATGTCTGGAAAATCTAATTGAAATCGTGAGTTGTTTCCTTTCGCCAATCTCTTATCAACCGTGCTTCTGTACAAATTGGTTCTTTAATCGGTTATAATTCATGTCTCCAGGAGCGATTCCAAGGACTCGATTGCTTCCTCGCAGGTGCACAATCTCTGTTCTGAGTTTTACTTACTTGGTGGCCTTTATGTGTCAAACACTTGTGTAAAGTTTCAATCCATTTGTTTGTATGTTTTGATTTGCAGGGGATGATGTTAAGGAGAAAAAACCCGATCCTTCGATATACATAACAGCTGCCGAGGTAAGCATAAATCCAACGAAACTTCATACAACTTAAACAAGAATTGACCAGAGTTTCACATTTCTGTATTATGTTGATTGCAGAAGCTAGGTGTTTCAGTGAAAGACTGTTTGGTTATAGAGGACAGTGTGATTGGCCTGCAGGTAAAAATCAGAATTTGTTTGCTCGTCTTCGCTCTTCTTAAACCTCAAAACATCTTTAAACTCGGTTCTTCAAACAAAATCTTAAACGGCTTTTTACTTACGATATATAGGCAGCCACAAAAGCAGGGATGTCATGTGTGATCACATACACTTCTTCAACCTCTGATCAGGTCTGCTCTACAACATAAATTTCTTCTTCTTCTTCCATCTTCATTTCCTTCTCTATTCTCTTTTTTCTTGGTTTTTAGAAAAGTCAAAAACTTGTTTTTTTTTCAGGATTTCAAAGATGCGATCGCTGTATACCCTGATCTCAGTAATGTGAGGTAAGTAGGATCATACATCAGACTTGATGTTGCGAAAACGTTCTCTCTTTTCCTCGTACCCATTTGCTAATCTATGGTGTTTTGTCAGATTGAAAGACCTGGAAACTCTGCTTCAAACCATTGTCACTGCAGCTTAAGACATTTGGTCTCCTTTTCATTTCTGTCCGTTCTTCTGCAAAACTGTACATTTAATTTTGTTTAATAATTTTTCATTTATAAAAAAAACAGATTCAAATTTTAGAATAGCAGTACAATACAAACAAGACCTACCCCTGAATCCTGATCAATCCAGAAAATTGGTTTTAAGAGTGAAAAACAAACAAAAATACCCCAAAATTAAAGAGGAAAAAACCAAAGAAAGAGAGTTCTTCAGTTTTCCTCTCACCTAATACGTCTTTCTTCTTCCTCTTGCTTATCTTCTCCATCACTAGAAGAAGCATTAGAAAGATCACAAGCAGAGGATGACGAATCTATATAATACCATATTTCACTGCTTTTGTGTTGCTTTATCTCCTGCTGTTAGCTACCTTGTTCTTGCTCATATCAGCAAGTTCCTCAACAAGTTTCTTCTCTTCTTTACTCAATCTCTTAGGAATCTCAACTTGTACTCTTACTAACTGATCACCTCTCATCTTACTCTTATTCAAAACCGGAACTCCTTTTTTCGCCATTACCAACGTCGTGCTCGGTTGTGTCCCCGCCGGTACTTTCAAATCCACCATCCCATCAACCGTTGGAACCTTCAAAGTCGTCCCCAATATCGCATCTACATACGATATCTTACACGTATAAAGTATATTCGTATCATCCCGCTTCAAAATAGGATCCGGAATCACCTCAATAACCGCAAAAAGATCTCCCGGTGATCCACCTCTCTTTCCAGCATTCCCTTCTCCCCTTACTCTTAACCTACTACCGGAATCCACACCCGCAGGAACTTTAAGACTAATTCGTTTCGTCCTTCTCACACGTCCGTCTCCTGAGCATGCACCGCATGGTTTTGAAATCTCTCCTGTTCCGTTACATGGAGAGCACGTCATGACTTGTTGGAATACACCGAGTGGTGTCCTTGTCGATGCTACCACCTGTCCTTGCCCACCGCATGTTTTGCACTTGGTCGGTTTGGTTCCCGCTTTTGCACCTGAACCATTGCAAGTCCCGCAGCTCTCTAACCGCGATATCTCTATCTCTTTCTCGATACCAAAAACCGCTTCTTTAAAATTCAAGATTAGCGAGTAATACTCGTCTTCACCGTCTACAGCTCTGCTCCTTGAACCTCTACTACCCATTCCACCGCCCATTCCTCCCATCCCACCCATCCCTTCGAATAATGACTCGAACAGATCAAATGGATTACTGTAATCCTACAAAATTAAATAAAAACAAAAACAAAATCAGAAATTTTAGATCAGATTCTGATCATGAGAATGCTCATTCAAATGTCTTAAATAAGAATATATATATATATACCCCCATGCCTCCCATTCCAGCGCCTTTAACTCCTGCTTCACCATATCTGTCGTATAGAGATCTTTTCTCATCATCTGATAAGATCTGCAAACCAAAAAAAAACATTTTTTAGGCTTTTCTATCTGCACAATCATAGAAAAGGAGCTAAAAGCATCCAATGAAGAAGATGGACTTTACCTCATATGCATTACTTATCTCTTTGAATTTATCTTCTGCCCCAGAATCCCTGTAAAACAGAACGGTGACAACTAATACCTTTAGAAGCAGTTTCGGGGTTCTTCAGCTTCTTAGTCTATGTTGTCATAATTTTGAAGGTTGGTGGTTATATGTTCATATGGGAAAACTTAACCAAAGAATTGCAATAATTCTCTTCCTTTTGCGTTTTTCAAATATTGTAATCGAGTACTAACAAGAAACACACTAATTATGCAGGAATGTTATAGTTCATACAGACACCTTATATTGTATGCTGGATTAAGTAAAGTTTTTCACTTACTTGTTCACGTCCGGATGGTAACTCCTAGCAAGCTTCCGATAAGCTGAAAATAGGTGCAGAGGAGAACAATTTTCCTTGTCAAACTTTCGAAAAGCACAACTCAACAGCTGAACAATGAAGCTCAGATGGAATCATTTCAATGTTGTAGTTTGATGATTACGGAATTCAGTGAAAAGGAATCACATACCGCTTTTAATATCAGCTTTGGTTGCATTTTTCGAGACTCCAAGGACAGAATAGAAATCCTGGAAATTGAACACACACACTCTTTAGTGGAAAAAAGGCTTCATTCTGCAAAGTAAATAGCAAATGAAGAGATTCATCATTCAATATCTAAAGAAAGAGAATGTAGACATACAGTATCAGCTCTAACAGTGAAACGAGCTCCTCTACGAGAATGTGTATTTCGGGATTGTCCTGTCAATGAGAAGAAGGGCAAGGAGCCATGTGAGAACATAGTCGACCTTGAAGCTCCCAAACAATTTATTTGGCTGAAGGAACTGCAAAAGGTTATCAAAAGAGAAAAAATCGATTAGCCTATCAGATACATAAGACTCTACAAAGCAGTAAAACTACTAACTTTTACAACAATTATACTCTATGCAATGATAAGATAGGCAATCTCAACAAATCAAATTTCTTCAATTAAGCACATGGTAAAAGTAAATTCGAACTTGTCTTGGTGAGATTCCAATCTGCTTGGATAATAAGCTTTTACTGCAAACTGAGGACGAAGAATCCCCCATTGAGCAACACATGAACTTCCAAATTGTATAAGAGCCATTACACTCCCTGCAACAAAAACAAGTGGACTCAGTTCCCTAGCAACGATTTCATCAAACAAACAAACCAAAACCAAAAGCAAAACACACAAAAGATGAAAGCTTTTAAAACCTAAGAAGGTTATGCAAATTTCAATATTGAACCGATAACAGATTCCAGAAAAGAGTTTCACTTTCATCCTCCAAATCTAAAAAAGACACAGCTTTCTGATGAAATTCGAGGAAAATCTTTAAAAGCACTAGCTGGGTGCCACCTACTCCGCGGAGGATACAAATTAATAGCCCAAGTGAAAAAAATCTCGAAAAAGCGACATTTGTTTGGATGATTCCAATCGAAGAAGATAGAGAAAACGGCGAAGAAGAGAGAGGAAGGAGAAGATGAATCTTACCGTAATCGAATGGTGACGACGGGAGAAGGAAGAGCAGAAGCGAGAGAGTTGTGCGATAGATAAGAAAACGACTAGACTCTAATCAAATGAAATGAAATGAAATGACTCTCTCCAACCTTTTTTTAGCCCTTATTTATTTATTTCAAAATTATTATTAATTTCGTTATTATTTATTTTTATTAGTTATTAATAAAAAATAATTGGTAGGTCACCGGTTTAATTACGAAAATATCAGCTTGAGATTAAAATATAATTGATAATCTTATGATTAGCTATGATAATAAGAAGAAAAATTTAGACAAGCTTCAAGAGAGAATTTTAAAGTGTTTTAAGGCTTCAAGCTTTATTAGATCTCTAGGGAGTATTCTTAATTCCAACAAGAAGCAATGTCTTAACAGTAATAAAGAAGTAATCACACTTAGTGACAAGCTAAACATGATTATGAGAGAAAACAAAGGAAATGATTAATTATGCCTTCGACTTGAGTAACATCACTTGTTGATCTGATTAGGAGGGGATATCAAGTTTGCTATGATGAGCCTCTTAGCATTGTCATTTGGAAGTATCATTGCGTCTGTGCAAAGAAAAGATTTCATGTGTTTGTACATCTCCTTTGGTTTCTCTTCATTAATCGCATGTCCTGTCTTCTTTAGTAGCACTAATTGTGCTCTGTTTTCCCCTAAATGTCTGAAACAAATTACCAATAATTCTAAAAACTCGTCATAAATCCGAGTGAGAGAGAATGACACTGGAGTCGAAAAAAACAACCTTTTCAATCTATGTGCTAATTCCACTGGAAAAACTTGATCTTCCTCTCCCCATATCATCAATGTAGGCTACAAATGAAGCCAAGCAAACAAATGAGAAGAATAAACAGGGATGATTTGAAAGCTGCATCGATAGATCAGAGAGACCTGTGAAATCTTTGGAAGATTCGCCAATCTTCTACCCTTATGTAGAGCTTCCACAAGTTCTTTCCTTTCTTGAAGATAATCTCTGCACATCACCTTGTAACAAGATTCTTGCATATCAGGTTGTAAAACCTTAAAAACCCCCCTTTTGCGCCAAAATAAGATCGATTCAATCAGACAAAAAAGCTACTTTTTGGTCTTGTGAACATCGAAGATTTTTGAAGCTAAAACAAGAACCCATAAAACATTTCCCTGATAAACCTTAAAGTGTGAGGTCCCATGAAATGAATATACAAAAGGACTAAACTTTCATCAGTTATTGAAAACTTACATGAATGTAGTCCATGGCAAAGCAAGAGGGTATCCAAATCGGAGGCTTGTAGAAAGATAGCTGGATAAGCCGCCGGAGCATCGACGGAGACTGAGGAAACAAAACGGTGGCCGCCTCCTCCGCGCTCTTCACTTTAAACATCCCTTCCTCCACGTCTCTCTCCTCCAGAGCAACCCCGGCGCATATTAGCACAACTCGCTCCACCCTCTCCTTAAACTCCGCCGCCACGGAGTACGCCACGAACCCGCCGTAGCTGAGCCCGGCCACTGTCATGGTCCCAACGCCGTGAGCATCCATCGCCTTCATGACGCAACTCGCCTGGAACGACTCGGACCGGTCGGGCCGAGTCGTGTGCGAGTCGCCGAAGAAAACGAGGTCCGGTACGTAGACGTTGAACCGGGGGATAAACCGGTCGATGAACCGGTCCCACTGCCACATGGCGTTAGCTCCGATCCCGTGGAGGAGGAGAAGCGTGGGCTTGGCGTCGATGTGGGTCTGTGGGATCCAGCAGTGGACGACTGTGCCGTCGCCGAGATCGGAGGAGGATGATCGGAGACCGGCGCGAGAGAAGCTGTACTGGTAACATTTGTTACGAGAAGAGACGTAGCTGAAGCAACTCGCCATTGGTTCACTTCTCTTCTTGTGAGAGTTGCAGAGTGAAAGGAAGTGATCAATATTTAATAATTAGATTAGAGAAATATTATAATAGCGACAGAGTGATTACGTGACATGTTTTGATTCGCTATTGAATTGGTGAACTTCCCCGTTTCGCAGAAGAAGAAAAAAAAGGTTATGTGATAGAGAATCTATGAGACAAATTTAAATTCTTTTTAAACGGCATATACATTATTGGAAAAAAGAAAAGGTGTCTAACTTTTGATTCTTTTTTTTTCGGCTAAAAAGTCCCTTTTTTCTTATTCTTATTCTTACGTGATTAATTTTTTTTTTTTATCAAAACAATCAGAGTGTAAGGACCATGATTAATGCACATACTCTTATGAGTCTCTTAGAATATTTTAATATTTTAATCCACACAACTTTTTCCCTTTTGTGAAGAAAGGCCTTTTAATTAAAAGACAGAAGAAACGTCTCTTACCACTATATCACCATTTTAATATTAAAAAATAGGTAAGAGATCCAAAATGAGTATGTGCGTTAATCATGCTCTAATAAAAAAGAATACTGAGAGAATTTTTGTTTCCCCAAATAAATAAAAATATTCCTAGTAATCCAGATAATAAGATATAATGAGAACTGTTTGAATAATGTATAGATTTCCAAGATTTTTGAAAAGCCACAAGGGTTTGTTTTAGTTTAATTTTAGTGGTCGGCTTTGATTTGTAATTTAGCTCATTTGATATGATTTTATTGGCAAACCTTACTTTGTGGCACAAGATGCTTCTTTGCCCAGAGGTTTATTATTGGCTTCACGTTTGTGTTCAAATTTCTAACTTTGCAAAGCCTTTCACCACATAAATTTCATTAAATAAACGAAAAGTATGTATCCAACATTTTCTTATTAAGAAGATTTTAACAAAAAAACAAATCACACACAAAAGGAAATAAACATGAGGTGGATACCATATTTGTGATTATTGATCATAGCTTCTCTAACGTTTTAGGCTAGTTGGTCATGAGGTATATATCTCTCTCATGCCTTCCTATTAAACCTATATAATGGAGACATGGCCGGCTCAGAGCCATGGTAACATGGACATTTGTCATTGGTCCAATTTTTTTAAAAAAAAAACGGGCTCAAAAAACTTTTTTCTAAAAAATATTTGAAAAACTCATATATAAGTAAACTCCTTAGCTTTTAAATTCACAAGAATTCAAATACAAAGGCTCTTCCTTTGTGGTCCCAAAACTTGACTTAATCCAACTTCAACTAGAATTAAAACCTTGAGTTAATCCTTTTGGCTTCTTAATCAAGTTCACATCAAACATCAAACATTGCTCAAAACCACTTGAATTCGGGATAAATAAAAAAATCACAATCATATTCAAATCAAGTACAATTAGGATCTTAGTGGAATTTACAATTACTCATTTTAATTAAAAATCACATCAATGGTCAAAGATATCTAGGATTAAGATCAAACATTGCTTAATTTGTATTCAAATCATGCATAGTAAAGATATTGAGTTTTAGAAATCTAGGATTTATATCAAACAAAGTTAGGATCATATTGATATTACAATTGCTTGGTTTAACAAAAAAAAATCACATCACATCAGTGGTCAAAGATATCTAGGATTAAGATCAAGCATTGCTTAATTTGTATTCAAATCATGCATAGTAAAGATATTGAGTTTTAGAAATCTAGGGTTTATATCAAACAAAGTTAGGATCATATTGATATTACAATTGCTTGGTTTAACAAAAAAAATCACATCAACGATCAAGGATTTTGTACAAATTTTGTGACAATTAAAGTTTGCAAGTAGAAATTCATATTTAACATATTACCTAAACATAATTTCATTCTCTTACTAAAATATAGTTTGCAAGTAGAATGTCATTTCTAAGAGTTTGATTAATGAAAACTAAGGAAAATAATCAACAAGGATGGCTAACAGTGGTGGCTTTTGGAAGTATGTGTCAACCGTAAAATTAATATATATGGGCGTTGAAATAATAGGCCACAAAGAAAGATTGTAATACAAGACAAAGACATATGTTAATACATGATGACACATCTAGGAATACATGTTGACACATTCTGAGAATGCGTTACAAGCCCTTGTGCTCGTTCATTTGTTTTATGATAGCACATGTGACAAAAGAGGCATTGAGGCTGATAATGATCCAGTAGTGGAAGAGGCTGGCCATAAAGAAGAGGTTAAGCATGAATCAGAGGTTGAGCATGAAGCAGCTGAGATTTATGAAGAGGGTGTTGAATGGTTGAAGAGCATCCTTCACTGAGATGATGAACTGCCACCATTGGATCTTTACGGGGTTAATCAACTGCCATTTGATGAAAATGCTAATGGACTTGAAGAGGAGGCTCAAGATCAATAAAGAATCTTAGGAGGAGTGATAAGGTATCTCTGATGTTCTTGTTTCTCAACCATGTGGTTATCTCTTTTGATTTTAGTGTAGATGAAATTTAAGAAGCATCGTTTTTGATATCAAAAATTCAACTTATAATTTCAATTTTTTTTAAAAAAATGTTTTTGTTATATTTTGCTTATTTTTACCGATTAAAGTTTTCACATTCTCTCGTATTTTGGAATATTTACAACTTTTCATTGCCTCAATTTCTCCATACAAGACACTAAATGTTTTGCGTCAAATGCATTTACATAAACAACAATAAATCATTAGAATCAAGATAAAACAAAATGATGACAAAAAGTACTTCTCTCTCCGTTTCAAAATAATTGATGTTTAGAGAAAAGAATTATTTCAAATTCTTTGATATTTTTAACTTTCAATACAAAATTTATTAATTTCTTATGTTTTATGACCATTTATATTCTACCGTTTGTTTTTTCATTGGTTGAATTGTGTTTATTGATTCCAAAAATGAGATAGTTAACGTAAATGTGACCATTGATCATAGATTCCTTAGCTTTTTGGGCGAGTTCTTCACTAGACCTGAGGGGTTCACCAGCCACGATATTAATACATCTTGCTTGGAACATGGTTTCGAATATATTGGAAATTGTCAAGCAAGATTTTACACGAATGCGGTACATCAACGGCCAGAAGACCGTCGATGGCTTCAGACGCCAAGACAAGACTTAGCAAAAATCACATCTGAACAAAAATTTGAAAAAAAAAAGGTAAAAGGTAACTCATACATGACACAAAATATTTAGAAACAAAACCATATGAACCCAAATTTACAAAAGGCTAATTCGTATACGATCCTATTGTGAAGGTTGATTACCTTTTAAGTGGTGTGACGGACGATGGTGAGTTTATCTATGTATCAGTATCATGGCAGGATAAAGAGATTACTAATTTACTATGATCCAAATAGAAATAGTAACAGGAGGATCAAAACTGAAAGATTTGAAGATGATGATTTTAAGCAAGATTTGAAGATGATGATGAGTTTATCTATGTATCAGTTTCAAACATGATTTTAAACGAGTTCTGTCTCCCTTATGAACATGTTTCGTGCATAACTCTATTCTATAGACTGATTTTACGACCATCAGATATCCAACCATGGATGGGATATGCTTTGGTTATCCTGCAATTAGAGCAAAGGCGCATAATATGCATTTTTATTAAAGACTACTAGACTACACTATGTCCAGCTCTCTTCCCAACTCCGCTTTCCCTCATCATCTCTCGCGCCCTTTCCGCGTGTTCCCACTTACCCGCAGCGCTATACATGTTCGCAAGCATTATATAATACCCATCGTTCTGCGGATCACTAGCAACTGCACGTTCTGCCATTCGTATCCCCATCTCAAACTCCTCATGAGTCATGCATGAGCTCAACAAAGTTCCCCATATAACCCCGTCTGGTGAGAATGGCATAGACATGACTGTTGTTTCGGCTTCCTGCAAATTACCAGACCGGGAAAGAAGGTCCACAAGACAAGAGTAATGCTTTAAGTTGGGTTTCACATCGTACTGATGCATCTTGAGAAACAGGATTTTGCCTTGTTCAACTAAACCAGCGTGCGTGCAAGCTGATAGAAGGGCGAGAAATGTAGACCCGGTTGGTTCAACATCAGACTCTTCCATCTGATGAAAAAGTTCTAAGGCCGATTCAACATTCCCGTGCATTCCATACCCTGTGATCATCACATTCCAACAAACGGTATCCTTTTGATTTGCAGCATTAAACAGTTCTCGTGACTTTTCAAGCCGTCCACATTTCGCGTACATGTCAATCAGAGCAGTTGTAAGAGAAAGATTCATCTTGTGCTCTGTTTCAGTGATGTACCGATGAATCATTTGCCCTCTCTCCAGAGACCCAGTATTGGCACAAGCCATAAGCACAGTCACCAGAGTAATTGAGCTGGGTTTGAAATTCTCAGAAATCATTCCATCGAACAGCGCAATGGCTTTGTCGGATTGCTCACAATGAACATAAGACGCAATCATTGCGTTCCAAGTGACAGTGTTCTTATCTGCTTCACAAAACATCCTCCAAGCAACAGTCAAATCTCCCATCTTTCCATACAAATCAATGAGGGAATTGACCACTGAAGTGGTAAGATCCAACCTAGTTTTGACAACATAGCAATGCAACGACTTTCCCAGTAGCACCGCTCCTATGTGGGAACATGAAGATATGACAGAGGCCAGGCTACCAGAGTCAATTTCAATTCCAAGATTCCGAATCTTTCTAAATAACTCGATACACTTTACGTCGCATTTCATTTTACCATAGCCTTTAACCATTGTATTCCAAGCTTCTTTGTTTCCTTCTCCACGTATCCTACAGAAAAGCTTCTCAGCCACAAACAGAAGCTCGAATTTGCAGTACATCGACAACAACGAATTGCAAACTGTACCGTCTAAAGTAAAACAATGCCTTATGACGAACCCGTGAAAGGCTTTACCTTCAGCGACACGCATCATCTTACCTAGCTCATTAATCAAACAACTAATGACAACCCCATCTGGCTGTATTCCCTTTTTCTGCATTTCCCAAAACATATCAAAACTTTGCTCCATGTTCCCTGATCTCGCCAGTGAAGCTATAATCGATGTCCATGAAAACATATCTTCGTCACCGAGATCACGGAAAGAAAGATAAGCCTCGGCTGGATTCCCATATTTTGAATACAATGAAAAAATCGAAGACTGGACAATGTTGGAAAAAGCTGAACCATTTTTGACCGCAAGTCCATGAAGACACCTTCCTTCCTTCAAAGCGCCTAAACTTGCACAAGCTTGGAATCCACATTCCAATGTCCTGGGATTCGGCTTTTCATCATCAGAACCAACACTATGCATCTTGCAGAGATATTCCAGACCTCTCTCGCCCTCTCCGTTCTGCACATGCCCAGATATAATCGCAGTCCAAGCAACAACATCTCTCTCAGGCATTTCGTCGAACATAAGACACGCATCTTCTAAGCGCCGACACTTGGCGTAAAAGTAAACAAAGGAGGCTCCAACTGCACAGTTTCGATCAAAACCTCCGTGTTTCAAAACCAATCCGTGAACGAAACTCCCAACTTCAAACCACGAAAGCTCCGCACAAGCAGAAACAACCATGGGAGCAGTGAAATGATCAGGCGATTGGCCAGACAACAGCATTGAGAAGAAGAAATCCAACGCTCGAGGATAATCCCCAATGGAGAAATGTGCTTTGATGATAGAATTCCATAGAAACACATCTCTTCGACTAACCAAATCGAAGACTCTGGAAGACAAATTGGGTTTCCCGTAAGAAGCGTAAGATGAAATTAGCTTCGAAGCGACGAAGACATTGTCGGAGTTTCCTCCTGTGATGATAAGAGCGTTGTGTTTGCGCAGAGATTCTAAGCTCGAAACCTGATGATCACAGAGAATCACACTAATATGACGATCGATGTAGCTTGAAGAAGAAGATGAAGAAGAGATAACAAATCTGGGTTTGAAGAGACAGGCTCGTTTCAACATTAACATTGCATTATTCTAACTAAATGGGCCTTTTTTGAATTAATGATCATGTGTTCTAAAGTTTTATTTACGACCCTCATCGAATTTTTTTTTTTTTTTTTTGTCAAGACCCTCATCGAATTTAGTTACTCCTTTCTTAAAAAGAAAAAAAAAAAATCTAAGAAGATCCAATTATTGAGAGAACAAAATTAGAGTATTAATATTTTAGAATACGTAAGTCGTCGAATTTTAGATGTTTACTGAAAATCCAAGAACACCAATGTTTTTCAACATTATCTAAAACTATATGTTATAAAATTTTAGAAATATATAAATAATTAATGATTGGAAAAAAAATAATTTATTTGAATCGGCTTTAATTAGAAAACAGCTAAAAACACACGATTTGCTATCAAAGAGATACATTAATTGGATAGTCTTTTATTGAAATTAAAAAAAAAGAACAAATTTTATTGAAATTAAAAAAAAAAAGACACAAGTCAAGTGTCCCCAAAACACAAGTTTGTTCATAAAATTACCGATTATCTTTTGGTAACCGGAAATTGAACAAACTTAATGGTTTATATATAAAGTACATAAAGTTAAATAAATATTTACGCCATCGTCTCAATTCAAGTTCACCGAAGGGTAAAGATGCTCCGGCAATCTCAGCTCACCGACCATAACCAACGGTTTAGCCAAAAACATATCATGACTAGACTCCACGAGCTCGACACGTGTCTCATTCCCCGGTAACTTCCAAGTGAAACCTTGAAGAAGTCTCGCGAACATCATCGTGGTCAAAGCCGTACCTAACGCCGGAGCAGCACAACCTCTTTTTCCGGTGCTAAACGAGATAAACCGGAGATCGTTCTCCGTCAAAGTAACTTCGGAGCATTCGTTGAGGTGTCTCTCCGGTTTAAAGCTAAGTGGGTCGGCCCAAACTTTCGGGTTACGACCCAGCCCATATCGGCTAAGAAGGACTTGACTTCCTTTTGGGATGTGGTATCCGGCGACGGTTGTGTCGGAAAGTGCCACGTGTGGGAGGTTAAAGGCGGCGACGGGATGGAGACGGAAAGCTTCACGGAGAATAGCTTTGACGTAATTCAGTTTTGGGATGTCGGATTCTTGGACAAGTCTTTCTTTTCCGACCACTCTGTCGATTTCTTCCATTGCTTTACGGAGAATCTCCGGTTTGTTCACCATCTCCGCCATGGCCCATTCGACGGCGTTTGATGGGTTGTCTGGCGCCGCCATTACAAGCTCCTATTGATCATAAAAAATATACAAGTTTTTATTAATTACGGATCTTATTTAATAGAAAACACAATCAATTTTTTAACCCAAAAGTTTGATTATTTGTGTGTTTTGGACCAAAATGTAAAATTTTAAGTTTATAATAAAACTCTAGTAAAAACAGAGAGATTCAAAAACCTTTATGTTATATATATGTAACGTGATTATTACCTTAATGGTGGGTTTGATTTCATCGGCGGTAAGCAACGGGTTGCCTTCTTCATCCTTGATCGAAATGAAAATATCTAGAAAATCCTCGATTTGAGTTCTCTTTCCTTCTCTCCACATCTTGATTCTTGCATCGATGATGGGATCGTGATACTTGTCCATAATCGCACTCGAATCTCTCATGATCTTCTCGTGACCGTTAAGATCAAGTCCCGTGAGCATAGGTAGATAATCAGAGATACAAAAGGCGAACGTAAAACCTAATCCTTCAAACATAGCTTCCATATGCTCGATATCCTCTGCGGTCGGTCCACCATCCGGTGCGGTGTTTTCAGAGAAAGTTCTTGTCCCGAACATAAGCTTCTTGATTGCATTTCCGCAGTAATGCCTCGTCATGAACCGGAAATCGACCGACCCCGAGTTCTTAACCATGTTGTATAGCCAAGCGGTTAGATGATCGTTTTCTTCTGCTCTCTTCTGATGAAGCCACCTGTGCCTCGCCGGACAAACGAGTTCCGTCATCACGACTTTCCTCATTTTCTTGAACTGTTCACCAAACGGAGTAATCACGCAGGTTTTGTATCCGTTAGAGAGGATCTTCTGTGCGTAAGTCATAGGTCTTGAGGCGAAGAGAGCGTCTTGTTGCTTGAGTATCTCACGTGCTATCTTAGGGCACGTGACGGTGATCACGTGAGTGTTTCCTAGCCTCACGCAAGCTATCTCAGTGTTTAACTGCTTCATGATGCTATGGAGCCACCGGAAAACGGGACGGCTCTTTAGCATCGCTGGAATCATTCCGATGATAGGCCATCCGCTGGGACCCGGCGGGAGAGACAATTTCTTTTTATCGGGATTAGTGATCAGTTTCTTGAGTAGCATCACTAAGGTTATAGCCACAAAGGCTTGAATTGTTGTGAGGAGATACATGTTGCTGAACGACGACGTTTCGGTTGTAGTGGAAGTGAGATCCGAAGAGTTTGAGGTAAAAGTGTTCATGTTTTTTTTGTTTTTTGTAGAGAAGAGAGGAGAGAGAGAGAAAAGAAGAAGAATCAAAGTTTGGTGTGTTTCTTGTTTTCTCTGCATGGATGAGTCCCTCACCTTCCTATTTATATGATTTTGCCGTTCAAAAAAAGGTTTCTACGAAATGACCATAATACCCTTTTGTGTTGGAATTAAAGACTTGAGGAAGGAGTGAGGAAAATGTTGGAAGGAGATGTGTGGGTCGGGTCCATCTTGAGTACTACCACCATTGTTGAACATTGTTCTAACGTTTCAAAATATCTATATTTTATTTGTTTAATATATAATATATAAATTCATGGATGGAAGTTTTAAATATTCCAACTGTTTTTGTTGGTGACCTGCCAAAATTCCTCGTGTTATATATGCACTTAAAAACCAACCGAACAACAAATTAAGTAGAGGCAATATTTTAATTTGAGGATCAGTTTTGGAGCTGTATATATAACAGCTGTTACATGTGTTATAAGGAAAAATATATGGATGAAAACATTCATATTCGTTGCCCAAAGTATTTGTGGTCTAGTTGTAGTTGGATTTGTAGTAGGGTATAAACTTGTTTTTTTCTCTGGTTTCAATTATTTGTGGTCTAGTTGTAGTTGGATTAATTTGGAGTAGGGTATATACACTCTTAAAAATAAGGATTGGGACTGTCTGTATTGCCGATTGGTTGTGTTTTTTGGTGTTTGTAACGCAATTTCAACCAGATTAATGGCGGGGCTAGTTAAAATTTTGGGGACCAAACTTTTTCTATTAGGCTCACTTACTTTTGGGATTAATCAGACAGCTTAAATCGGTTATGGTTGGATCAAGTTCTAGTCCCAAACCCTAATTTGATGTTGATCCAGATCGTTTTATATAAAAAAGAAAAAAAAACATTTTTGTTGAGAAAATGGAACACAGCAAATTAGAGAAATATGCAAAATAGTGGAACTAAGCGTTTACTATATTGATCTACAATTTCGATTGTATTACTTAATAAAAACTCAATAACACTGTATATATGTCTAGTTTATCGTAGTGTTAGGATCATTTTGGGACAAACAAGGCCTTCGTAAAAAAAAAATTGTTTTCAAATATTTAACCTCGAGTAAATTGTTGGACCGAGAAACCTATAAAACATAACAATACAAAATCTATTGTTTACACATAAACAGGATTAAACTGACTAAAATTTCTGAACTTATAGTTATAGATCCTAAAAGCGCATGATGCACTCGTTTACTAATGCCTTTTAACTAATCATGTTAATTTCACATACTTTTTAGATAAATATTTTCTAAACCGAAACCAAATTTCATGTTTTTTTAAAAAAAAAAATTTCAAAAGAAATGACGTGTATGTTTCTCCTCTCGTTATGTTTGATTTTTTCTTTTAAATTTTGATTTTAAAATGGACGAATATTTATTGCTAAATATAAGAAAAATATATAATGTTTTGGGTAGAGTTCACCTGCCAAAAAACCTCGTGAAAATTGGAAACAAACAATGTGGGAAGATTCATAAGTTGCTACTAACTTAGTCAATATAATTTCGTGATTAGTGGTCCAATATTGTAGTGGGACAAGTAGTCTTCAATGAACATTTTACAACGGATCCAACATAAGAGTCACGCGGTTTAGATAATTGAGGACTACATGTGTAAAATAAATGACGGTAGTTACGTGTAACATCTCCTTTTATATCTATTATCGGAGAAACAGTTTTGTTTGCCGTAACTGCGAGAAAAAAAAAAGATTTTATCAATAAAAAATAAAAAATCGGAAAAAGAAAACTGACTGAACACTTGGTCTTGATCACATCGGCCCTTAAATGGCATCGCAACATGGAAACTAGGCTTGGGAAAAAAATCCGGATCTAAAAACCTGAATTGATATCGACCCAAAAATATCAAAACTGAAAAGGTTTCAGATCCATCAAAATACTCGAATGGATCTTAAATTCTAATACCCGAAGAACCGAAACCGAACCGGTACCGAATCGAGAACCGAAATATAATTATATACCCAAAAATATAAATTATATTTAGATTTGATATAACCCAAATATCAAAAATATAATTATAAACCCGAATATATTAGTTATTTTTTGGGTATTTCGAATATATTTTCGATATTACAGGTATATCGAATACACCTGTTTTGGTTTTTTTAGGATTTTTTGGGTATTTTGAATACTTTCGGATAAAAACTGAACCGTACCCAAAAAAAATTCGGATCTTAAAAAAAATACCTAAACTGACCCGAACCCGATCCGAATTTTAAAAATACCCGATTAGTTCCTAAACTTCTTGATCCGAAATACCCAACCTGAATCCGATTCAAATATCGGAATACCCACCCCTAATGTTGGGGTTTCGTGGTTGGTAATGCTGAAGCTTTATTTTGTATTTAGAGTACAAAAATGAAATATCGTAATATTAGTTTAAATAAATATCTTTGATTGAATATGTTATTGTACTTTGATGATGAGGTCAAACTCACATGTAATTTTTTTGATCCGTAACCTAATTACTCACATGTATGCATGAATATTTTGATAGGCCGCAAGCTAATATACCCAATATAAATTATATAAAAATCAAATCTTCTTTTAAGAAAGTTTTCACTTATCTTTAACAAAAAAAGAGAGAAAGAAAATTTCCATTTCTCACACGCATACATATATATCTTATCTGAATGATTGATTGGTCATAATTGTTTTTCCACATGTTATGGGTCTTTTTCTTAATTTATACAAGATATTATTTAAAGAATGCCACATTTTCTTTATCAACACATCACGATATATTTCTGAAGTTACTTAAAATTTTAAGAAACTTTTATAAAAAAATTATACGAAAGTTGTTTGAAAAATATAAATATTTTCTAAAAATTATGGTATTTCTAGAAAGTCAAGTTTTTTTTTTCTTGTATTTTAAGTTTTTCTTAAGAATAATTGATGTTACTACATATTTTATATCAATTATTAATAAGTAATTCAAAATAGTAGTATCATTTAATTTTGTGATATAATTTAAATGATGTAATACACATTTATGTGTATTTTAAAAAACAGTTAGAAATTCTGTGTATTTTAAGCTGATATCGTATCTTATGTCTGACCCGTAACCTACTACTTATTTTTCATTTTTTGGTTTTTACTGTTAAGTCACTATTTATTTACTTAGTAATAGGAACGTACATCAGTAGTCAGTACGAGTGGAACCTATAATCTTTATAATTTAAATAGAAAGAGCATGAAAAAATATCAACAGCCAAATCCAAAACTTTTTCATAAACTCTAGTTTTGGACACCACGCCTTTTAATGATATTTTCCTTTTGACAAGTATCAAAATTATGCAACGATGTTTTCAAGCATCCGAAGATGTAACTAGGTTTACGTAAGTCATCAATTATTATTATTATTTATTTTTTAAGCAAGACCAGTTCAATAAAATTCAACAATGTATCATGTTCAACATATTGAATTGAACATATGCTCTATTTTATACTAATTTAAATAACAAAAAATAAATAGATCCTAAATTACACAAACAATTTGTTATTTTATCATGTCTGAGCTTTAGTCAATTTCGGCATTCAAGGCTAAATTATTGATTTTTCAGATTATATATATGCATCAAATTCTGTCTAAGATTCGATGTTAATTAAATACTCCCGATCGCTCGACGAAATGTTTTGTTTTTTTCCCCACAATTTTGAAGTCTAACTTCGAGACGTACGAATTGGTGTAGTTGGAAATATACTTTGGATCCGAACACGAATTTTATAGGGTTCGATTTAATTATTTCAGATTATTCGATTCTACAATTTAATCCAATAATACCTTAACGTCATTTTTTTTTTTTTTTTGGTATGGAGTCTATTAGTGAATCTGAGATTCATATAAAAATCTTAGGCGCTGCCAGTAAAAATTAAATCGAGCAATTTTACCCCACTGATGAATAAAGCTAATTTGAATGATTAGTTTTATAGGTGTATATATATAAATTGTATGATTCTTTAACCAAAAAAAACTGTATGATTGTTTATATTAATATATGTTTTGTCCTAGTGATGGGGAAAAAAGGTTAATCGACCTAATTAAATCACGTGGATTATTTTCGCCATGTGCTTGCCAACCACCAAGATAGTTGTTATTTGTGTTGCTCGAGTTCAATAAAAACGTGCTCCATCGGCCAAATCTCACCTGTCAAATTTCACAAATTGCACTAATTTTTATTTTAAATTAAAAAAGTTTCGTCGATTGGTTGGTAATATTCATGGCGTAAATCCAGAACGCCGAAATAACACCATTAATTCTTTCACTATGCCATATATATAAACTACATTGTTGGTACCAGATTTCGACCAAAGAAATCTGGCCCATTAAGGGCCCGATAAACAACAATAAAATAATCTCTAAATCAACGAGTAAGGCCCATCTACGAATCCGCGACGTGAGTGATGCTGAGCCCGGATCAAGTCAAACCATCAGCTCGTAAAAGTAGGAGTCGACTAACAGCTCCTCGATCTGCGGGATACGCGACGTCCGCAGTATCCGGGAGAAGCCCAGCTCGACGTCGAGTATAAGAAGGAGCCGATATCTAGATTTAGAGGAGGGATTCTTTCCGAACAGAAATTAGATAATTACTTGTAAAATCTCTTCAAGATCACATTGCTTGTAACAATCCTTGATCGATTCAATACAAATCCAATTCGTCGAGTTTATATCCAAATTACATCTTTGATTCATAGATAGAAACTAGCCCACTCAAAGTTCTTCCCTAAAAATCCTTACAAAAACTAGGTGTGCGATTCCGCATCCACATTTTGGCGCCGTCTGTGGGGAAGAGCATATAGCTTTCTAGACACAAGAATCAGATCTTCGATCTAACGAGAAGCGAAATGGATCCAAGCCAATCCGAATCAACCAGGGTCAACCCCTCGACAACTCGCGGCACCTCTGGCGCCACCGCCGAGCCCGCACTCACGGGATCCGGATCTCAGATCCCGATCCCGACAACCACCGTGGGATCAAATCCCATCGCGACAGGCGGAGTGGAAACACTCGCCGCGAACCAGCACGCGGCGTCGCGACGCCCAAATCCTGTCATCCCAGCGACCACCAGCGCGGCGACAGACCAAAACCCTAATTGGGTATGGACGAGGTCCACCTCAGGCTCCATCGACCCATCTCAGGCTCCGTCCGACCAGAATCCTAACTGGGTGTGGACCAGATCCACCGACCCATCCCAGGCTCAAATCGGCCGGACGGGATCAACAACTCCATCGGTAATGCCTCAGCAACACCGAAACGACCTAGCCGAAATCCGCGGGATGTTATCCATCCTGGTGGAAAGGCAACAGACGTACGAGACTTCGACTCGTACTCTGGAAGCTCGCCTGGAGCAGCAAGAACGTCGCTCGACGGAAAACCGAGAGCGACGTTCGTACGGAAGCCCGCCCCCGCGAACACGTCTGGACTTTGGAGCAATCCACGCCTCGCCAACGTTCGTCGGGCAATACGAAACTCCGATCCGAAATACCCCAACCTCGGCTTTCACATTCGAGAGCTCGCCATCGTTCGCTGCCAACTTGAGCAACGAAGCAAGCGGGCGAGCCTCGATCAGGTTACCGCCGAGCGTGGGAAACCACGAGTCAAGGCCACTCAACACCTTCGAATTCGGGTCAAGCTCAGGAACCCAGAACGAGCAAACTAACAACAGTGCGTTCTCCTTTCCTCCCCCACCCGCGAACCGCGAGAATAACACGCGACTTCGCGAAGAAAACGAGGAACCAATTCGAGCTCCGGCTCCCGACCCCTCATACATAAACATCCCGAACACCGTTGATCGCGAGCTGTTCCAACGATACGTCGAATACACAAACGCCGAACTACAACAGATGAACTCACTAGTCCACTGCGCCACTAGTTCGGCCCCGGATATCGATCGCGTGATCGAAGAGACAAACCGGACTCCCTTCACCAATCGCATCGTGACCGCACATATCAGAGATACGGGAAAAATCAAATTCCCCGAATATGCTGGGAAAACCGACCCGCGAGCTCACATAAGAGCATTCCGCCTAACGGTCGCCAGGGTCCACTTCCCCGATCACGAAAAAGAAGCAGGCTACTGCCGTCTCTTCGCCGAAACCCTAATCGGAACAGCCCAGGAATGGTTCGCCTCGCTGGAAGAAAAGTCTATAGACAATTTCAACCAGCTCATCTCGGCCTTCCTCAAGCAGTACTCGATATTCATCGAGGCGCAAGCATCCGAAGCCGATCTCTGGAAGCTCTCACAGGGCCCAGAAGACTCCCTTCGAACATATATCACAAAATTCAAAGAAATCAAAGCCAAAATAGCAAACCCCAACGAGGTGGTAGCACTACTGGCACTAAAGAATAACTTATGGCACACGTCGAGCTTCCGCAAGGAACTTACAGTTCGCCCGACGACGTCGCTAGATGATGCACTCCATCGCGCGTCCGCTTTCGCGCTGTACGAAGACGAGACTGCTTACCTCACTAAGAAATACGAAATGATGGAAAGCCCACCGACGACGAAGAAAGCTCCAAAAAGGGAACCCCCTAGCAAAGGGCTACATACGTACGCCGTCGGAAGCCCCCCTCCATCCAAGAACAAAGATTACGATCCATCAAAATATTGCGACCATCACAAACGAAAAGGACATTCCACAGAAGAATGCCGAACTCGACTCCGGCTACTAACGGCTCAAAACGACGCCGAACAGTCTACCGACGAAACCGTCAAGACGGAACCGATTCCAAAGACCGATAAGAAAAAATCGAACCCCAAAAAGAAAAGGGAACGAACTAACGAGGTCACAGGACAGGAAACCCCGCCTCCGGCGCCGAAAAAACGCATCGACCTGATATTCAAAGAGCTGAGCCTCTGCGGCGGTTCAATGAAATCAGTAATCACACCGCCACCGGCGCCCAAAAAGACAGTCGCACTTCGTCCCCGGAAACCTCGCTGTTTCGAAGAGGGGGGAGTAGAGCCACCCACCACCAAAAGAATAGACTTCATATGTGGCGGCTCGCAATTCTGCCGTGACTCGGTGAACTCAATCAAACTATTCCAACGAAAAGCACGAACCAGACCGGCAGAACCAACCCCCCTCCAGGGACCTAATCACAGGATCACCTTCAGAGAAAGTGAAACCACACACCTCGACAAACCACACGACGATGCCCTCATTGTCCAGCTCGATGTCAGCGGCTACGAGCTGTCCAGAATAATGATAGATACCGGCAGCTCGGTTGACGTACTCTTTTACGAAGCATTCCAACGGATGGGCTTCGAGGACTCATCCCTGCGAGGTAAACCCTCGCCGCTCACCGGCTTCGCCGGTAACATGACGTACTCCAAAGGGACAATCGAACTCCCCGTGTTCGCAGAAGGAGTACGAAAACTAATCGAATTCGTGGTCGTAGACCGCGCGGCACCATTTAACGCCATACTCGGCAGACCCTGGCTATACGCCATGAAAGCAGTACCATCGACGTACCACCAATGCGTGAAATTCCCTTCACCCGAAGGAACCAAAACGGTACGAGGAAGCCAGTCCGCATCTCGCGATTGCTACATGGGTAATTACAAACAATCCAGGAACAACCCCGTATAGCAATTACAGAAAGAGCTAGAGCTCGCTACCCAACAGATCAAACGATCAAACGATCCGTCTGTATGCGAACCTCGCACCGAACTCGTCACACAGGTCTGTATAGACGACAACAACCCAGACCGCGTCGTCGGCATAGGAATCGACCTATCCAACGAAATTCGAGAAGAACTCACCTCTTTCCTAAAAGAGAACGTCACCACATTTGCATGGTCCACCGCGGACATGCCCGGAGTCGACACCGACGTAACGTCACACGAACTAAACGTCGATCCAACTTACAAACCCGTTAAACAGAAACGTCGCAAGCTCGGCCCCGAAAGGGCCAAAGCCGTTAACGACGAAGTAGATCGACTACTCAAAGTCGGCTCCATCAGAGAGGTAAAATACCCTGACTGGTTGGCCAACCCCGTCGTCGTTAAAAAGAAAAATGGAAAGTGGAGAGTCTGCATCGACTTTACCGACCTAAATAAAGCATGCCCCAAAGACAGCTTTCCATTACCACACATCGACCGGCTCGTCGAAGCTACGGCCGGTCACGAACTGCTATCCTTCATGGATGCGTTTTCCGGGTATAATCAGATCAAAATGAACCCGGAAGACCAAGAAAAAACGGCATTCATCACCGATCGAGGCACATACTGCTACAGGGTAATGCCCTTCGGCCTCAAGAACGCCGGAGCAACTTACCAACGATTAGTGAACAAAATGTTTGCGGACCTACTCGGTAAAACAATGGAGGTCTACATCGACGACATGCTCGTTAAATCCTCCAGGGAAACCGACCACGTAGCACAGCTCAAAGAATGTTTCATCATCCTCAACAGATACGGAATGAAACTTAACCCAGCGAAGTGCTCATTCGGGGTCGCTTCAGGAGAATTCCTCGGCTACCTAGTAACCACAAGAGGCATCGAAGCAAACCCAAAACAGATCGCGGCCTTCTTGGAAATGCCATCGCCAAGAACAACCCGAGAAGTTCAAAGGTTGACCGGGAGGATAGCGGCCTTAAACAGGTTTATCTCTCGATCTACAGACAAATGCCTACCTTTCTACCAGCTCCTCAAAGGAAACAAAAAGTTCCTCTGGGACGAACAGTGCGAGGACGCATTTCGGCAACTCAAAGCATATTTAAGCGAACCCCCGATACTGGCCAAACCAGTAGAAGGAGAACCCTTATATCTATACATCGCAGTATCTCAGGCAGCGTTAAGCGGAGTCCTAGTCCGCGAAGAACAAAACGAGCAAAAACCGATCTATTACGTAAGCAAAACGTTGATCGACGCCGAAACGAGATACCCCGCTATGGAGAAGCTAGCTCTAGCAATCGTGATGTCGGCCCGGAAGCTCAGACCATATTTTCAGTCCCATTCAATAGTAGTCATGACATCACAACCGCTCAGAACTATTCTCCATAGCCCGAGTCAATCAGGACGCCTCGCCAAATGGGCAATCGAACTCAGCGAGTACGATATCGAATACCGCACTCGCACCTGCGCTAAGGCACAAGTCCTAGCGGACTTCATGATCGAACTAGCGCCCGAAGTCGCTAACGAAACAAACCCCTCGAAGAAATGGACACTTCACGTCGATGGATCCTCATCCAAACAAGGATCCGGAGTCGGCATCAAACTTACCTCGCCGACAGGCGAAGTAATCGAACAGTCCTTTAGATTGGGCTTCGTCGCTTCCAACAACGAAGCAGAATACGAAGCCCTCATCGCCGGAATCAGACTCGCGCTCGGGATCGGAGCTCGGGAGGTCGACGCTTTCAGCGACTCCCAGCTCATCACGAGCCAGTTCCACGGCGAATACGAGGCCAAAGACGAACGCATGGACGCATACCTCCAAGTAGTTCGCGGATTAGCCGAGCAGCTCGACAAATTCGAACTCACAAGGATCCCGCGAGGTGAAAACACTTCGGCCGACGCACTCGCCGCACTCGCCTCGACCTCGGATCCGCTGGTCAAAAGAATAATTCCTGTAGAAGGAATCGAAAAACCAAGCATTGAGATCGCCCTCAAAGCTCTCGCCGTAAACGCAATAACGACCGATCCTGTAGACGTGGAAACCGATCAGGTCTTCTCAGACACAGAGGAACACGCGCCCGATCCTACAGCACTCCCGGAGGACGAAGACGACCCCATGGGCATAGGCGAGCACGGTCCCGACCTGCCAATTGAGCCCGAATCGCCCGACGAGGTCGCTCCAGAAACCACCGGCGATCCGGAATCGGACGAGTATATCCGGAAACCAGATTGGAGAATCCCAATCATCCGGTACATCAAAGACGGGACCGTACCACCCGAAAAGTGGGCAGCCCGAAAACTGAAAGCACAAAGCTCGCGCTTTTGTGTAATAAACGACAAACTCTACAAGCGGGGTGACTCCGAACCAAATCTCATCTGCGTCCACGGCATAGAAGCCCTCGCAATCATGGGCGAGATGCACGACGGTCACTGCGGAAGTCATTCCGGAGGTCGCGGCCTCGCCGTCAGAATAAAACGGCACGGCTACTTTTGGCCAACCATCGTCGCAGACTGCGAAAACTATTCGAAAAAATGCGACAAATGCCAAAGACATGCTCCAAGCATCCATCAGCCGACCGAAACACTCTCCTCGCTCTCGGCCCCCTACCCATTCATGCGGTGGTCTATGGACATCATAGGACCACTCGTCGAATCAGGACGAAAGAAACTTCGTTTCCTACTAGTCCTCACCGACTTTTTCACCAAATGGGTCGAGGCAGGAGCCTTCCAACAAACCACGCAAGTCGAAGTTAAGGACTTCGTCTGGAAAAACATCATATGCCGACATGGGATCCCGTACGAAATTGTGACCGACAATGGATCCCAGTTCATATCTCGCAGCTTCAGAGCTTTCTGCGCCAAGTGGAAAATCCGTCTAACTACCTCGACCCCGAGGTACCCCCAGGGGAACGGTCACGCCGAAGCCGCGAACAAAACGATCTTGAGTAACCTCAAGAAAAGACTCGACTCAAGAAAGCATAGATGGGCAGATGAACTCCCCGGGGTCCTTTGGGCATGCCGCACCACTCCCCATCGAGCTACACACGAAACACCGTTTTCACTAGCATACGGGATGGAGGCAATAGTCCCAGCCGAAGTCTCGGTACCAAGCCCTAGGCGAACTCTATGCCCATCGAACAGCGAACTCAACGAAGAAATGCTACGAGATCAGTTGAACTTTATCGACGAACGTCGAGACCAAGCACTGATCAGAATCCAAAACTATCAGCAAGCCGCCGCCCGCTACTATAACTCCAACGTTAAACACAGGAGTTTCGAAGTAGGCGACCTAGTCTTGCGCAAGGTATACGAAAACACCAAAGAGCGAGGTGCCGGAAAGCTAGGGACCAACTGGGAAGGCCCCTACCGCGTCATCGAAGTAGTACGCAACGGCGTCTACAAGCTCGCGAAAGCCAAAACCGACGTACCAGAAAAAATATCTTGGAATTCCATGAATCTCAAACGATATCACGACTGAGTACGCGTAACAATCGAACTACGTAAAGGCTTGATCCCTTGACAGGGTACGTAGGCAGCTCGGCCCTCGAGTGCAGCCACCAAAACACTTCGCTAAGGCAACAAACCTTCTGGCGGAGCTCATACTATCACTCACCTTTATCGTTGTATGTTTCAACTCGTTCGACTTTCGGCGAACTCAGATGAATAAGAGAACATTTTATTCACCTCACGCATTTCCCGAGTAAAAATTACTCAGCTCTCGTATCACTGAAGCCCCGCGACCTCGCATCACGAACTGAGCCACAGGGCGGAACCTCGTGGCAAAATCAATCCAAGATTCATCGAACCACCCGAGCTCGTAAAAGTTCAAACAAATGCGGTCAAAGGACCACGATGACACGACCTGATCCCGTGACAGCGAACTCTAAAAGGGTTCGAAATCTACTCAGACCTCGAAGCACCCAGTTCGCTAAAAAGGAACTTATTCAGAATTTCGAAAACCGCTAAGGCAAAAGACTTAGCACCTTCAAACATCGACTTCTTATCGAAAGAATCGAAGAGGGATCACACCCGAATTCCGGGCATAGACTTAGTAAAAATCGTAGAAAATTTTACTAAGGCAAAACGTTTCGCTTCAACAGCGAATCTGCTTACGAAGTACGACCTCAACGAAAGCTCAAAACAAAAATTTCGACAAGTAAAAAGACTCCGAACTCTTTTACTTAAAGAAAATTCTGAAATTTCATAAAAGACGCCGGATTAAAACCTCCCGGCTAAGGCAATGTGTTCGGATCGACAAAAGGTCCTAGAACTAACATAGTGCCGGATTAAAACCTCCCGGCTAAGGCATAAGGTTCGAGCCTCAAAAATCAAAAACAAAAAAAACACCTAAGGCAAGAGCCATTATTTCGGGACCTCCACCCTAATCCTGCACGAAGGCATCCGCGGCCGCCTCTTCGTCGGCAATCCTCGCTGCCGAACTCTCTGTCATTTCCACGTTCGTACCGAACTGATCTATTCCCACTGGGACCTGAGACGCCGGGTCGACCTCCATCAAGGCCACCGAGTCCTCAGAAACAGCCGGGAGGTCGAGCTTTCCAATAGAGAAGTCGGATACCTGGGCCGCCATAAAAGCCGCTTCGAACTCCGCCTTAGTCTGAGTAACTTTGGGGATCTCGACCTCCACGGTGGTATCTCCCCGGTCCAGTTCGTTCAGGAGATCGAGGTTCGCGATCACCTCCTGCAGGTCGATCTCGGCTTCAGTCTCCGCCTTCTTCAAAAGCCACTTCTCCTTGATTCGGCCAAGGACATCCGCATACCTCGCGGACAGGTCCCGTCGGGCTAACCGCGCCGCCTGACGAACTTCTTTGTCCCGAGCAGCGATCAATTCGCGTCTCTCTTGAGCCAGCCGAGCAGCCTGTCCCAGCGCAGACTGACTCTCAGACCGAAGCGCAGCGAGATGGTTCTCCGTGGCTTGTAGCTTCCACGACGCCGATTCCGACGCAGCCTCGAGATCGACAACCCGGGCCTCGAGAACAGGGACTCTGGCCAGCTCAGCATCTTTTTCCGCCACTTGAGCCTTCAAGGAGCGCACCTCGGCATTCAAACTGGCGACCACCTGCTTCGCCTTCTCGACTTCTTCGGGGTGAGGAGCATCTCGGACCCGCTGCTCAAAGAGGGCGACCAACTTGTTCTGCGCCGCCAACGCCTGGACAAAGCAAAACCAACGTGTCAACGGAAAATACATACTCGAAATCACTAAAGTAAAAAAAGAAAAACACACCTTCCCATTCGCAGCGCACATGTCCAGATAAGCCTCCCTCTCGGACATGTTCCTCAGAGAAGGCAGCTGGCACCCGGCGGCCTTACAGTGACGAAACAGCGTCGCCATACCTTCCGGGTCCTCGGTGATAGGAGAATCCCTAGCATGCTTGAATGCCCAGTGGAACGGCCGGCTCGCCGAAGAACCATTGTTCGAATCCGGACCACGACGGCCTTCAGATTCACGGGACCTCGCGGGCTCGCTCCTCTGTCGTTTCGCCTGAGGATGCGAAGACCGCACAGATCGCGGCGTCTCAGGGCGGCGGGAGGTCGTGGCAGCACTAGACCCCCCTGACTTCGAAGAGATGGGAATGGGGTCTACGGCAGGATCTATAGCGGGGTCCACGGCACCCTCTGCGACCAACTGAACGGATCCGCGACTTCGAGCCTCACCAGACCCAATGGACGCCACAATCGCAAGCCGCTCCGATGATCCTTCACCAACCGGGACGTTCAACGCTTCGTTTACAGCCGCGGCGATATCACCAGAGCGAACCCGACCAACAGAAACGTCGGGATTGACCGGAGCTCGGCTGCGATAGCTTGAACGTCTAGACATGATGAGAGGTGGTACGATGCTGGTAGACGAACTGGTATCCGGAGCAGGTCGGGAAGCCGGGGTCGGAATTGTCCGAACTGGCTCTACTGAAATTACAACAAAACATTGTTAAAAATCCGATTTTTAACAATCGATATCCACAAACCATTCTTACTCTGTAATGGAGCAGGCTGACGAGATGATCCGACAGCTCGGGTCACTCGATGAGTCGGTCCAAGAGCTCGGTCTATCCTACGCCTCGTAAACGAATCCCACTCGATCCCTTGATTTCGCAAATGGGAGACAAGTGATCTAAGCTCGTCTGTAAACGGCGATTTCTTCGGAGTAACTGCAAAACCCAAAAGCAGCGAAATCAGAGTATGAACACAAAAAATATATGTCTACCCGATGCTTAAAAGCTGCGAACTCTATAAGCTCGTATCTAACCGGCTGCTACGGCCCACTGAACCGGAAGTCTAGAGATATCGAAGTCTCCAATCGAGGCTCGGTCAACCCGGAACAAGATCGTCTTATTCCGCCAATCGTCCTTGCCCGGGATTCCATTAATAATCTTACGATTTGTCCTCGGGGAGAGATAATACGTTCCCGGGAACCCGGGATTGTGCTTCACCGAACACAGATGAAGCACATCCTGCACACGAAGCAAGACCCCCTCCTCGTGAGCTCGAACGGCGAGGGCGATAACATGCCGAACAAAGTTCGGCATCATCTGCGAAAAGCATAACCGGGTCTCCGCGAGAAGCTCGAGCAGGAAGGAGGGTATAGGGAAGGATAACCCGCACCTCTCGAACAGCGTCGTGTAAGTACAGACAAACCCCGGCCTACACCTCTCCGGCGTCTCGAACTCCGACGGAACGACGAGTTCGACGTCCCTGGGGATGTTGAAGACCTGCCGGAGATTAACAATGCTCTGCCGGGTCGTCGTCGTTTTCCAGTGCGGGCCGAAGAGCTCGTCTGGGTGTGCCGGGGCAAATTTCGAATCAGCCATAAGGATCGATGTAAAGTCGAAAGAGAAAACGAAGAACCCAGACTCTGACGGACAAAAAATTCGTGTTTCCTAAAAACCCAGAAAATCGCAAAAGGAAAAGAAAAAGAGAAGTTACCTCAGTTGAAGCGATGACCGTGGATATTAGGAAGACGCAGAAGCAAGCTTATAAAGGAGAATTAACCCCAGCCGTTGAGATCGCGGAGATCTTTCGTCTCCCTAAATCTCGGCCGTACAATCTAAAAACCGTAATAATTACTTCTCCCGGGAATCGCGGGACCTGTTCCTCTCCCTGAATCTCGGCCGTTCGATTCGCAAAGATCTCGGTAAAATCGAGATCTCTGCCACAGACGCGATAACCGAACCGTCTCCTCTTCGCCCATTAAGCTAATAATTAACTTAATGGGCTGGGGGGCAATTGTTGGTACCAGATCTCGACCCAAGAGATCTGGCCCATTAAGGGCCCGATAAACAACTAAAAC
>PKML01043605.1:0-27710 GCA_002933935.1 Eutrema yunnanense | reverse complement strand
TCAGACATAATATATATATATATATATATATATATATATATAAGCATATGCTTAGGGATACTCACATAAATTTGGGGTTTATTTATGAGTCTATACATATATACAAATATTTACAACCGGAACATAATATCTCAGCAAAAAATAGTCTCAACTTTATTTATCTTAGCTCTAAAAATATCCAACACATATTTAAGTAGAAGTTTCAACACTATAGATTGTTTTTCTGACTGATCAAGTTCAAAGGTCAACAAGTCAAAGTCAACGTTTTTGAAAAGTAAAATTTGGATAGGTATACCTTTGATTTTGCCGGCACGTGCGAGCTTGTACAAACCCTTTGGATCTCTTGACTCGCACACAGAAAGAGGAACGTCCATGAAAACCTGAAACAATTTAAACATTCTTAATATTCATTATACTACTACTATCATTTATTTATACGAATCAAACATAAATCGAATCGGACTACAAAGTATGTTACCTCAACGAAATCGCCTTCCGGTAACAACGACCGGCAAGCATCTCTGTCTCTCCGGTAAGGAGAAATCAAACTTGCTATACAAATAACTCCCACGTCAGCAAACAGCTTAGCCACCTCACCTGAAATTATTCAAGATCATTTATCACTACTTAACCAACTAAACATTTTTTTGATTAGTTACTTGTTTGTATGTAATATTTGAAGAAAAAATTGTACCGATCCTGCGAATGTTTTCGGTACGGTCCTCTGCTTTGAAAGTGAGGTCCCGGTTAAGGCCGTGACGGACATTGTCGCCGTCGAGTGTGTAAGTAAGTTTGCCTCTTTCGAACAATGCTTTACTTAGCGCACAAGCAACAGTGCTTTTACCTAAATAATAAGAAGGAAACACATGAGTTTTACCGCAAACAGAGGAAGATTTTGTTTGGTGTAAACAGAGGAAGATTTTAGTTTAGAAACCTGAACCGCTGAGACCAGTGATCCAAATGACACAACCCTTTTGTTGAAGAAGTTGTTGTCGATCGCATCTGCAAATGGAACTATCGTGCCACACGATGTTCTCTGGCTTCTCTTCTCCGTTGATTCTCTTCTCTTTTACATTCATCTCTGCCCAAAAAAAGATTCGATTTTTTCAGAAAATTGGCGATCAAATCACTAAAAATGTTTTTTTTTGGGGTTAATTACAACGAAAGAGTGTTGAAATGTGAAGTATCTGCTATATGAAGAAACAGAGAGAGAGAGAGAGAGAGAGGAAAAGATGGAGAACCAGAAAGGGCGGGAAAATCGGCGGTGAGGGAAGCTTGAGCAGACACATTGACGGCGGAGATTGGATGGTGAAAAGAAGAAGCAGAATTCGCGACTAGTTTCGACGACGACGACGACGTCGGCAGCCTGAGGAAACCGTCGTTTAGAGGTCGTCGCTGAGAATCGCCGCCGAGACCTGGAAGAGAACAGAAAATCGATGCTCTGACAGCTAATCCTTCCATTGAATTTGAAGAAAATCGTTGGGGTTGACCAATCAAAATGTACAAATAAATCTGCTTATACATATTAAAGAAGAAGAAGAATATATATATAGAGAAAGGAAGGCACAGAGGAAGAAAACTGGTGAGAAGAAGAATGATGATACCAACATTATATTCCTCCACAAAAAACACATGACCATATTCCACCATCAAAACCCACTCTCATTTAAAAAAAAAAAATCCAAAATTTTTACTTTCAACTTTTACTAATTACTTTCGCAAAAGAAAAAAAACTTGTACTTGTCAGGAAAAAATTACTAGGACTAGTAGTTGATTGTGTTTTAGCATCAGGATAAAATTCTTTTTAGCATATTGAATATTTTAGTTTTAAACAAATAGTGGTTTTGGTATGTGTGCAAGGGTCACTGTTGGAGGCCAATCTTTTGGGAAATGACTTTTTTCCATCTACCAACCTACCAATGCCCATTCGGAAACCATGTGATTTATATAAGCTATACTATTTATAATATTGTTTTATTATTTATCTAAGTTCTTGCATGTACGGTTACTTTATAAATTATATGAAAAAATAGTTTGTCATTTAGTATTTTATAAAAAAAATAAAAATTAAGTAAATATTTTATAAATAGATTTACATATAAGCTATACTATTTATAATATTGTTTTATTATTTCTCTTCCCTCTACTATGATTAGATTTTTTTTTTTTTGGTTTCCTGTTCAAATAAATTTGTTTGACTGTATATATGAAATTATAAGTTAAGAAAATGTATACTTGTTTGTATTTTTATAAAGTTGTTCTTAACAGTCAACAGTCAAAGCAGGCGGTTCCGTCTTTGCTATGAGCTTTCCACATTTGGGCTGCTGATATTTATATTGGGCCTCATTATTTATAAATTATTTGTAACCCAACAATTATCCAAAAGACTAAAGAATCATGAAAGACTTTGTTCATGATATACCAACACGAGTATGACTGTAAGTAATTTAACTCCAAAACTTATTTGAAATTTTGGGTTAGTTTACCTTTCTACACCTTGGTAGTATTGGTTTTTCTCTGCATGCAAAATCGACATGTCCCCCATTTGTATATAAAACTAATTTTTTGTTAAACAAGATTTTTTTTCTTAAATCGACTTGTTTCATGAAGAAAAAAAACCCAGAAAAGTAAGGAAAAAACCTAATTTCTTAAGATATCTTGGTATACCATTACCAACACCACATTGGTATATTCTGTGATATCTTGAAGATTTGTTTTCAAGTTTAAGAAATAACTATCTATATATAACTATGATTTTCGATTCTAACAACAAATCTATTGACATAGCTATCAACAAATATATATGATTAGTTTCCTTTTCCTACCAATTTACTAGGTGATAAATTTCTGTCAAATTTTCAAGAGATCCTTTACTTATGAATTTATATCACCAATTAACTATATAAAGACCTATTAAATCTCAACAAAATCCATCAATTGCCAAAACATAAAAAAAAAACATTTACACCACGTTGCACAAACACTTAAAAAAAAAAAAAAACAACTACTTCAGAAAAAAATGGATAAGATCAGATCTTTAGATGTTGTTACTATCGCAATAATTTTGTTATTGGTCATTGCAGGTTAATCTTCTGTCTTTTTTTGAGATCAAGCCATTGCAGTTTTTTTTTTGTAAAAAAAAAGTCATTGCAGGTTAAACCAGCATTCTTATTTATTAGTATTTCTCAATTTTTTTAAAAATATTTTCTTAACTAGGTTGAAGCTTATTTTTTAGCTTCGACATTAATTAAAAGTATACATACTTGTTTGGGTTTTACACATTACATTTTTGTATAACTAATCTTTATTATTTTGCAGAACAAGCAAACGCAATCTCTGTTGATGACCCCTGTTTTGGAACATGCACTGACACTTGCGACTGGACTTGCAAAATGAATGGTTTTACAGGGTGGTATTGTGCATCTCTTAGACAGCAATCGGGTTGTTGCTGCAAAACACCAATTAAGCAAATCTTTAAACAATCTGCTCAATTGAACAAATAAACCTCTTTTGACATAGTTTTGAATTTGTATGATCACTAATAAGAACTCCAAATATAATAAATTGTACTAAGAAGTTATAAGATATCCCTTTTCTTCTTTTTACGTACCATGAAGCAAGCTAAACGTGCTATGGGTGAATATATGTTTGAGGTAATACTTTAACAAAAAAATTTGAGGTAATAACATGTGAGAAGAATGGAATTATTGACAGTTTACTAGATCACGTAGCTCACACTGGTTAATATTACCAAATGAACGTTGATTTATAAAATATTTAGACATGCTGTTTTAGTTCTTCATCACCACGAATGATACAAGAAAACAAGCAACATTCTACTGATTCTGAGCTAATTTATTTCAATGATTCAAGCGATGAAGTCAAACACAATCAAAAATGTAATCTCAATTTAATACATAGACACTTGTTTAGAAACACTGCTTCTTTGTCAAGCTTGAAGTAATTGGTACCTGACGATTCTTTACATATCCAGTTCAAATCATTTTTCTACCAAAATTTCTAGATGACAAATTATATTTCACTTATACTCAATCTTTAATTCAATTCCTAACAAATTTACTAGGTAATAAATCTCTAATCAAATGTTCAAGAATTCATTTTTAGTCAAACTCTCAAGAAAAATAAATTGGTTCAACGTATCCGTTTTATATAAAAACCTATTACCAAGAAAATCCATCAACGCAAAGCATATATATATATATATATATATATATATATATATACAACACCTTGCAAATACAGTTAAACAAAAAAAAATAAAAAATACAGATAACTACTTCAGAAAAAAATTGATAAGATGAGATCTTTAGGTGTTGTTAGTACCATCACAATAATTTTGTTGTTGGTCATTGCAGGTTAACTAAAAGTATATATATTTTTGGTGCTTTTAAACAATACATTTTTTTTAACCAATCTTTATTATTTTGCAGACCAAGCAGTCGCGATCTCTGTTCCGGACACATGTTATGGATCGTGCGATGACTTTTGCGAATCGATTTGTGAAAGTCTAGGTTTTAGACAGTGGTATTGTGGATCACTTAGAGGCAAGTCGGCTTGTTGTTGCAAAACATCAAAGAAGCAAATCTTTGAACAATCTGCTCAGTTGAACAACTAAACCTCTTTTGACATAGTTTTGAATTTGTATGATCAATCACTAATAAGAACTCCAAATATAATAAATTGTGTTAAGAAGTTATAAGATATCCCTTTTTCTTCTTTTTACGTATCATGAAGCAAGCCAAAACGTGTCATGGGTGAATATACTTTAACAAAAAAAATATGAAGGTAATAACAAGTGAGAAGAATGGAATTAGTGATCACGTAGCTCACACTGGTTAATATCACCAAATGAATTGTTGATTTATATGATACAAGAAAACAAGCAACATTCTACTGATTCTGAGCTAATATTCTCCAATGATTAATTAAGCGATGAAGTCAAACACAATAAAAATTTAGTCTTCAAAAATGTAATCTCACTTTAATACATAAACACTTACTTGTTTAGAAAAACTGATTCTTTGGATATGTCTCGCATAAATGACTCAAGCTTGAAGTAATTGGTACCAGATGATTTTTGATCAAGCGTGACTGTAATTCAACTCCAAAACTTATTTGAAATTTTTGTGTTTAATTTGCCTTTGTATACCTTGGTAGTAATTTTTATATATAAATAGTTACTTCTTAAACCTAAAAATAAAACTTAAAAATGGGGGACATTTAGATTTTGGCAAAACTAATTTTTGTTATTTTGCAGAATAAGCAAAACATACGGTCAAGATCACAGAACACTTTTGTAATGATCGGTGCAGTGCCACATGTAAGCATGATTACAAGTCGCAAGGTTATAGTACCGAGGATTATAAACCCTAGAGCATCTCCATTGGTGAGATACCAAGGGTATCTCATAAATATAATACTAATATTTTTAACAATCTTTTTTTTAGAGCCCCATCACAAAATTTTGTCTCCATTGGTGAGATACCCACAAAAATATCTTATCAATATAAAATTCTTATTTTAAAATTTTAATAAAATTAATTTTAAAATTTTTATAACATATCAAATTACATCTTAAATATACTCAATTATATTAATTAGTTATATTTATTTATATTCTCTAATGAAATCTCAGATTTATATCTATATATAAAAGACAAAATAATAATTTTTTTTTAATTTTTGTTGTTAAAAAAACAAAATTTTAATTTTTCAAATCTCAGATTTTTTTTCTGAAATCTAATATTATTGTATTAACTATAACATTACTAATTTATATTAAAAACAATACTAATATATAAATTAATCTCATGCTTAATGAAACTTGATAGATAGATAATTTTATTTTATGATTTATAAAAAAATAAAAACTAAAAAATAACAATATATAAACTATTTAATTGATATTTTAAAGTGTTGGATATTTGTTTAATCACAAAATGCATGAACCATTAGGAAATTGACATGTGTCTCATGAGAGGGGTTCTCATGGGGGTTCTCAAAACATCTCATATGAGAATCGATCCTCAC
Source organism: Eutrema yunnanense (assembly GCA_002933935.1). Taxonomy (NCBI): domain Eukaryota; kingdom Viridiplantae; phylum Streptophyta; class Magnoliopsida; order Brassicales; family Brassicaceae; genus Eutrema; species Eutrema yunnanense. Next base: position 21,659 of record PKML01043605.1, on the reverse strand, counting down.
CATTTTTTTTTCTAAATTTTGTTTTTCTTTATTTTTTAATATATTTTAACATGAGATACCCATTGAGATACCTGCAATGGAGATTCTTTTAGACTACTTACAATGGGGGTGTTGAAAAAAATATTCAACTGTTAAATTGCTTTAATGGATGTGTTGAAAAGGGTGTTGAATCTTATGTGGATTAAACTGAATTGAATAGATTCAACATGTTGAAAAATGAAAACTGAGTAGAATAAATTCAACATGTTGAAAAACTGAGTTGAATATATAATCAACATGTTGAAGAGGGTGTTGAATCTTATGTGGATTAAGCATAATTATAAATATTTTATATAATCAACATAAATATCATATCATTTACACTTACAAATCATCATAAATATTTTATATTTAAAATATAACCATTATTTTCTTTATGTGAATTATCTTTTTTTTTCAAATAAAAATTGGTAATCTTAATAAAATTTTCTGATAGCATAGATATTATTTAAATTATAATATCTAAATTAAATCTAATTAATATCCATTTATTATTTTTTATAAAGATACAATGATAACTGATTTTTGTGATTTTTGGTAAGTAATCTAATCTATATTTAAGGAAATTCAAAGTAATCTAAATTAATATTTAAATTTTAGGAATTAAATTGAAATATAAATTAAAATAAACATTTTTATTAATATTACACCAAATAAATATGTTTGGTAACATGTATAGTTATTTACATATTTTTTTTGTGAACAACTCATAAATTTTTACCTTAAATATACTGTTTAATAGTATAGATAATAGAAATTTTAATATTTTTCTTAATATGTGTGAAATAACCTTAAACGACTTATATTTGAAAACGGAGTAAGTATATTTATATAAAAAATGAATCGAGAAGATAGCTCTTCTTGTGACTCTTAGTTGTGAAAACTTTTTTGTCATCATTGTAATCTATATTTATTAATGGCAAAAATGTCAAACGGATATTGTAATATCATTAAAAAACATATATATTGGTTACGTGTGTGATTTGGTCATGAATCATGTTTTTTCAACTATATATTAAAATCTAGGGATATTTTTATTATTAAGTTAATAGTAGTTTAGAAGTAAATTGTAGTTATCAATTTTGTATTTTTAGAATTAATTAAATTATTATTACTGGCAATATATATTTGAATATCTTAGTTTTTATATTTTATAGTGGTTAATGGGACGATCGTTTGTAAAATATTAAAGAAGACTAAATAATACCACACCGGATTTTATTAGCTTTTATATATAGTTTTTTGTATATTTTAATAATAAAATATAATTATATTTTAAATAATCTAATCAATTAAATAGAGATTAAATGTTATTTATAAATACTATAATTAATTAGAATATACATATCTAACAATAAATATATTATGTATATTTTTTTATATAATTTTTTGTTTTGCATCATAAATAGTAGTTATCCAAAATAAAAATAGACTAATTTGAAAGTGTCACTGTTTGGTCACAAAAAGTATACCACTTTTAATAGAATAGATATGTTTTAGTTTTTTTTTCCTTTACAAATAGTCAAAGTCTTGTATCATTCGAATCATTTTTCTACCAAAATTACTAGATGACAAATTAGATTTTACATATAGTCAATCCTAAATTCAATTCCTACCAAATTTACTAGTTAATAAATCTCTAATTAAATGTTCAAGAATTCATTTATAGTCAAAATCTCAAAAAAAATAATTTGGTTCAACGTATCCGGTTTATTTTAGTTAAGAATTCACATCTCCAATTGACTATATAAAAACCTATTAGACCATCAGCATCCGAGACTTGTGTCTCGCCGAAAACATATGTCTTCCCAAAAAGTTGATGACGTGTCGCGACGTGATTCGTCGCGATATAAAAAAAATCAATTACCCAAGTTGGGTCTCCAATGTGGATGCTCTTAGATCTCAACAAAATCCATCAACGCAAAACATATAAAATTATACATACAACACCTTGCACATATAGTTAAACCAAAAAAAAAATACAGACAACTACTTCAGAAAAAATTGATAAGATGAGATCTTTAGGTGTTGTTAGTACCATCGCAATAATTTTGTTGTTGGTCATTGCAGGTTAACTAAAAGTATATATATTTTTGGTGCTTTTACACAATACATATTTTTTTAACCAATTTTTATTATTTTGCAGATCAAGCAGTCGCGATCATTGTTCCGGACATCATAATCTGTTATGGACCGTGCAATGACTTTTGCAGATCGACTTGCAAAAGTCATGGTTATACATACGGGTATTGTGAAACTTTTAAAGGCAAATCGGATTGTTGTTGCGAATCACCAAAGAAGCAAATTTTTGAACAATCTGCTCAGTTGAACAACTAAACCTCTTCTGAGATAGTTTTGAATTTGTATGATCACTAATAAGAACTCCAAATATAATATATTGTGTTAAGAAGTTATATGATATCCTTTTTCTTCTTTTTATGTATCATGAAGCAAGCCAAAACGTGTCATGGGTGAATATATTTTAACAAAAAAAAATGAAGGTAATAACATGTGAGAAGAATAGAATTAGTGATCACGTAATCACACTGGTTAATATCACCAAATGAATTGTTGATTTATATGAGACAAGAAAACAAGCAACATTCTACTGATTCTGAGCTAATATTCTCCAATGATTAATCAAGCGATGAAGTCAAACACAATAAAAAAATTTAGTCTTCAAAAATGTAATCTCACTTCTGTAATGATCGGTGCAGTGCCACCTGTATGCAGAATTACAAGTCGCAAGGTTATAGTACTGAGAATTATAAACCTTAGACTACTTACAATGGGAGTGTTGAAAAAAATATTCAACTGTTGAATTGCTTTAATAGATGTGTTGAAAAGGGTGTTGGATCTTATGTGGATTAATCTGAATCGAATAAATTCAACATGTTGAAAAATGAAATCTGAGTTGAATAAGTTCAACATGTTGAAAAACTGAGTTGAATAGATTCAACATGTTGAAGAGGGTGTTAAATCTTATGTGGATTAAGCATAATCATAATATTTTATATAATTAACATAAATATCATATCATTTACACTTACAAATCATCATAAATATTTTATATTTAATATATAATCATTATTTTCTCTATATGAATTATCTTTTTTATTTCAAATAAAAATTGGTAATCTTAATAAAATTTTATAATAGTAAAGATATTATATAAATTACAACATCTAAATTAAACGTAATTAAATATCCATTTATTATTTTTTATAAAGATACAATGAATGATAACTGATTTTTTGTGATTTTTGGTAAGTAATTTTAATCTAAAATAATATTTAAATTTTTGGAATTAAATTGAAATATAAATTAAAATAAACATTTTATTAATATTACACCAAATTAATATGTTTGGTAACATGTATAGTTATTCACATATTTTTTTTGAACAACTCATAAATTATAACCTTAAATATACTGTTTAATAGTATATATAATAGAAATTTTAATATTTTTTCTTAATATGTGTGAAATAACCTTAAACGACTTATATTTTAAAACGGAGTGAATATATTTATATAAAAAACGAATCGAGAAGATAGCTCTTCTTATGACTCTTAGTTGTGAAAACTTTTTTGTCATCATTGTAATCTATATTTATTAATGACAAAAATGTCAAACGGATATTGTAATATCATTAAAAAAACATATATGTTGGTTACGTGTGTGATTTGGTCATGAATCATGCTTTTCCAACTATATATTAAAATCTAGGGATATTTCTATTATTAAGTTAATAGTCGTTAAGAAGTAAATCGTAGTTATCAATTTTGTATTTTTAGAATTAATTAAATTATTATTACTGGCAATATATATATGAATATCTTAGTTTTTATATTCTATAGTGGTTAATGGGACGATCGTTTGTAAAATATTAAAGAAGACTAAATAATACCACACCGGATTTTATTAGCTTTTATATATATAGTTTTTTGTATATTTTAATAATAAAATATAATTATATTTTAAATAATCTAATCAATTAAATAGAGATTAAATGTTATTTATAAATAATATAATTAATTAGAATATACATATCTAACAATAAAGATATTATGTATATTTTATATATATATAAATTTCTGTTTGACAACATGAATAACATGAATAGTAGTTATCCAAAATAAGAAGAAAATAATTTGAAAATGTCAGTGTTTGGTCACAAAAAGTATAACAGTTTTAATAGTATAGATGTGTTTTACTTTTTTTTTTCTTTACAAATAGTCAAAGTCTTGTATCATTCGAATCATTTTTCTACCAAAATTACTAGATGACAAATTAGATTCTACATATAGTTAATCCTAAATTCAATTCCTACCAAACTTACTAGGTAATAAATCTCTAATTAAAAAGGTTCAAGAATTCATTTTTAGTCAAAATCTCAAGAAAATAAATTTGTTTAACGTATTTGTTTTATTTTAGTTAAGAATTTACATCTCCAATTGACTATATTAATACCTATTAGATCTCAACAAAATCCATCAACGCAAAACATATATATATATACAACACCTTGCACATACAGTTAAACAAAAAAAAAATACAGACAACTATTTCAGAAAAAAATGGATAAGATGAGATCTTTAGGTGTTGTTAGTACCATCGCAATAATTTTGTTGTTGGTCATTGCAGGTTAACTAAAGTATATATATTTTTGGTTCTTTTACACAATACATTTTTTTTTAACCAATCTTTATTATTTTGCAGACCAAACAGTCGCGATCATTGTTCCGGACATCATAATTTGTTATGGACCGTGCAATGACTTTTGCGGATCGACTTGCAAAAGTCATGGTTATACATACGGGTATTGTGAAACTTTTAAAGGCAAGTCGGATTGTTGTTGCAAATCACCAAAGAAGCAAATCACCAAAGAAGCAAATCTTTGAACATTCTGCTCAGTTGAACAACTAAACATCTTTTGACATAGTTTTTAATTTGTATGATCTCCAAATATAATAAATTGTGTTAAGAAGTTATAAGATATCCCTTTTCTTCTTTTTACGTATCATGAAGCAAGCCAAAACGTGTCAAAAAGATTGAAGGTAATAACATGTGAGAAGAATGGAATTAGTGATCACGTAGCTCACACTGGTTAATATCACCAAATGAATGGTTGATTTATAAAATGGTTCTTCATCACCATGGATGTAATACAAGAAAACAAGCAATTCTACATCTTGTCTTCAAAAATGTAATCTCTCACTTTAATACATAGACACTTACTAGTTTAGAAAAACTGATTCTTTGGAGATGTCTCGCATAAATGACTCAAGCTTGAAGTAATTGGTACCTGATGATTTTTGATCAAGAATCTCCATCGCCGGAAATAGAGACCAAAGAAAGCCTTTCTTCTTCCGGCAAAACGGACCAGTTAGGCGACTGTACGGCTCTCAGCCACAAGAAATCATCCACATTGGCCCAGCTCTTCGTCTCCTCCTCCAAACCCGCCGTCTTCAAGTCTTCCTCGATCCCTTCGTAATCCAAACAGTAAGGCGCGAATCTGACACCATTGCTGTCTTCGATTATGGGACGACTCCTTACTCTCAGGTAGAAATCACTCTTCCTGGCGCAATGGATCCTGATCTGATGCGAGGCGAGCACAAGAACACAATCCTCTACGTCGTCGATCAGAATCGAACCAATCACTGGACCTGTGTAGACATTGCACTTCTTCAATCGGTGAAGGAAGAGAGCGTTGACAGTTCCGGTCAATTCTACTTGACAGGAATCAAGATCCGACAATGTGAATTCTCCGATGGACGACCCTTTGAAACTTTTTACCAGAGTCTCTTTGTGTTTGTTCCTGAATCCCGGAGAATCGCGTACGGGAACTTTCGGAGGTGAGACGAAATCGGGTTTCTTGATCTCGGGGAGTTTAGATTCCGGCTTTGTAGAAGACGATTTGCTCCTGAACGAGAATTTCTTCTTCGGGACTAACTCGCCGGAGAGGCTATCGAGACTCTGTTTGAGATCAGATACAGCTTTGAGAGAGGATCGAACCTCGTAGGAGGGAAGGAAATAGGAGTTCTCAGCGAGAAGTTTCTCGAGATTGTTAATCGCTGATGAGATCTCGGCGAGATCCGATTTGAGCTTGGAAGAATCCGCGGAGGAGGAGGCGAGTCGTGACTCGACGATTCGAGACTCGATGGACCGCTTGGAATCGGCGAATCGGGCGAGGAACGAGGAGGTCGATTCGAGCGTGGAAGACGAAGAAGAGTCAGGTGAATCGGATTTTCGAGCTTGGTGGCGAGCAGAGAGGCGTTCGAGCATGTCATGGTGCTTCTTCTGCAATGCCGACTCTAGGGTTTCGGTAGCGAACCCTTGGTGGCTCGGATCGTCGTCTTCCATCGTTTACAAATCGAAATTCGGAGTAAGAATTAACGTAAACGGTGTCGTTCCTTTCAATCAAATGAAAATGATAAAAATAGTTTTATATTGCAATTTGTTCTACATTTATTACCTCAAAGGATAAATACATACATTTATTGATAAAAGAAGAAGAACGACATCTCATAAATTAAAGACTGTCAAAAAACAGTTTAATCGTTCGATTGAGATGTTTCTTCAAAGATCTGCTTCTCTTTTACTACGCAGCAACAAGCTTTATAGGTTCCAAAATCTATACATTCCCCGGAGCTATAAGCTGGATGCGAAATGCAATCCTTATTACATGTGTTAGTACACGGATGCCCACACCAGCGATCTTTACCGTCTGCGTTTGCTTGTTCTGCAAAATAATAACATTTAGTTAAAACAAATATATATATATATACACTTTTAATTAAGAAAAAAAAGCTTTAACATAGCTAAGAAATTATTTAGAAGTAATAATAATGAGAACGTTTGATCAACCTGTATTGACCAACAACAAAATTATTGCGATGGTACTGATGACAACTAATGTTGGGCCTGTCTACATCGAAGCCCAAAACAATTGGTTCAATAATTGGACACAAGGTTTGGGCCAAACAATGTCGAAGCCCATTATACAAAATCATTGACTACAAAAGAGAAGTCAACTTCGTCTCTTCCAAAATCGACGTGAAACAGATTGAGGAAAAAGAGAAATTACAGAGAGAAAGAAAAACAGAGCGTAAGAGAGATCTCGAGAGAGGTTTCTTCGATCCTTCTAGAGAGTAGCTAGGGTTTCTTCTTTCTCCTTGTTCCTTGTATTTCTTCTTCTTCTAGCTCCAAGATCCAATTGCTCTTCTGTGATATCGTACCTGTAAGCAGAGAGAGCAGATTGGTGAGGAACTTGTGTGATCCACGATCGGGGAGTTTCCGATCAGATAGTACAAGATTCGCGAGGCAGTGCGCATACTCCCCCGGACGTAGCCGAGAGGTGAACCGGGTCAACAGCTCAAGTGTTAAAGGCTACGTATCCTAAAATCAAGATCATCTAATCAAGCTCAAAGTCTAACAAGTGGTATCAGAGCACTAGGTTGCTCATTGCTTCCGCAATACTCTAGGAGCTTTCTCTATCTTTGAGACGAATGAAGATTAAAGAATCTACTGCAAAGAGAAGAAGCTGTTCAAGCAAGAAGAAAGATCAGGTCAAGGTTCGAAACTTATCTGGTTTATCTGTGTGGTTGTGAAGAATCGGCATCAGTCTTTGGGTTTTGTGTTTGATTCTTGGTCTACAAGAGTTAGGTTGAATCTGCAGCATGGAACCAACTCATGGACGTTTTGAAGTAGAGAAATTTGATGGCAAATGGGATTTTGGGATCTGGAAACACAGAGTATTATGTGCACTGGAGATTCTTGGATTAGACACCATCTCAGAACCTGTAAAAGACACTAAAGATGAGTCTGATCAGAAACAAGAGGATGTGGAAGGATCAAAGACGGATCCAAAGTGGGCAGCTAAAGATAAAAGGGTAAGAAGTCTTATCAAGCAGTGTCTAAGTGACCAAATCCTCAGGAAAATCATGAAGGAAAAGACTGCACTAGACATCTGGAAGGCCCTGGAAAAGGATTATCAAACAAAGTCACTGCCAAATAGGATATATCTTAAACAGAGATTTGCAAGCTACAGGATGGATGAAAACAGAAGCATGGAACAGAACTTGGATACCTTTCTCAAACTGGTAAATGATCTAGAGAGCCTGGACATAAAGGTCTCAGATGAGGACCAGGCTATACAGATACTTACAGGTCTTCCACCAAAGTATGAAGCTCTAGTTCATACACTGAAATACGGCAGTGGTAAAGATACTTTAACTGTGAGTGCTGTGACAGAATCGGCTTATGCTAAAGAGACAGAATTAAGGGAGAAAGGCCTCCTTAGCAAGTCAAAGGCAGAAGCTGAAGGTCTGTATGTTGGAGACAGAAGAAGATTTGAGAAAAAGAATGACCAATATTCAAAGAGCAAGTCTTACAAGTCTAAAGGAAAAGGTGATAAATTCAAGAAGAAGGATAAAGATGGCAAATGCTGTTTCATCTGTGGGAAAGAAGGACACTGGAAAAGAGAATGTCCTGATAAAGGCAAGAACAAGAGCTCCAGCTCTGCAAATGTAGCTTTAATCGTCAAGGAGCCACTAATCCTAACAGCCAGTGTACAAGACACTAAAGATGAGTGGGTCATGGACTCAGGAAGCAGTTTTCACATCACTCCAAACAGAGAACTGCTATTTGACTTGCAAGAATCTAATGGTGGAAGAGTGTTAATGGGTAATAACACATTTAGTGAAATCAAGGGCATTGGAAAGATCAGAATTACCAAACCAGATGGTTCTGAGGTAATACTAACCAGAGTCAAATATATGCCAACCATGGGAAGGAACTTGATTTCATACGGTTGTTTGGAGAGGTATGGTTGTAAGTATGAAGGTGAAGGTTTCAAGGTTAAGTTCTTCAAAGATGGACAAGAAGTGATAACTGGAGTGTTCAAAGATGGGCTGTATTATCTAGAGGGAACAATTTCAAAGGGTGAGTCAAACTCAGCTAGGGCCAGTGTTGATTCTACAAGGAAATGGCACTCTAGATTGGGTCACATGGGTCAGAAAGGCATGGATAAGCTAGTTAAGGAAGGCTACTTAACCAGCAAGGACATTCAGACCTTGGGATTCTGTGAAAGCTGTGTGTTAGGAAAAGCACACAAACTGAGTTTTCCAAAAGGGAAACACACTTCAAAAGGAGTTCTGGAATACATCCACTCAGACCTATGGGGAGCACCTACTGTTACGCCAAGCTTAGCAGGAAACCAATACTTTGTCACTTTTATAGATGATTATTCAAGGAAGGTTTGGATTTTCTTCTAAAAGACCAAAGACGAAGTTTTTCAGAAATTCAAAGACTGGAAAATTCAAGTAGAGAACCAGACAGGAAAGAAAATAAAGTGCCTAAGGACAGACAACGGTTTGGAATACTGCAACAATCAGTTTGATACTCTCTGCAAGGAAGAAGGGATCAAAAGGCATAGAACATGCACTTACACTCCACAGCAAAATGGAGTTTCAGAACGGATGAATAGGACCATTATGGAGAAAGTAAGGTGTATGTTGTCTGAGAGTGGTATGGAAGAAAGTTTTTGGGCAGAAGCAGCATCAACCGCAGTTTATTTGATAAACAGATACACCATAAGACTCTATCTCAATAAAAGGCGTTTCCCCATTTCCAAAAAAAAATATATATATATATATCGAAAATAATCAAAAGAGAAAGGAAATAAAAGCTTAAAAAGGATCTAGGTTGGTTAAAATACTTATGAGACATTCATGATTCGTTTATGAGAAGTCTGTCATTCCAAGTCGACAGAAAAATCTAAGTCTGGGGGAATGACACAAAACTTCTGTTTTTGGAGAAAGGAGGAAGTTCAACATTTTTACGCAAGAAGAAGTGACTGGAAGCTGTGGTTATCAATAGATCCTTCATCTCTTGATGTTTTGCATAATATCTCGCACCCTCCGGTGAAATTACGGTAACCCGAAACACTTTTAACCTCACCTCTAAATGCCTTTAATACCTAGCTTCGATTGTCTTGGTTTAATCATTTTGATGAGAAGTTCACGTTTGCACTTAATGTCATGGTGAGTGACAACATATATATTTTTGAGGACGAAAGTCCTTTTGTCGAGAGAGAATACCATGAGATTTATGGTTATCCAATCTACGACACCTATGAAGACAACGAGATCTACAGAGAGATCTACGGTGATCCAATCTACGACATCTATGAAGATGATGTCCTATTTATCGATCATGTTGAATTCATATTCGAAGAAGACACTTTTGCGATTCTGATTCGTGCAGATTCGGTTTGTGAAGGTTCCGTCCAAAATCAGGTTTGTGCACAAACAAGATATCATCAACAAAAAGAAACCAAACCGATATGGAAAAACCGATTGAAGATTCGAGGACGACGAGACCTGATTCAGCGCATATTGAAGATTCGAGGACAAATCTTTCTTGGCCAGCGAGACATGATGCATCGAGTCTTTATTATTATCTTTTATTTAATTGATTAAGATTATTCTAGATTTTATAGCTTTTAGAGTTTTGGAATTTATTATAAATAGCCTCTTATGCCTATGTTTGTATTTAGTTTTTGATGATTTACTAAAAATGAGATTTCCTAAAAAGTTTTTGATAAAACACTGAGAAGAGTATTCTCAAACTCTAGTTTTTCGGATATTTTTAGAATCAACGGATCTCTAATTCTATCCATAAAAGCTTCGTGAGCTTTCTTGTTAATGTGCCGATCTTGACCCAAATCAAACTTTAAAAGGGTGTGCGCAACCCACCTCCAACAACCACCTATTGATTACTACTTATATTTAAACATACATAACGTATTTTTGGTTCTTATTTAGTGATGACAAAGCAATTATGGTTGATATATCTAATATGTGTAAAATTTTAATTTTAATTTGCCATTTAGCGAGCTTTTTCCTATCAGTTTTCGGGACATCATAATACTAGTTCATATTGTGTATTATAAAATAAACGTTGATTTCGTAAAGATAAAAAATTTGGAGGTGTTATCTGCAATTATGACTCGATGTTTTTGATTTGATCGTCAATCTCTCTCTCATTTCTTCCTTACTCCCTTGGCTTCGCTTTTAATAACAGAAAAGGAAAAAGGAAAACTTTTTAGTCATATCGATTCATCTTTCGCACTCCTTGGAAATCTGAAGAATTATTATCCGATCGAATCGAAGAATAGACGCGGAAGAGGAAGAGGATACTCGCTTTGAGAATCTCCCGAGTCAAATCGGATCAGAAAAAACGGTGATACGGAGGTTACTTCTAGGGCTCATGGGCGCCGCGGGCTCCAAACTCGAGAAAGCTCTCGGCGACCAATTCCCCGAAGGAGAACGCTACTTCGGATTCGAGAATTTCGGCAACACTTGTTACTGCAACAGCGTCTTGCAGGTCCACTTCCTCTCTCTCTCTCTCTTTTTTCCAAGTAGAATCGTGTCCTTACTAGTTCAAATTCGTATTGATTTGGTTGCAATTGCGATTTCTCGAATCATTAGCTCTTTCGAATCAAGAGACTCAAAATAGGTTAACATCATCTCTTTCCCTCTTGTGCAGGCCCTTTATTTTTGTGTTCCCTTTCGTGAACAATTGCTCGAGTACTATACCAGTAATAAAAGCGTCGCCGATGCTGAAGAGAATCTTATGACCTGCTTGGCAGACTTATTTTCCCAGGTAACTTTTTGATCTTTTTTTGCTTTTCGTTATGATAGTGTTAGTTATCGTTTCAACCCTGTCCTAACTCAAGTGACCAATCCATCATTGCTGAAAATGTTTCTCGTATGCAACCTTGATTTCTCACTTGACATCATTAATTGATGAAGTCACTTATGTCAATGTTTTTTGGGATAACAGGAACTTGATACCCTTGTGTCTTTTCTTAGGTATATTGGATCATTTAAATGTCTTTTGTTATGTCATATCCTGTCATCATCTATTTGATTATCGTGGACTAGTCATTTCTGCGGAAAAACAAAGTGTTATCGTAACTCTGCTCATTCTGTAGATAAGTTCCCAGAAGAAGAAAACAGGTGTTATTGCGCCTAAGCGATTTGTACAGAGGTTGAAGAAACAGAATGAGCTGTTCCGGAGTTATATGCACCAGGTGATCTTTGCAAATTTTCCCCATCTTTCTGAGCGTTAATTTTACACAAGATGTATGAAAAGCAATTTACATTTGATTGAATTGGCGTTACTATTCTCATGTAGGATGCGCATGAATTCCTGAATTATTTGCTGAATGAAGTTGTTGACATACTGGAGAAAGAGGCCAAAGCTACAAAAACTGAACTTGAGACCTCATCATCATCATCTCCCGAAAAGATTGCAAATGGACCAAAAGTTCCTCAGGCAAATGGTGTGCACAAAGAGCCTATTGTCACTTGGGTGCACAATATTTTTCAGGTCACTTCTTCTGAATGAAACGATTCACTTCTTCTAAGGTGATTTGCGCAATTTTTGGCTAAATAAAATCTGGATATGTACACAGGGCATACTTACCAACGAGACAAGGTGTCTGCGGTGTGAGACAGTGACAGCAAGAGACGAAACGTTCCTAGACCTAAGCCTTGATATCGAACAGAACAGTTCCATAACTAGCTGTTTGAAAAACTTCAGCTCGACAGAGACGCTTCACGCTGAGGACAAATTCTTCTGTGACAAATGCTGCAGGTAAAATGTTGGTTCTTAGTCAGACGCCATTCCTCAGCTTCCCTTTTTTTTTTTTTTCCTTTCAGTGGCTGTTTTGTATGATTAAGCGCTCCAAAGTGTTGAGACTTTATTACGCAGAGTGGATTTTCATAGTGATGACCAAATCCCGATTTTTATAATGTTTACATTTGCAGCTTACAAGAAGCACAAAAGAGGATGAAGATCAAGAAACCTCCAAACATCTTAGTCATCCATCTAAAGCGATTCAAATACATTGAACAGCTAGGGCGCTACAAGAAGCTCTCTTATCGAGTTGTGTTCCCGTTGGAGCTAAAACTGAGCAACACGGTGGAACCTTACGCAGACGTGGAGTACTCTCTCTTTGCAGTGGTGGTCCATGTAGGAAGCGGACCCAACCATGGTCATTACGTTAGCCTTGTGAAAAGCCATAACCATTGGCTCTTCTTTGATGATGAGAATGTTGAGATGATTGAAGAATCAGCTGTGCAAACATTCTTTGGATCGTCTCAGGAGTATTCGAGCAATACTGATCATGGTTACATCTTGTTCTATGAGAGCCTTGGACCAACCAAGTAAAAGCTGAGAAAGAGAAAAATCAGAAAAAGGGACTTTCTCCGTTTTTTTCTTAACTACTTAGTAGTAATGGTATATGTTTGTGACTTAAAAGTCAATTCAATTGACAGTTACTTTTGTTTCGTTGACTTTCTCTGTGTCTCTCTCTCCCAAAGATATTTGGTGAGTTTAAATTGGAAAAGTTTTTAACTGAAATCTGTAAACTTTGAAAGACCATGTACAGTTAATGGCAAATTAAAACATTTCTTTTCCCAAACAAAGAAAACGAAGAAAAAGCAATTTACAAAACATTAAGTTGAATTATTTTGGTTACCAAAAAAAAAAAAACTCCGGTTTTGATTGAATAAAACATTATTTTCACAGCAAACCGAACACCAAAAAAAGTTGTTGATATGATGTTACAGCCCATTAAGATTGTAAATTGGGCTGATAATGAAATTAGGCCCCGCGATAAACACTATTGACGTGAGAATAAAATCATAAACAAAAATACAAACAAATAAATAATCCAGAAAACTCAAAAGAGAGAGAGAGAGAGAGAGAGAGAGAGTTCACGGGAGAAGCTGACGAAGAAGATACAGCCAGAAAAAACTGGATCACCCGTGAGCCAGGTCCTTTTTGTTATGTTTCCTCTACAAACATTAATACTTTCACATTGTAAAATCTTAACAAATTTATAATATTCAAGAGCTATTAAGACAAGGAGTAAACTGATTTACAAACACTATGGGTATTCAATCTAATATTTAGGAGAATTTGGAAAGATTTGAGTTTTAGTGAGTTTTTAGATGATTTGAGTGAATTAGAAAAGTTGTTATGATTTGTTTTTAAATAACTATAAAATCTCACATAAAACCGTGAGATTTGGATTTTATTTTTTTTAACTAAGAAACTCTACCAAAACATCTCCAAATCACTAAAAGTCCTTTAAAACCCACTCTTTAAAATATTTTCAATAACAGTAGATTTGAAGGTTTATTTAGGAGTCACTAGTTCAATAATATATGATTTTAAATTTTTTTAAAAAATTCATGTTTGAATAACATAGGATTTGTGATTTTATTACAAATGCTAGATTGAATATACCCCTATGAGTCTATGACATACATTTTTTATTTTTTTAATTTTTTATTTTAACGGAAAGATGAAGAAGAAGAAAACCTGATACATTACTATATGTTCAAATAAATGTTCAAATGCTGGCAATGGGCATGGGAATTAAATGCATATGATATTTTGTACATTTCAGAAAAAACGAAGAAAATAAAATAAAAAATAAATGATTGTTTTGTGCATTACAAAAAGGTAGTAGATGTTATATGGACAGCTCATAAAATAGTAAATTATAGTATGACTTATGCAGACGGAAGATTTAAAGTACAGACATGCATTTATTGTCAGAGTAATTAAAATGTCATCATGTTGATCCCATACTTAGAAAAAACCTCTAATCAAGTTTAGTATTTACATGATCCAGTGATAAAAAGGGTATTTTGGGTATTTTAAAAAAAGTGGAGGCGAAGAATGAGGATTTGTCGTTATCCCTTGTTGATGTCGCAATCAGATGAATGCATTCACAGGCGAATCGCGCCGGGCCCTGAGGAGAGCCTTCTCAACTTCTCTCTCTATACTTCTTCTTCTTCCTTCTCTCTCTGAATCTGCCGTTACGCGGAGGAAGCTTCCTACAAACTCCACATGCATTGCGCACAACACGACTCTTCAAGCTTCGTCTTCCCCGCTTGAATACCGCTTCTAATTTCTCATTCGGTTCACGATTCTCTCTGCAATGGTCGTTACTGGTGACTTTTTCGAAGGGGTTAGTTTAGATTACTCCTTCTAGTCTCGGTTTCTGTTTGTTCTTCTTATTGTTCCAATCGATTTGGGGTTTTTTTTTTTTTTTTGGAACCTAATCTTCTTCGATTCGGAATATTGAGAAGATGATGAGACTTCTGGCTCTTGTGATTCGATTCTCCAAGTGATTCTATCTTCCTGCATTTGGCCATTTCTTTCTTTAGAGGGATCAATCAAGAGAAAAGACTAATCTATGAACTGTTTAGTGTTGTCACTTACTTTGAATCTCAGAGACTCCACGACTTGTACAGTGTTACTGTTGGCATCTTTTGATGGTCAACATTTGTAATCTTTTGGTTGGATCTTCCATGTTGTGATATTCAACAGGGGAAGCAGCAATTCGCAAGTGTTGCAGATGGGAACGGTAACGGGAACGGGAACGCACCAGTCAAGTATCCAAGCTTCAAGGCACCTAAGCCTAGCTTCAGTGATGGTTGCAAACATAGCGCCATAGGTAAAGCCTAGGATTACGCAGTTTAGATTCAGTATAATCGGTGAAATGAACTTTTGTTTTTTGCGATGCAGATGTTTTTCCTCTTCTTGTCAAGGAGGCTGCATTTCCTTTGAAAGAAGACTGTGGCATCCATACTTCACTGGTGAGCCCTTTGACTCTGCTCTGAAACTAGGATGGATTAAGTATAGAAATTCAAGGGCATCACGATAGTATTGTGGGTGTTATATGATAAAGTGTGCTAAGTCCTCCAAACTCTGCGATTTGTATAGGTCCAAGACATGTGTACTATCTCAGTCCTACCTGATGAAGGAAGCACAGTCCCGCAATGCACCTCACAGTTTACTCTCTTGAGCTTCGTCAAGGCTCTGCTTCCATCTAAAAATCAGATGTTGATGGATGCGCAACTGAGTTGTCAGAAAACGCAGAACCGCATCAATGTGCTACTGGGAGGCACAGATTCTTACCAATCATGCGTTGTGGATATAAATGTGGAGAAAGGGAATGGTGGTGAGACGGTAACATCCCATGACGAAGTTGCTAAAAGTGTGAAATCTGAGAGTGTAGTAAGTTGTATCTATATGTCAACAGTTACATATATGTAAGTTTGCTTGGTCCAATGATGATATCCAAATGTGTCACTCTTATGTTGTTACATCTTTTTACAGCATATGCAAAAGGTATTGCAGAGACAAGCAAGCTTGAGCACTGGTAAGATAACAATAATTTGGGTAAACAATAATGTGATTATGGAACTGAATGTTGAGGAAGTTTTTGTTGCAGATAAAGCTATCTCCGAGAGATGCCATGATGTACCAACGAACAGGTGGAGAAGATACAAGCGTGCTGCTTCATTTGATTCAAGGAAAATCGTCATCCTATTCTCCATCTTGTAAGTATATAATATATAATTTCTTGGATAGATACCTATTACTATGAAGTATATATAATAAATGTCTTGGATTGCAGATCAAGTGTGGGAACATTGATATTGATCTACCTGACACTGAGAGTGAGGCAAAACGGAGATAACAGCTTCAACGACCATATGTAACATCTCTTTTGGCCTCTTTCTCCTTGGTTGTCTCTCTTTTGAATCTCTCTCTCCCAAAACTCACTCGTCTTTTGTTCCGAGTTTCATAATGTTGATAAGTGAACACTTGCGAATGCTTATTGCTTAATTCCTAATCAACGGTGTAACTAAACAAGGGATTCAAAAGAATGAAGTAGTCAGTAATAGCTAATTGGAGTATAATGCAAATATAATAGAATAAAACTTGAGAAATATTTGGGTTTAGTCGAGGCAAAACTAAAAAACCTTGAGAGAACAAATATTTGGAAGAAGCTAAAAAAATCTCTCCCAAGTTGAGACAGACGGAATCAGACAACAAGAAAAGACATTTACTCACGTCTCGGACGTTATTGTCGTTGCCAGATGCGGTGGCTCATCATAGCTTCCTGGCTCGAGTCTCGAGATGGGACCATAACTCTCGTCTCCAAGAGATGCCGGTCTCTCGTACTATCCCCTGAGCTCTACAAGACGCGTAGAGTGCCTCTACGTATGCTTAAGCTCCAAGCCTTACTCAACTCCTCTCTGGTTCATCCTCCGCCGTGAAAATGCCAAAGCCCTAGAAACCGCCGCGGAGTTGATCCCGATCCCTTCTTTCCCCTCTCAGCCTCACAAGTGGAGGCTGCGAGTTCCTCCAAGGGGGCAGAGGTATTCGATCCAAAGTCCCAAACTTGGGATACGAAGGTGATAATTCGATCCGCGAGACACTTGTGATGGAGGACAAGGTTTACGCTGTGGATATATGTTTTTTTCTATTATTGGCCGAGTCAAGGTATATGGGGAAGAAGGAAACCAGAAACCCAAAGTTTATTATTCTTCTTGTGTAATTGAGAAATTGTTATACGCTTGCGATAGCTTTGGGAATATGTTTTGGCGTAAGTCAAGAGGAATTCGAGTGGAAGAAAGTTAAGGGTTTGGAGGCTCTACGGAAGATTTTTCCATACGGACTTGTGCTTTCGAGAAGCGTGTCAGGAAGCTGAGCAATTTCGGTATCAACATTGTGGTCTTCTGGGTTGGACCTTGGTGTGATGTTTGGTGTGCTGAGATTAAAAACGCCTAGAGCAAGGTCAGATTTGGGGCACGATCGAGTGAGTGGTGGGAAGCTGTCACCATACTTGATCATGTTGCAGTTGAGGTTTTGTATTCTGCTACTGTCAATGTCTAAACGAAATCATATCACAAGGTGTTTCTTTCATTGTGCTGTTTGTTCCAAGACCAAAAAATTTGGGAATATTCCGCTTGCATCATTTTCTATAGTTTGCAATCATTCTTCTTATTGTATATGATTATTAACATGTTTTATATTCTCTGTTTCTGGAAATGTCTAGTCTAATAAGATGAAAATCACAACAAAAAAACAAAAACTTTCTTGAATCCTTTTTTTTTTTGGTTCACATGTTTCTTAAACAGAATATGTTTACTTTTGAATCAACACGAACAGCCTCCTCCACCACCACCTCCTTGTTGCTCACCTTGTGATGAATTTGAAGTGGTCTTTAGGTTCACATCTACCATGTCCTCTGATTTTGTCACCGATGAATATGAATCCATCCCAGGTAATGCTGCAGCAATCTTCCGGAACAAAGCCTGCCATATGACTCATGTTTGTGAGAGAAATCAGACAACAAAAGACACTCACGTCCTTATAATTCTAGCTAGCTGTTTTTATACCTTAATGTTGAAATTTTCTTTTGCGCTGGTCTCGATGAACATCACTCCATACTCTTTACCCTTATCTTCCCCTTCACTGATCGACACTTGCCTGTTTTCATTATAGAAAGCCTGTTATGATTGACAGATAAAGACATGGAATTATAACACATGGAAGCTGATTTTGCTTTTTTGTTTTTCACCTTTTATCAACAAGATCAGTTTTGTTTCCAACAAGAACGATAATAACGTCGCCTGAACCTCTTTCTCTGTGTACATCATCGATCCATTTCGACGTATTCAGAAACGTTTGCCTATCTGCAAAACAAAACACAAGTATTGAACACATAACACACACAATGGTGAACTATATACAGAAAAAGCTCACTCACTGGCTACATCATATACAACTATGGCAACAGAAGAATCTCTGATGTAACTTGGGATCAGACTCCTGAATCTTTCTTGTCCAGCCGTATCCCTTCAATCAAAAACCAATATTGTTAATCTTTTGGTATTATTGAACACATTTGTGATTCTTTGCCAAGGAAGCTATACAATCTCACATGTTTGTTTCAAGTAAAAAGTCTATAATTCTCACCATAGCTGCAAACGAACTGTTCGATCTTCGAGGTACATTGTTTTGGACAGAAAATCAATCCCAATGGTAGGCTGCAGAGAGAACACAATTAAGGCTTCGTAATTTAACAAGAGGCCGAAAGCAAAGAACAGACTGATCATAGGGGAAAGTTCCATTAAAGAATTCGACAAGTAATTGCCAACAAATCGTAACATAGAAAACCGATCTTCGAAATCAGATCAAACCAAAAAAACGAGAAGCAAAATTGAATTTCAAATGAAACAACAAAGAATGATTGGAAGGAAACAAATAAAATGATTGGAAGGAATATACCTGGTAAGTGGTATCGAATTTATCATACATGAAACGGGTGATGATGCTGGTTTTTCCGACAGATTGATCACCTAAGAACACCAACTTAAACTTGGCCAAAGGAGAAACCGCCGCCATTTCAAGAACAAGGAAAGGAGAAAAACCAAAAAAAGTGATTCAGAGATCCGAAATTAGAGCAGTTTCAAAGTTTTCTTCTTTAGCTCTCGAAAGAAAGAGAAGGCGAGCACGACGACGAAGACGAAGACGCGGTCGCACACAAAGCTTTCGCCACGCGCCAAGATTTTGTAACACCGAAAATCCACTAAGACTATTTATAAACTGGCGCGTGTACAGCACTCGCTTTGGCTTATATAATAGATATATGATGACATCTGTTTTCTATAATTTCTAGTTTCTGTATCTAAACTCTCTTTTTTATTTTGGGTAAAGTCAAAAACGATCTTCATCTTTTCAGATTCTGAGAAATTCTATTATCAAATCTTGATGATCTTTTGCATCATATATCCAAATTAATTATCATACCAATAATTTGTTTTTTTTAAAAATAATCTGCTATATAAGATAGCTAACTAAACTCTCATTTGATTGATTGCATACAATTCCTCACCATTTCTTCAACAAAACGTTTTCGTATCTCTGCGTTTACAGGCCCAAATCCACAGACTAGTAGGAGTTATGCAGATTGTAATAAAGGAAACGGCTTTAAATCTTCATATCTAATGTGTTCATAAGTAGAGAAAGATTTATTTGCCAAAATCACAGAGATAGCTTATACGACTCACGATCAAGCTCGTCTCTTTTTAACACCAACTTCAAAACAAAATCCATAATCCGATTTGCTAAAAGAAACACAAACCCAGATACTAATTTGCTCATAAACCCTAATTGGGATTAGAGAAAAACCCTACTTACCACCAAATCTCATGTTGCTCCATGGAAACTTCGCCCCCGCCGCAGCAGCCGCCCTCGCCGGCGAATTCGACCTCTCACCGCCGCGACGACCTTTACCTTTCCCATAACCGCCGATTTCCCTCTTCTCCTTCTGTTCGAGCCAGTGACTCTTCTTGTCATCTTCCTCCTCCACAAAGCTAGATCCTTTCGCTTTACTCTTTCTATCCTCCTCGATAAACTTCACCGGGAACAAATCCCTAGAGATCGACAATGGGTTTTTGAGCGTCACGTAAGCCTTCTTGTAATCCGCCTTGGCTATCAATAATCCCCCACGCTTCTTCTTCTTCCCATCCATGTTTAGTGTATTCACCTTTTCGACCTCGAATCCGTAGAGACCCTCGAGGACTCGCTTGATCTCAATCTTGGTCGCAGAAGGGATCGTTTTCAGCGCGAATTCGTGGATGTTCGTCAGTTTTGTGGGCATCAGAAGCTTTATCGGAAGATTCGCGAAATGTACCACTCGTCCTCCCAATCTACTCCCCATTTCTCGAGATTTGAATCGCCGAGTTTTCTTCTCAGATGATAGGTTAAAATGTAAGAGAGAGTTTATTTTCTTTCTTCTTCTTCCCTAAAATCTTCTTCTTCTTTGCATATGCCTTAATGGGCCGAATTAGATTAATGGGCTGAATGGGCCTAATATTTATCAGCCTTGATTTAAGAATATCAAGTCAACAACTACAAACAAAGAGGACGGCTTGAGAGTTCTATATTTTCTTGGAAATTATGTGGAACACAAATTCTATATTTTTATTTGGGAGAGTTACTTAAATAGCATAGAAATTAGGTAAAATGACTAGATTAGTCAACAACTGTTTTTTATTACTGAAATATTTTTCATACCCATGATGCCCTTCTAAGCATTTGATAACAAAAACGTAATTACAGAAATGCCATTACTTTTTTTTCCACATCAGCGAAAAACAGGCGCGACGCCTACGTGGCATAAAAACTGCCTACGTGTATTATGAAAATCTGCCGCAAAAATTTCTCGCTGTAGTGACGGCCGACTTACAGGACGAGCGGCTGATTTAAAAGAACGGCTGACTTATTATTTGGTCGGCTGATTTATATTCATAAGTCAGCCAAATGTAACGGCAGACTTATATGAACCTCTACCGACTTATGAATTTTCGGCTGACTTAGGAGTACGCGACACGGCTGATTTATATTCGGACGGCCGACTTATTGCTATGACATGGCCGACTTATTGTTGTCCGGCTGATTTATCGTAAATCCGGCTGAAATATTTGGCTGATTTATTTAGCAACGGCATACTTATGCGGGTTAATTGTGGCTGACTTATCTTAAATCAGCCGTAATAAGACCGATTTACTTAAAAGTCGGCCTAATTACGGCTGACTAATTAGCGAAAGATTAATTACTGTAATAGTATGCTATTGACGACTGACTTATTTGATGTAGCGGCTGACTTATGGTTTACACCTGATTTATGTGTTTTGATGGCTGATTACAGGAAACTTTATTAATTACTTAAA
>PKML01043603.1:99150-112763 GCA_002933935.1 Eutrema yunnanense | reverse complement strand
AAAATCATAAATGCAGAGCAGGTAAAGTAGCTTTGCAAAAGGTCAAACAAAATTGCAGAGCAGGTAAAGCAGAAGGACAAACCCCTATGATTACAATTCGAAACCAATTTGATGTTCTAGCATCCTCATCTGAAGATTGAAGCTACGGTCAGATCTTTGCCAAGTGGTGATTAGGATTTCCATTGTATCCCCTTTGCCTTTCATATAAGTATTGCTATTGTGGTAACCGTGATTCAAGTAATGAAAAATGGAAATGAAATTTTCAGATTAATCAAACTTATCTGAGTTCTGTATTTTCTTTCATGGTATCAGAGCACATGGCGGATCAAACCATGGACCTCTATGCTTCTCCCTCCTTGAATATCTCAAACTGTGTCACGGTTACTCTAAACCAGAAAAATTACATCGTGTGGAAGTCTCAGTTTGAGGCTTTCCTCTCTGGCCAACGTCTTCTTGGTTTTGTCACTGGCGCGACCCCAAAGCCTCCTGATTTTACTTCTGTTCGCAGCAACACCAACACCAACACTGAAGTCACCACTGAAGCTCCGAATCCTGATGCTGCAAAATGGGCCCAAACAGACCAGGTCGTTCGTTCGTGGCTTCTTGGCTCCTTCTCTGAAGATCTTTTGAGTCTTGTTGTTGACTGCACCACCTCTAAAGATGTGTGGCTCACCCTCGCTAATCACTACAACAAAGTCTCCTCCTCTCGACTTTTTGAATTACAGCGTAAGCTCCAAACAGTCACAAAGCTGGAAAAGCCCATGTCTGAGTATCTTCAGGAGATTAAAGCAATATGTGATCAACTCTCTTCCATTGGAAGTCCAGTTCCAGAAAAAATGAAGATCTTTGCTGCCCTTCATGGTCTTGGTCGGGAGTTTGAGCCGATAAAGACAAGCATCGAAGGATCTATGGATTCTGCTCTCACTCCGACATTCAACGACATCGTACCTCGTCTCTCTGCTTATGATGATCGTCTGAAAAGTTATCTAACCTCGTCTGAAGTTATGCCTCACCTTGCGTTCAACACGGTCCCCTCTAGCTACTACAATAACCGAGCAAGGGGCCCGTTTTACCAAAGATGAGGCAGAGGTCGAGGCCGTAATTCCTTTTCTACAAGGGGTCGAGGTTTTCATCAGCAAATTTCATCATTTCAAGGTTCTTCTGATGTTGACAGTCGTCCTGCCTGTCAAATATGTGGAAAGAAGGGACATCATGCTCTAAGTTGCTGGCATCGGTTTGACAACACCTATCAAATGGAGGATGTTCATACTGCTATGGCTGCTCTGCGGATAACTGATATCACTGAACAATCTAGCCAAGAGTGGTTTCCCGACACTGGTGCAAGTGCCCACATCACCAGCTCACCTCATCATCTTCAACAGTCACGACCTTACACTGGAACAGAGGCTGTTATGGTTGCCGATGGAAACTTCTTGCCCATTACACATACCGGTTCTGCAGTCATTGGTTCTTCCTCAGGTTTGATACCTCTTACTGATGTTCTTGTATGTCCTGACATTGCAAAATCTCTGCTTTCAGTTTCTAAGGTTACAAAGGATTATCCATGTTCGTTTGAGTTTGATTGTGATGGGGTTATTGTTAAGGACAAGGTCACAAAGAGGTTACTCCTGCTGGGAAGAAACAGTGAAGGTCTCTACGTCTTGAAGGACTCAAATAAGCCCAAGCCACAAGTGCTTTACTCCTCTAGACAACAATCTGCAAGTAGTGTTGTTTGGCATAGGAGGTTGGGTCATCCTAATGTTCAGGTCCTGCAGCAGTTAGCTTCTTCTAAAGAAATCTTCATAAATAAGAGTACAAGCTTGATGTGTGAATCCTGTCAACTTGGAAAGAGCTCAAGACTCCCTTTTTCTGATTCTGTTTTTGTTGCCTCTAGACCACTTCAAAGAATACATTGTGACCTTTGGGGACCTGCACCAATTACATCTGTGCAAGGCTTTCGTTACTATGTAATTCTTATTGATAATTGGTCTCGCTTCTGTTGGTTTTACCCACTAAAGTACAAGTCAGACTTCTATTCAACGTTCATTGCATTTCAGAAGCTTGTTGAAAATCAGTTCGATACAAAAATTGGGACTTTTCAATGTGATGGAGGAGGAGAATTCATGAGTAATCAGTTTCTCTCACACCTACAGGAATGTGGTATCCAACAATTTGTCTCATGCCCTCACACTCCACAACAAAATGGTTTGGCTGAGAGAAAGCATAGACATCTTGTTGAATTAGGTCTCTCTATGATGTTTGAAAGTCGTATGCCACAAAAATATTGGGTAGAAGCTTTCTTTACATCAAATTTTCTCATCAATCTGCTTCCAACAACTTCTCTTGAGAACAACACTTCACCATATCAACAACTGCATGGTCAAGCTCCTGAATATACAGCACTAAGAACCTTTGGATGTGCTTGTTTTCCAACTCTTAGAGCATATGCGGCCAACAAGTTTGATCCAAGGTCCTTAAAATGCGTTTTTCTTGGATACACTGCAAAATATAAAGGATACAGGTGCTTGTATCCACCTACTGGTCGTGTCTATTTGAGTCGCCATGTTCTATTTGATGAAGAGTCTTTCCCTTTTCAAGATATTTATGTTTCTTTGCAGCAAAAGACCCGCTCTTCTTTGCATACTGCTTGGCTCAAGAGTTTTGTATCCTCTGCTGCAGCTTCTTCAGAGTTTCACAATGATGCAGCTGGTCCCATCCTTTCAAGCTCTTCAGCTGAACCACCAGCTAATACCTTGCTCACTGCATCAGATTTTCAACCACTCACTACATCGAATGCTCCTGAGACTCCTACCGTTCCTGTTGGATCTGTTATGACTACTACTAATGACAAAAGCTGTTCTGAGCGTACGGCATGCATCGATCATGATCCTATAGGCGACAGCGGTTTTCTGTCATCTAGTGGGCCAGTCATACCTTGTATAAGTCCCAACTCTACAACACCAGTCTCTTCGTCTGTTAATGACACTACAGTCTCACCATCTCCATCAGTTTCTACAGCTCCAAATTTACCTGCATCGACAGCATCTCAACATCAAATGCTCACTCGATCTAAACTGGGAATATCAAAACCAAACCCAAGATATGCACTACTAACACATAAAGTGTCATATCCAGAGCCAAAGACTGTTACTGCAGCTCTCAAGGACCCTGGCTGGACAGCAGCAATGACTGAAGAGATGAGCAATTGTAAAGAAACAAATACATTTTCTTTGATTCCTTACTCACCTGGTATGAATGTTCTTGGTAGCAAATGGGTTTTCAGAACAAAACTCAATGCAGATGGTTCTCTAAACAAATTGAAAGCTCGCCTTGTTGCAAAGGGCTTTGATCAAGAAGAGGGCATTGACTACTTAGAAACATACAGTCCGGTAGTCAGAACTGCAACCGTTAGAGCTGTCCTTCATGCAGCAACTGTAATGGAATGGGACATTAAGCAAATGGATGTCAAGAATGCTTTTCTCCATGGTGATCTCAATGAAGTTGTCTACATGAAACAACCGTTTGGGTTTGTCAATAACGCTCATCCTGATCATGTTTGTTTACTACATAAAGCTCTATATGGACTCAAGCAAGCTCCAATGGCCTGGTTCGACAAGTTCAGCAATTATCTATTAGAGTTTGGATTCACTTGCAGTAAACTTGATCCCTCTCTATTTGTCTATGAAAATAACAACGATGTTATTATGCTGCTTCTTTATGTCGATGATATGGTTATCACAGGAAACAAATCTTCAGCAATGGAAAAGTTTCTTGTTGATATCAACAATCATTTCAGGATGAAAGATCTTGGTCAAATGCACTATTTCTTGGGAATTCAAGCTCATTTTCATCAAGAGGGGCTCTTTTTGTCTCAGCAAAAATATGCTGAAGATCTTCTGGTTGTTGCTGCGATGAGTGATTGTTCCTCTATGCCTACACCTCTTCCACTACAGCCCCACAAAGTTCCTCATCAGACCGAGCTTTTTGAAAACCCAACATACTTCAGAAGCCTTGTAGGTAAACTGCAATATCTTACACTTACTAGACCTGATATTCAATTTGCTGTGAACTTCGTTTGTCAAAAGATGCATGCTCCTACAGTCTCGGACTTTCATCTTCTCAAACGCATACTTCGGTATATCAAAGGCACAATCACAATGGGGATTACTTTCAGAAAAGAGACAGATTTTATACTAAGGGCTTATAGCGATTCCGATTGGGCTGGCTGCCCTATTACCAGAAGATCAACTGGTGGTTTCTGTACTTTTCTAGGGAATAATCTCATTTCTTGGTCTTCAAAGAAGCAGAACACAGTGGCTAAGAGTTCAACCGAAGCAGAATACTTATCTCTGTCTGAAACTGCGTCTGAGCTCACATGGATGGGTAATCTCTTGAAGGGCTTGGGGATCCCACTCCATGTCACTCCTGAAATTTACTGTGACAATCTCTCTGCTGTGTATTTAACAGTGAATCCAGCTTATCATGCAAGATCGAAGCATTTCGAAACACATCACCATTACGTTCGAGAACGTGTTGCTCTAGGCTCTCTCATTGTCAAACATGTGCCATCGCAGCTTCAGATCGCCGACATCTTTACAAAGTCCTTGCCGGCGGTACCTTTTGTCTCTCTGAGATTCAAACTTGGCGTCGATGTTCCCCCAACGCCATGTTTGAGAGGGGCTATCAGAACAGAGCATCTAAACGACATCATCTCGTCAAAAGAAGTCAAAAGCACAAAAGAAATGGATATGGGCCAGAATGATTTGAAGCCCAAATCAGTGAAGAAAAATGAAACCAAAGCTAAGCCTAATGATAGCTTCACACTTGACAAGTTACAATCGTTGTCTTCCTCTTTGCAAGAGGAAAATCATAAATGCAGAGCAGGTAAAGTAGCTTTGCAAAAGGTCAAACAAAATTGCAGAGCAGGTAAAGCAGAAGGACAAACCCCTATGATTACAATTCGAAACCAATTTGATGTTCTAGCATCCTCATCTGAAGATTGAAGCTACGGTCAGATCTTTGCCAAGGCCCAAGTGGTGATTAGGGTTTCCATTGTATCCCCTTTGCCTTTCATATAAGTATTGCTATTGTTGTAACCGTGATTCAAGTAATGAAAAATGGAAATGAAATTTTCAGATTAATCAAACTTATCTGAGTTCTGTATTTTCTTTCAAAAGTTCCCAATGCTAAAATTTATCTTCACTTTGCATTAAAACGAAAATTTATCGTAATTCATCTAAAGTATTTTCTTTAAAATGTTAAAACTAAAATACGTTCACAAGCAATTTTATCTAAATATATTTTGATTCATACGTTTCTATCAAATTTTACTTTTGATAGTTAGAATTGTCAATACATTAATTAATATGCACTATAAATCTCCTACAATGTATCAATATGAACACATACAAATCTCATTCACAAAGATGTTTTAGAACTTGCGTATGAGATTCAGCATTTCTAAATTTCATCTTTTGTTGTAGCTGTAAATACAATCATCAAAATTTATAAATAATGAAAATAGAGGAGTTTTTGGCTTATCCTTAAAAAAAGAATAACCGAAGAACTATCAAGCAATAAACTGAGAGTTTGTTGCTCGATGAGAACATACAGAATTTGAAAACGTTTTGGACAAGGTTTTTGCGAGGTAAATTGGATTAGTATTTCGATTCTCAAAAAAGTTTTACAAGAACAAGAACGAAGAAAAGAGAAGTGTTTGAGTCTATAGATAAGTTGCAGTAGAAAGTGGTGTTTAGGGTTGGAAAAATTCATCATTTGCTCCTTTCTCTCGTTCTTGTTTTATACTCCAAGATTGTGCTTAACGTCTCCGCCTGATTCGCCATGAATGGTCTTTAAGTCTGAGGCTCCGTCCGTTACGTTTAGGCTACTTAACTCACCGGTTTGAACGAGTCTTTGGTCTCGGCGGGGTTGACTAACGGTTCTGCATTTAATCCCCTTTTGACCGTGGATGTTCACTTCATTGGGCCTTTCAACTCGGCCCGTTACCTCGTTTTCTCGTTTGACCTCGCTGACTTCTTTTATTTCCTGAGCCTTTTTACCATAAGTTTACTGGGCCGAGGTTTTATCCCCCACATCTTTAACCAAAATCTATGACCGGGCTTTGGTTCGCCCGACCACACTTGCCTTTCGAAGAGACTAAATCTCAAAACATTTTATGAGATTGCCTAAAAGCATACTGGATTTGGGATCACCTCCTTATCAAAGTCCAAAGCTTTAGCCGGTTCTGAATTTTAAAAAGTCGTAAGCTAAAAAAACAAAATTAGACCGTCGACTTCTCAAAAAAAAACTTTTTATAATCTTACCACTAGACTGAAGAGATTTTTTTGATATTTAAGGACCACAATTTTTTTTTTATAAAAATGGTCGTAAGTATAAGTTTACTCTACTTGGGCTCAAAACCGGGTCTCACTCTATTCTCTTTTTTTCTTTGTGACTTTATGGCTCTTTCACTAGTCGCATGATTTCTTTCTCTTATACTACATACAATGGTTCAGTTGAAAGTTTTTTTCAAATGTTGTCAGAGTACAATGGGTGTTTTTTTATTAGATGTTGAATATTTATTTTTCATCCGAATGATTTAAGATCAATTTTTTCAATAAATTATATATTTTTATACCAAAATCCATCATTTTCATACTCTATAAATAGAGACTTATTTCATTTGATTTGGACACAGAAAAACCGTCTTTTTTACTATATTTTTTTCTATTAGCCTCCAATAAACTTTTGTTTTTAGTTTTAAACATCGTTTTAGTGAAATGGATCTCAACAATAATCTTTGTAACACCCAATGTTTGTTGAAGATGAACGAGATAAAAATACTCAACATTTGACCGATTATGATCAATCTGAGGCAAGTGGGTCTAGTACACCACAACCATTCTCGACCGAGGTGCTACATGCATTTGCAAATCATGTGCGTGTTCGATCCGAGTTGCGTCATTCAAATGTACATCACGAATTGCAAGCAGATCTAGTCAAACACATATAGGAAAAATTCGGAATGTTATGTGGTTAAAGAGATTTTTAAGTTTGTGAGTTGAGTCTATTGTACTAATTAAGTTATGTGTGTTTTATTAGTTGTGTTGTGTGTTTATTAGTTTATTGTATTGCATTTTAAGTTTTTTGTCACTGTATTTGTTTTAATAATGATTATCTCTCTTTCTCGTCTTTATTAATTGCAATTTTTTTAAAAAAAATATAAAATAAAAAGAAAACAAAAATTATTTTACAAAAAACTCTTAATTATTTCAATTTAATTTCAATCGACAATTGTTATTAATAATATGTAATCACAAAAAATAAAAACATAAAAGAAAATAAAAATATGAAATAAAAATGGTGGGGTAAGGTGTTGAATTTTAGTAAACAAAATCATTGTAGAGTGTAAAAATTGAATGAATGTTGAATTATTAGGTGGAAGAAAGAGAAAATGATGTCGAGTGTTAAAAGATAAAAAGTAAGATCTTGTAAAAAAAAAATTCAATGTACATAGTCTTATGGTTTGAGCGTCATTTTCTTTTTCGAAAACCATTCTCCTTTGGTTTATGAAGATCCAACAAAAAGCAGTGTTTTCCCAGGTGATTACCATCACGACTCATTCGTGTGATGGATTTTGAAAGTCCGGAATAGTGAAATAAAATAAAAATCTCAATTACTCAGGTGTTTGAGAAAAATCCTGATTACTTTTGGAAAACATCACTTGATTTTCCCTATTTGTAACGTGGATTTTCCCTATTTGTAGTGCCAATAATAAACAACTTCATAATTTTTACCATCACAATTCTTTCCTTCTTTCCTTCTTTCCTTCTTTATTCAAAAAAAAAAAATTATTTCCTTCTTAAGAGAAAACAAATTACAATAAATTTCGAATCCCCCAATCAAAGGCCTCTCCCACTTGTGATTGTCTCGCCACCAGAACCGTCACATCACACCCAAATCGTATTAACTTTAATACATATCTCAAATAGTCAACCCACCATATAACAAAGAACCCTAATCTCTCATGCATATATATAATGTCTTAAACTCTCCATCCTCTTCCTCTTTAAGGGTACTTAACTAAATCCATGCAAAGGTAAGTTATACTCATTTTCATGTCAATTTAACAAAATCTTGAACGTTCGTAATTTCTAAAGACTATTCTGTTTTTTGCTTTTGCAGCTCGATCATAGATTTAAAACCGACATGGGTGTAAAACCTAAGCATATTGTGGCTGTTATCATGGTGGTGATGATCATGGTAAGCTCTTGTTCGGCTGCGAGGAATGCAATTCCTCCAGAAGATATTCAAGAAAACGAGAAAATATCCCGAGAAGAAGAAGATTCAACTGACAAACTAGAGCACCCAAGAAGCAGCGTGGAGAATCACCATTACATCCCAAGACAAGATTTCAACAACTACGGAGCTGGAGGCGATAACAATGGAGGTGGATAAAAGAAATCGTGAAAACGGTATCGATATATATAGATGTTAAAGAAAAATATATTCTACGAAAAAATAAAACGTATGGGTATGTGAAATTATAGTATATGAAGGCAGCACTTATATAAATATATGAATCTTCTTATGTTTTACTAAGCATGTCTAGTTGTGATCATTTAATAGTGATGCTCGTTATTGTATTGTATTGTATTTATTATTAGTATTTTTGTTTCCTATGTAAAAACAAGATATTATATTTGAAAAATTATTTAGAGTTTTATTAATATTGATGATCATCGGAGGATAATCACTTAATTCCTTTTAACTTGAAACATAAACCCGAGTTATTTAAACAAATAGAAAACTACAATATAATCCTTTTTGTTTTTGTTTTGATAAACCGTGAGAGTTTCAAACCTTTGACTCATAATCTTTCTCAGTATGTGGAGTCAGCTTTTAGATATTCCGATTTAAAAAATAATATTCCAGATCTTAAAGAAAGATTGAACCAGAGGCACAAGGAAACCACCCCTTGTATTACCACTAGGCCACCACCTCTTTGATCACTACAATATAATCTTACAAAAATAAAAAGGAATATGTATATTCCAAAAATAATCATACAAAAGATAGAATACATACATATTGAAGAATAAGTAGCCAAGATCACTTCAGTTGGAATGACTAAGTATAGAGAAGCCTCTCGGTGAAGCAGAAGGTCTTCAAGGAGCTAACCAGCTCAGATAACCGATGATTCGAGAATTGAATCCGGTATGGTTAAGTCCACTAGGTGTCACTCTCTCATTGGTTACACGTGTGATTCGTGTGAGCTTGTAACATTCGTATTACGACTTTATCTTTGACTTTTCTCCTTCCTCCTTCCTCCTTCCTCCTTCCTCCTTCATTATTCAGTTGTAACTGATCTAAGGAAGAGAGAGCCTTGTAGAGAGAGTGTGACATTGTTGTTGATCGAAGATCGGATTGAGCTGAGAATCTAGTGGATTCCAGTGTGTGATTACCAGCAAGAAGTAGGGATCCGGTTTGGACCTAAACTCGTTAAATCGCCTCGTCTCTTTACTTTTCTAAGTCTTTCGTTTCTTTCTTGTGCGATTTATTCTATTCGAGTATTGTGAGATTGATTCAAGAGAGCGATTAGTTTCACAAATTGGTATCAGAGTTCCAGGATGTGGAGAAAGTTCGAATAGATCGAAGATGATGGCGTCCCGATATGAAGTTGTCCAGTTTGACGGCGAAGGATATTTTGGGCTCTAGAGGAAGAAGATGTCTGCGCACTTGAGCATCCAAGGTCTAAAGGATGTTCTCACTGAAAAACCTATAGACGAAAAGTCCACGGAAGAAGAAGAAAAAGATGTGCAGAAGTTAAAGAAGAAGATTGAATCGGAAGCTGCAAGAGCGGAGAGATGTGAGAAAGCGATGCATTTCATCTTTCTAAATGTTAGAGATCAAGTCTTACGAAAGCTAGACAAGTGTACAACAACAGCGGATACTTAGGCAACATTAGAACGACTATACATAGTGAAGTCTTTGCAAATTGCGTTCATGCTCAGCTCATGATCTATTCTTTCAAGATGCAGGAATCAAGAAATATTGATCAAAGCGTTGATGACTTTTTGAAGTTGATCACGAATCTCAGCAATCTGAGTATCGAGATTCCAGAAGAAGTTTAAGCCATACTTCTCATGAACTCATTACTTTCATGGTACAATCAACTCAAGGAAACTCTTAAGTACGCTAGAAAGGAAATTAAGCTTGAGGATATTACAAATGCTGATAAGTTGAAGGAAAAGGAATTTAGAAATGCTTCTAGCTCTAGATCTGACGGTGAAGGTCATTATGTTAGAGGAAGAACCAAGACTATGGATAATCAGTATGGGAAGAACAAAACAATAGGTCGAGATCAAAGTATAAAGACAGTAAAAGAATATGTTCGATTTATGGAAAAGAGGGACATTTCAAGAAACAATGTTACAAATGGCTTGAGAGAAACAAGCATAAGGTCCAGTCTCAAACCAGTGGAGAAGCAGCGATGGTAAATGATGATGCTGCAGATTTGGTTGGTCTTCTAGTTGCAGAGTTCAATCTGAGCATGGGATAAATTACTAAAGACGATTGGATCATGGATACATGGTTGTCTTTCCATATTACTCCAAGGAGAGAGTGTTTCATAAACTTGAAAGAAACTACAAGTGGAAGAGTTAGAATGGAAAACAATTCTATCTCAGAGTTTAAAGGAATATGATCCATCAAATTCACAAATCCTGATGGAACTACTTTCGTGCTTCATTATGTAAGGTTTATGCTTGAGATTTCAAGAATGTTGATCCCTCTAGGCACACTTGAAGAGAAAGGATGTGAGTTCAAAGGAGGACAAAGAGTTCTCAAAGTAATCAAAGGTTGTACAGTCTTCATGAAAGGTCTAAGAAAGGATTCATTGTATATTCTTCAGAGCACATCAAAGATCTAAGAGGTGTATAGTGCATAATCAAGCAATGCGTCTCAGATTCAAAAAAGTCATGATCAAACAAAAATGTGACACAATAGAATGGGACACATAGGTCAGAAGAGTCTTGAAGTACTAGCAAACAAAGGATGCTTCAAAGATAACAAGGTTTTTGATCTGAAGTTTTGTGAAGATTGTGTAATTGGGAAGACTCACAGAGTATTGGTCAAGCTCAACATGTTACTAAGGAAAAATTAGACTATGTTCATTCAGATTTTTGGGGTTCGTTGAATGTCCCAATGAGTTTAAGCAAGAGTCAGTACTTCATTTCTTTCACGGATGACTTCACGGAAGACTTCACGGAAGACTCTCGATGAAGCATAAGGTCTTCAAGGAGATAACCGAGGATTCAAGAATTGAATCCAGTATGGTTAAGTCCACTAGGTGTCGCTTTCTCATTGGATTCATGTGTGATTTGTGTGAGCTTGTAACATGTTGGAACTAATTTTTTGTCAAAGCTCGAGGGCTTGATAAAATTGTGTTAGTGTGAAAAGAAATGAGTTGAGCTCTTTCTAATGAAATGTTTTCATTAACCGAGANTGTGACATTGTTGTTGATCGAAGCTCGGATGGAGCTAAGAATCTAGTGGATTCCGGTGTGTGATCACCGGCGAGAAGTACGAATCCGGTTTGGATCTGAACTCATTAAATCGCCTCGTCTCTTTACTTTTCTAAGTCTTTCATTTCTTTCTTGTGCGATTGATTCTATTCGAGTGTTGCGAGGTTGATTCAAGAGAGCGATTAGTTTCACACATATATTCCGAAAAGAATTTTTTTAGTCAACCAAATATATTATGGGGGTTTAAATTAGAATGATGATGTAACACGACACTAGTACATACCACTAAGCTATATTGTCATGCGATATTGAAACTTGAAATCATAAGGGATCTTCTCAACGACTTGAGACGGTGAACACGAGAGAGAGCCCAAGGCCACTTCTCCGTAGCCACCATTTCTAGTTTTCTACATAGCCCCAACATGAATATTAAAAACGGTGGTGTAAGTTAACGAGCTCCGTCATGGCTATCTGATTTGTGGCCCTAACATAGAATATGAATAATATAATATTACAAATACATCTGTAATAAACCTCAATCATTTTAATTCGGTTCGGTCCTAAGATAATCATAACCATTTATGAAACAGAAAATTAGGGCTCTATGGTATTGTTCATAGGGAATTAATACTATCAAGAAGTGGCTCAATATTGCTCTCTCATGGACATGACGACGCATGGACCACTATATACTTGGTGTAATAAAAGAGAGGAGGGTTTAATCTGCAAGAAACTGGATTGTGCATTAGTTTCAGATGCTTGGTATACTGTATATTCACAGTCTTATTACGTGTTTGAATCAGGAGGTTGCTCGGATCATATGCGTGGTCGAATACATATTATAACAGACACTACAAGAAAATAATCGATTTGCAATGGAATTTGCGATGGATAATATCCGTCGCAAATTTGCGACGGATTTGCGAGTAATTTGCGATGGATTTGCGAGTGCTTAACTAGTCGTCGCAAATCCGTCGCTATTTTGTGAGGGAAAGGGTCGTCGCAAATTACGACGCTTTTGCAACATATTTGCGACGAAAGTGCGAGGGACCGTCTAGAGTCGCAATTCCGTCGCAAATTTGCGACGAAATTGCGAGGGATTTGCTAGAGCTCGTCTATAGTCGCAAATCCCTCGCAAATTTGCGAGGGACAATAAGTCGCAAATCCCTCGCAAATCCCTCGCAAATTTGCTGGAACGAGGCTATAGTCGCAAATCCCTCGCAAATTTGCTGGAACGAATTTGCGAGGAATCTGCGAGGGATTAGCGAGGGAAATAATGGCCGTCGCAAATTCGTCGCAATTTTGCGACGTCAAGTTTCCCTCGCAAAATTGCGACGGATTTGCTACGATAATTTGCAAGGGATTTGCAACGCGTCTAGTTAGGTGGAGTTAGGTGAGGTAGATGGACCACGTTTTAAAGAAAAATTAATTTCCATCGCAAAGTCGTTGCAAATCTCTTGCAAATTCCTTTTCCGTAGCAAATCCGTTGCAAAATGCCGTAGCAAATCCGTCGCAATTTTTTTTGAAATTATATAAATACATATCACGTTGAGAGCTCTCAGAACACAACAACAACTTCGAAAAAAAAAAAAAATTTGAGAAATAGATTTTGAGTGGTGGGTGTTTAAAAAATGTCTTCGGGGCACGAAATATACGCATTACGATCATGATGTACAATCAAAGAGATCCAGGGACGGGTGAAGTGACGAAAGAGTATCGTGACGGGTTGCGAGCATTCATGTACAAGGAGACAAGCCAACCATGTGCGACTCGTGACGGTAAAAATTTATGTCCATGTAGAAAGTGCAAAAACACCCAATATGTGGATATTGATATTGTGAAGAGGCATCTATATAATAGAGGATTTAAGCCAAACTATTATATCTGGTTTTCACATGGGGAAGGTTGTAGTGGTAATGCTGGAAGTAGTAGTACGAGTCATGGCGTTGATCAACCTAGTTATAATTATGGGCATGATCATTTATTCGGAAATATTGATGAAGGGTATCAACAGGGAAATAGGTTTCATGATATGGTTACAGATGCATTTCATGAAAGTACAACTGCATTTGCTGATGATAATACTAGG
>PKML01043603.1:82363-98180 GCA_002933935.1 Eutrema yunnanense | reverse complement strand
TTCCGGATTTGTTAGCGGTTCTCGAGGAGACAAAACGGAAACCGGATGGCTCTTTTATCGATGGACGCTCGGAGAAGATCTACAACGATGTCACTTCGCGGCTCGAACTGTTATCTCAGACAGTCGATAGTGATGATCCCGAGAGCACAACATCCGGCGGACTTACTCCTTTCGTGAAGAACCATATTTTTACCGAGGTACGTATTTAAAAATTAAATTGTTGTATTGTATTTAAATATTTTTAGAAATATTTATAATGTTTGTTTTTTTGTCTTTCATAGGTTGCTCCCTCCGCAAAAAAGGAAGAATTTACGGAGTCGGTTCCCTTCAACCAAAAATTGAAGCTTCTTCTACATCGGCTTCACGTCCATCCCAGGACGATCTACACCGGATCATAACGAGTCAGGCCGAGATGCTATCGAGTCAGGCCGAGATGCTAACGAATCAAGCCGAGAAGATTAATTCCTATGATGCTTTCATGGACTACTTTGTTGAGAAGGATCCGGCTTTTGCAAGATTTCGCGCAGGACGTAACCCTTCGGGATCGGGAACCGGAACCGGAACCAGAACCGAAACCGAAACCGGAACCGGAACTAGTTCCGGAACCAGTCCTTTGTAAACATTTTAATTGTTTTTTTGTTTTTTTTAAAACAATTATGCACCTTTTTTATTAAAAAATAAATAAATAATTATGTTTTATAATTTTAAATGTTAATTATTTTAATTATTATTTAATTTTTAAATTCAATTTTTAATATTTTTTAATTAAAAAATTGAACTTTCCTTGCAAATCCATTGCAATTTTACGATGGATTTGCGATAACCGGAAACAATGTGCCATCGCAGATCCGTCGCAATTCCATAACACAACAATCGTAAATCCATCGCAAATATTGCGACGATATTCGCGTTGGTATAAAGCCCTCGCAAATGTGCGACGATGCGTGCACTCGCAAATCATTCGCAAATTTGCGACGATGCGTGCATTTGCAAATCCGTCGCAAAATTGCCGTTGCAAATTTGCGAGGGAATATTTTTCGTCGCAAATTTGCGACTGATTTACGAGGAAAATTGATTTGCGACGCTTGATTTGCGACGGAGTAAGTGTCGTCGCAATTCCGTCGCAAAGCGTGATTTGCGACGGATTTGCTATGGATTTGGCCATCGCAAATCGGTTGTTTTCTTGTAGTGAGAGGCTCTGAGGGTAAGACGTCCATTTAAATTCACAAATGCTCTTGCTAGTCTACATGGATTTCTGACTCTTGTGGAATCTTTCTGGACATGCACTGAAGAGTTATTCAATTCGACTTCTGCTTTATATCGCTTCTCAAAGAAGCTCAAGGTTTTAAAGCAAAAAATAAGAGATCTTTGCAAGGAACAGTTAGGCGATTTACCGAAACGGGCAAAACAGGCATACGATGTGTTGTGTGCATGGCAAGAGAGAACAATGTTGAATCCATCACAGATTAACATGGAGGAGGAAACTCGTGCTTACAAAAAGTGGTTTTTATTAATTAGATGATCTTGAAGAACGGTTCTTAAAGCAAATGTCGAAACTGCATTAGTTGGAGGTAGGAGATGGAAATTATCGTTATTATAATCAAGCGGCAAAGGTTAGAGAAGTGAGGAATGCAATTCGTGAGATTCAGAAATCTGATGGGATAGTAGTGAACACCCAAAAGGAAATAAAATATTAGGCTGAAAGCTTTTTTCGTGGCTTCTTAGCATACGAACCGGATGAGTATATTGGAGTTAGTCATGAAGATTTAAATGAACTATTGGGGTTTCAATGTAATGAAGTCGATGCAGAATTGCTGAGTATAAATGGTTACAGGGGATGAAGTGAAAAATGTTTTGTTTGCTATGGCAAACAATAAATCACCAGGACCTGATGGATACACATGTGAATTCTTCAAAGCGGCATGGCCAGTGGTTGGAGAGGATTTTGTAGTAGCCATTTGATCCTTCTTTGATAAATATTTGTTACCGAAAGGTATAAACACAACTATTCTTGCTCATATACCCAAAAAAGAGGAGGCAAAGATGATAAAAGATTATAGGCCAATCTCTTGCTGCAATGTGCTATACAAAGTGATCTCCAAAATTCTTGCGAATAGATTGAAAAACCTTCTTCCAAAATTTATCTCCTCTAATCAATCAACATTCGTAAAGGATCGTCTATTGATGGAAAATTTTCTTCTGGCGTCCGAATTGGTCAATAACTATTATAAGGAAACAGTCTATGCACGATGTGCGGTGAAGATAGATATTGCAAAGGTTTTTGACTATGTTCAATGGACGTTTCTTCTATCCACATTGCATGCTTTCAACATTCCAAGAAAATTCATTCATTGGATAAGACTATGTGTTACAACAGCGTCGTTCTCGGTTCAAGAAAATGGCAAACTTGCAGGGTTTTTCAGAAGTGCAAGGGGATTAAGACAATGATGTGCTCTCTCTCCATATCTCTTTGTGATATGCATGAATGTACTCTCGAAGATTCTGGATAAAGCAGCGATGAAACGGAAATTTGGATATCATCCGTACTACCAAAACCTCAAGCTTACTCATCTCTGTTTTGCCGATAATTTGCTGATTTTTTCAGATTGAAAGAAATGATCTATAGAAGGAATACTTGCGGTGTTTAAAGAGTTTGTTGGGATATCTGGTTTGTGTATAAGTATGGAGAAATCTACGCTATACATGGCAGGTGTTACAAAAGCTACGAGAGATGAGATTCTTGAGGGATTCCTTTTGATACAGGGATTCTTGAGGGATTCCTTTTGATACAGGGACTCTCCCAGTACGTTATTTGGGACTTCCACTTCTGACTAAGAGGATGACAGTTAACGATTACATGCCATTATTGGGGAAAATTAGATCTCGAATTAGTTGCTGGACAGCGATATGTTTGTCATTTGCAGGAAGACTCCAATTAATAGCTTCTGTAATACATAGCCTGACAAATTTTTGGATGTCTGCTTTTCGATTACCGAAATCATGTATCAAAGAAATTGATAAACTTTTTGCGGCTTTTCTTTGGTCGGGGCCAGAACTAAACACACGGAAGGCAAAGATTTATTGGCGAGATGTATGCAAGCCAAAGGAGGAGGGTGGCTTAGGTTTGAGATCACTCACGGTTGTCAACAAAGTAAGCTCTCTCAAGTTAATATGGCGTATTCTGTCTTCATCTTCATCTTTGTGGGTTGATTGGATTCATATGTACTTAATCCGGAAGAGATCTTTATGGTCAGTAAAAGAAAGCTCGTCTCTTGGTTCATGGGTGTGGAAAAAGCTACTGAAATACTGAGATCTTGCAGCTTCTCTAACGAAACTCGAAGTCCCTAGTGGAATCTCAACGTCATTCTGGTATGATGACTGGTCTCCTCTGGGAAAGCTTATAGTTCATACGGGTATTCGATGATGTATAGACCGTGGAATAGACATTCACTCATCCGTAAAGAAGGTACATACTTAAAACTCATAGAAGGCGTCGACATAGAGTGGAGATCTTGAATGCGATTGAAGATATAGTTTGTGCGCAAAAACAACATGGTAGTTTGGAAGCAGCTGATGTGACTCTATGGCGACAACAAGGAGATAATTTCAAACCTAGATTCAGTTCGAAACAAACTTGGAATCAAATTCGTGCATCACAACCGGTTTAACACATATATGTAAAGTATCGGATATTATTGTTAGCATGTTGTGAGTATCATATATTATTGTTAGCACGTTAACATATACGATAATTGTATTAACAATATAATAAACAAATATCCGCTAACTATATATGTTAACTTGATCTCCCATCTGTATAATTTCATTGCATTTGTGCTAGAAGATTCACCAAGATATGGTATTGAAGGTGGATGATAACTTTGTTCACCGCTAACCTTAGTTATTATCGTTGTCAAATTCAAACGAACAATCATTAAGTTAGCACCGACATTGTTATCATGCATCCATCCAACGTTAACGTTGCTCCCATACGAGATAACATTATTTTATTCGTTGAAAGAAAAATATCTGCAACAATAAAAAATGATAAAAAAATAGTCTATTAGTTTTTATTTAACTAAGGAGCAAGTGGATATTGACACATCATTAAATACTCATGTCAGTTAACATAATTTCATGGGTGATAAACTGGATGACATCAGCGAGTATATGGGTAAAAATGGAATAATTTGCTGAGTTAGAGAGTTGCATCTAATTTCCAAGTATTGGTTGATAGAAACTTAAATATTCCGTCAACTTATGGTATTGAACGAAATGATCCTTGTTTATATTACAATCTTAATTATAGGATTTTTAGCTCAATATGAATGGATAAGTACATAATTAATTATATATTAATGGATAATTGGAAATTACGTAAATAGGAAAGATAATTTTTGTTTTTTACCAAAAATATCTTCTTCTTTCTCTTTATTACTCAAAATGCCATTGATCTGAAAAAGTTGTTTTCTGATGTAGTAAACCGGCGACACTGTTCATCAACAACCCACCAACACTATTCATCCAAGTCTGCAACACTATTCATCACCGGAGAACATAATATTCGATACTTGTTACGGTGCTAACAATAATATATGATACTTTTTACCACACTAACAATAATATTTGATACTTGTTAACATGCTAACAAAAATATCTGATACTTGTTAACGTGTTAACAATAATATCTAATATTTGATAACTTCCCATCTTATGTGTGTTAGCGTGCTAACAATAATATTAACAAGTTTATCATATTATTGTAAGCACGTTACAAGTATCATATATTATTGTTAATACGTTAACATACTATATTAATACATTACAAGTATCACATATTATTGTTAGCACATTAACAAGTATCAAATATTTTTGTTAGCATGTTAACAAGTATCAGATATTATTGTTAGCACGCTAACAAGTATCGAATATTATGTTCACCGGTGATGAATAGTGTCACCGATTTTGGATGAACAATGTGACCGGTTTTATTCATTGATAACACAGTTTTTAGGTTAATGACATTTTATGTAGTTATTTGAAAAAGGGTATTAATAGTTTTTTTATTTCTCTTTCCTACTTACTTAATTTTGAATTAACTTTACTACTTACTTAATTTTCATATTATAATAGATATTGCTATTACTCTTAATTTTATAACTGCTAGGTTTTGCATCCTTTTTAAATATTATTTTGACAAAATCATATGCGACCAATTATATTTATTGAGATATTACTTTGAGTATATTGGTGATTATAATGATATATATATAAAAAAAAATTGCAGTTTTAATCTCATAATTTATATCTAGTTTAAGAGGTTTCAACAGTTTTGTTTTGTATCTATAGACGTCTCGTTTGAAAAACGTATTATTTGGTCGAACACTTATAAGTTAGTTTACCAAAACCAACTAAAAATGTAATAACGTAATCAAACGTTATTTAATAAATATAGTATTGACACGAATATAAAATATTATACATCACATCTTCAAATCAAGAAAATAAGTTTTTTCATCATTTTCAGTTTCATCCTCATTATATCAAGAAAATTAGTAAAGTTAAAAATTATTCTCTTTCCTTAGCTAGTTTAACCAATAATTTTTTTTTGATTTAATCTACTAAATTGAAAACCAAACTAATAAACACCACTCTTGCTTTCAGATTCATGACAACTTTAATTTTGAAACCAAGATAATAGATGAATATAAATGAATTTTGAAACTAATTTAAAATTAAAAAAGATTGACGAATTAAATATATTTTTTGAAAAGATAAATACCAGACTTTTGGCTGGTAGTATATTGGTTGTGGTAATTTTTAAATGATTTTCCAATGATTATACTTCATTTCATCCGATGAGAATGAATAAGTTTTTTTTTATCATATTCGATTTCATTCTCATTATATCTATTTTCTATGAAAACAACAAAAAGCAAGAAAGTCAAAATCTATTCTCCTTCCTTAGCTATTTTAACCAATACATATTTCAATTTAATGTACAAATAGAAAAACAAACTAATAAGCACAACTCTTGGTCTTTTATATATGAATTTTTTTTTTTTGAAACCAAGACAATATATGAATATGGAATGAAATAACAAATAACCAACAAAGTAAATATACTTTTTGTAAGAGATAGAAGCCAGAATTTTTTCTTGTGACATATTGGTTGTGGTAAATTTTCAGTGGTTTTTTAATGATATCATAAACCTAAGCGATGAGGATTTAATTCTCATACTTAAGAGTCATTGCAAATACTATTGAAGTAACAAACATTATTTTGTATATGAAAAAATTAGTTTACACATGGTCATTTCCTTCATTGTAGTCGTCTTTCTCAATCTATAGGTGAATTCTTTTCCATGCCTTTCTTTATTCCTTTTTTATATCCTATTAGAGCATAACTTTGATCAAGAAGACAATTAAGTAGGCAAAATCAATACAATTTACATAAAAATCAGAAAAATCGAACAAATTACATTTATATGTAGGACTTTTTTTTTGTTTTTTTTTAGTTGTTATATTTGTTATTCATTTTCTGATTTTATATTGTAATTATTAAAGAGAATATAAAGAGTATTTTTTTTTCCATCAACATGCATTCAAGATTGTATTTAGTTTCTTTAATTATGAAAATATAAAAAAAAATTTATCATTTGTTAAAATATGAGGTGGACATATCCAGAGGCTCAAACGTTTCTTTTTATTCATAAATTTTGTAAAATTACATTATCCCATTTACTTGTACATCACTGATACTAACCTAAAGTGTTTCTCGAATACAATGCAAGTGGAACACATGTCCACATGGCGTAATTGCCAATGGAATGTTGCACTCAAACTCTCCTAAACAAATTGCACACTCGTCTTCCTTATGCTTAAATAAGAAATTCTCTTTCAATACAGAAACTAACTGTACTGCTCATTGTTGGAATTTTCTGAATCCGAATTCATAACAACATCTGTAGATAGTCACCATCCGAAACATCATTACCCCCTAACTCAACACCTCTAGTACTTACATTCCGTACTAGAGGTTGATTATATTAATAAAACGCAACATGCAATAATACCTAAACATAAAGCTACACTAAGCATAGCATAACCTAGAACCATAAGGATATGGTTTCAAGCGAAAATCCAATATCATAATGCGTAGACATCTAAAAAGTGTTTGCTAATTTGAATAATATTTTATGGAGTAATTCACCTTTTTACGTAATATGGAAATCAAATGTCAAATGTATTCAGTTTTATATAATCAATATATTTATATATCAAATATTTTCAAAACATCGAATTAAATTTAATGATAGGTTTGTTTTTAATTAAGATTATATCAATACATTGTTACAATTGAAAAAACAAAAGGTCTACTGGTGGTAGCACGGATCGCTTTAGTCGACTCTAGACTAAAGTCATACCAACAAGCCTGCATCGGCACGGTTCAAACAACATTAAACGTCGGAACAGTATTCGTAACGCTGTTTCCAAACTTTAATGTTTCTCTACAAGATCCGAATCTGCTCAAGACGCTGAAGGTTCAACTACAAATCATAGGAGCGCCTATGCAAGAAAAAAGCGTTGTCGCAACGCTACATCACCAAATCGTCTACCGTATTCAAGACCATGCTCTTGATCTTATTCTACCCTCATCTGACGAAGCGCTTTATCTCGAAGTCTCATCAGCATCGCAAGCGCCAAGCACTACTCAGATACCTCGACAAATCTCCCGAGAAGAGTTAGTCAAGAAAATACCAGAATCATGGGTAACGAGCTATGAAATGCTGCATCAAGCATCTGAAACACCGATCCAAACATCCGAAGTAAGCTTCCACTCACGCAATGATGGAACGACGGAGATCAAGTTTGCCAAACCAAGATCATCTTCGTTTCGGAAGCAACTGTTCACACAATTTGCTATTCAAATTGAAGAACACGAATTCCAAGGTCCATACAAAGAACATAATCCGAAACCAATCTCATTCGGTTAATACGGACAAATAGTATATCCTATCAAA
Organism: Eutrema yunnanense; assembly: GCA_002933935.1. Classification (NCBI taxonomy): domain Eukaryota; kingdom Viridiplantae; phylum Streptophyta; class Magnoliopsida; order Brassicales; family Brassicaceae; genus Eutrema; species Eutrema yunnanense. The sequence continues at coordinate 90,156 of PKML01043603.1, read as the reverse complement.
GACGAAGACGGCCATCAATATTTCGATGTCTGCTCCTGCTCGGCCTGCATTGAAGATTCCTATGAATCTGATGACGAAATTCGCCAGCGACGTAGAAAGAAAAAAGATCCCCTATACAAGAGATATCTTGAAGGAGATCCTATAGTCGGTCCTCTCGGCGAAGGCAATGGACGGTACGAATACATAGTCCAATACTCAGATATAAAAAAGTCATCCGAGCAAGAAATCATGATGATAGGAACAGATAACTTTCCTCCAGCGGAGGATTTTATTACGGATAACATATCCCACTCCCCAAAGGTACTTTCCAAAGCGATCAACCCCTCTGGGCCCGATCAACTAAGTCAGGGAGAAAAGGTTCTCAATTGGCAATCTGAAAACACCATGGCTCAGAACCAACTGCTTACTACGATTAATCATAAAATCGATCAGTTTGCAGAAGGATATACCAAAAGATTAAGCGTTCTTCAGAACTCAATCTCGGAGATCCACAATCGACTCGATACTCTCCATCAAGAAATGATGTCTATGGCCCAGCACATGATGGTCAATACCTCTCAATTCCAAGGGAAAGAAGCTGAGATGACTAATCTCAGATTTCAATTAAAAGACCTCCAACGATGCCTCGAGAGTATGGTCCAACAACAAAACTCCTCCAACGCGTACCTTCCTCATCTAGGAAGCCTGTCAACAACGATGCCCATGCATCCAGGATCTTACTCCTCAGGATTCCTTTCAGGAGAACAATACGGAAAGACAAGACACCCGGTCCCCGGATTCTTATCTTCAGATGAAGCGTTCACATCGCGATACGGTGTCACTCCTACAAGCGAGTTCAAACCAAGGCCCGTACGAGAAAGAGCAAGGAGACAAAAGGAATCAGAATTACGTGTCAACCCTACAAAAACCCACAAATCTGCTTCCTCTCATTCTAGTCAAGGTTCTCTCGAACATGATAAAAGAAAAGGGAAGGATATAGGCATGATCGAGTCTACGGAATTTTCAATGTCCAATCTACTGGATCACCTAGCGGAACAAGAAAAGGAACCGAAAGGGTCTGAATACACTCGAACGCAAGAGTCAGCTGATGTTCCATAGCCAACACCGATGATCATTCACTTCTCAGACTCAAGCTCCTCTTATAGAAGTGACTCTGAATAAGAATCCCTACCAAAGCAATTCGCTATTGGAGAAACATCAAAAAGAGAACCAGATATAGACGTAGTGGTCTCTGACAATGACGAGATGAATAGAATACCTTTCCAAGAACAAGAAAGGCCATCAAGATAATTCGCCTCAAAAGTCGTAACATTCACGTTCGGCGAAATTCCCTTCGAAAAATGGAATGGCCGATTGGATGAATTACACGCATGGTTGAACTCTGAGGCTATCACTTCATCATCATTACTCGTCATACAACAGTTCACTGCACGATTTTCAGGTGCACTTAAAGAATGGTGGAATTCGCTTGGCGAATATAGACAGCAGCAAGTCTACCAAACCACTATACCGTTACTTCTTGGGGAAATTCACCGAGAATTCATACGCACCCCGAGCCACCTCAAAGATCAATTACAAGAAGAATACTTCGCAGCGAAATGTTGTTCGCTAAAGAAAAGAGATCTTTCGAAGCATTTCGAGAGACAAACATGGAGGTACTATGCGCTAAATGGCCTCAATAACCCGAGTCTGAAGCAAGTCTACCTCTCCTCTATTGATGATTATCTGAGCCAACAAACAAAGCTCAACATCAGAGAGCAAGGCCAATCGGTGGAGGAATTTTCCATCGGACAAATCCAGCAATACGTCTTCAGAACGCTCGATAAACTTTGCAAACAAAAGGAATTCTGGACGGAATTTATGGATAATTCGAAACACTTATCCAAAGTTTGCGCAAGACCAGATCTATCAATCAAGTGTTCCAAGTCCAAAAAACACTGCTCGTGTGAGGGAAGGAGAAAAACTCGTTGTTTCCAAAAATCGGCAAATAAACCCCACTTTGGGAGATTCGGGCGCAAACGGTTCTTCAAAAAGAAGCAATCATTCAGGAAGGAAACAAAGTGTTTTCTGTGCCACAAAGAAGGGCATTTTGCCAAAAACTGTCCAAACAGTTCAAAAAAGAAGAGACAGTATCTCATCAGCTCCATATCCGATCTTGCCAAAGACATCGATCTTGATAATCATGATCTCGAATCAGTACATTCTTATGACAGCGATGAAAAAGATGCGATCTGCAGCGACTCAGATTCCGATGTCTCGGAGTCCTACGACGAAGAGGAAGAGTGCTGCTTCAAGATTACTCAAACGCCTCATATTGAAGAGATACAATCTCCACATCTACTAGTGACAATCTTCGATCCTGCAAAAAACGAAGATCCGGTCCATGCTATTGCCTTCATAGACACGGGAGCCCACACAACAATAATGAATCCCAAGGTACTTTCACAATCCATGTGGCGCCCGTACCAGCAAGAATTCAGAGTGGCAAATTCAAGATCGTTATCGATCAAGCTCAAATCGAAGCCAATCACCATTGAGCTATTTCCAGGATGTCAAATAACTACAGAAGTCCTAGGCTCTTCCGCACCCGGAAAAGACGTAATTCTGGGATGGGATTCATACTATGCGTTAAAAAGGAGTTTCGACATTTCGATCGAGCCAAGTGGAATAAGATGGAAATATTTATACAAAGCCTTCACAACAATACCCCGGCTGTTCACAATCGAAGAACTTCCATCCCCAGAGTTCAACAAGATCAAAGAAGAAATCACAGCAAATTCATGTGCAAACTCTCACACCGAGTTTCTTCAAATATGCAAAAACCCACTGTGGTTAAATCAGGAGTTCTTCGTGTCACTACCATTCAAAGAAGACATCCACACGATGCCGACAAAGACGAGTCACGCAGGAATGCCACCCGCACTACTTAAACAAGCAAATGAAGAGTGTGATTAACTAGTCAGCCAAATGGTAGTCTCATCGACCAAATCTCCATGGGCGTGCAAGGCATTTTACGTCAACAACAGAGCTGAACATGCAAGAGGAAAGCTAAGGCTAGTCATCGACTACAAACCGCTAAACCAATACCTCCAAGATGTCAAATTCTCGTTGCCAAACAAAAGGGCACTATTTCAACATCTTCAAGGTGCAACGATCTTCTCAAAGTTCGATATAAAATCCGGTTTCTGGCAAATCGGTATTACACCAGAAGAAAGGTATAAAACAGCTTTATGCCTACCCAATCGTCATCTTCAATGTAATGTCTTACCATTCGGCCTCAAAACAGCGCCATCATTATTCCAACAATCCATGTTACGCATTTTCAAGCCTCTACTCCATACGGCCTTGATATACATTGATGACATTCTGTTATTCTCTTCGAGCCACGAGGATCATATTCAAACTCTCCGACAATTCCAAGTCATAGTGAAGACACATGGAATAATGCTCTCGGCCCGAAAGATGTTTATAGCCCAGCCCAACATCGAGTTCCTTGGGATGCATATTGCTAATGGGCAATTTGCCCCGCAGGCCCATCTAGCCACGACATTTCTCGAGTTTCCTGACAGCGACCTCTCGAGAAGACAGGTTCAACAGTTCCTTGGGGTGATCAATTACCTAAGTGACTTTATCCCGCAACTTTCGCAACTGACACGCCCACTACAAAAGATGCTGTCCAAGAATCCTCCTTTATGGGCAAAAGGACAAACAGAGGCGGTCAAAAGGCTAAAGCTATAAATACAAAAGCTGCCACCTTTAAAGATTCCCTTCGAAGGCACGCGTGTTCTACAAACAGACGCAAGCGATAAGTATTGGGATTCTGTCCTATTCGAAGAAATTAATGGGAAATGTCAAATCTGCGGATACAAAAGTGGACGTTTTAAAGATTCCGAGTTGCATTATCACTCCACCTTCAAAGAAATCTTAGCTGTCAAAAGGGCCATTGAAAAATTTGAGTTCCATCTGATTGGACACAAATTTCGTATAGAGATGGACATGTCATCTTTTCCAAAAATGCTACAGTTTAAGCAAAAGATGGTCCCACATCAACAATTATTGCGGTGGAGCGAATGGTTTTCAAAGTACGACTTCGTTTCCGTCTATTTAAAGGGCACGAAAAATATTCTCGCCGACATGCTCAGCAGAAGTCCTCTAAAGGAAATTCATATGATGGCAAGCTCCTCCGCGACCGAAAGAGAATATTACGATTTTAGTGCCAACATGCCCGAAGATGTTCATCAACTTGTCAACATGAAGATCATTCATGAACATCTCAAAGAAAGAATTTTCAGGTCGATCATCCTATCAAAATATGGCGTCAAATGTCAATACATCGCGCCATTAGGAATCCACCTAGACCATCCGTTCGCTCATCTCTACAGAATCGAGAGTACCGAAATACCAGAGGAAGTCCTATGTTTCCTTTGGTATATATGTTCAGTATACACCATTGGCATCTCCTTCGACATACATTGGCTATACCAATTCATCAACTCGTGTCAGGGACACAAGGATTTCCTCTCTACGTTCTGAACATGGTTCGCACCATTAAGTGCATGGAGCGGTAAGCTGAGGAGGTCAGCAAAAACCGTGAACATATCATACAAGAAGCTAAAAGGACAACTCAACCCTTTCTTCAATCCTCACACGATATACTTTTTCCATCGCCCCATTCAAGTCAACGTCAAAACCAACAAAATGCACGCGCTACCAAAACTTATCCACTACGACGACTTCAAACGGGGTGTTCGGCCAGATTTCAACGTCTATGACAACAAGGGATTTGAAAGCTTCCAGACTCATGCATTTTGCCTCAACAGTGCTAGACAAACGTTCCCCATTCTGTTTAGTTTGAATTGGAACTACTATCCTATAGACTACCACATGAGTCTAGACGAAGATCTACAGTTCTTCGAAAGCAAACCAACCCGGAAGCAAATCTTACCAAAATTAGCGGTTCCAGAACCTGCTCCAGAAGCTAACCCTCCGGAATATTTCCAGGATGCTCAATCTCCAGACGATTCGATGAACATTGACGAGATCGGGAAAAGGTTCGGTTTATCTAATGACGAACCACATGAAGATTTTGAAGAACCAGAAGTCAAGTACGAATGTCCGGGAGAATACTACGGCTGCTGCGACGAGCATATCATCGAGTTCGAAATAGATCATTGAAGTTAAATCTCAATGTATCTACTTGTGTATAATTATGTGTGTGATGTAAGTGATGATGTAATCGCATAAATAATGTATAACAGGTGTGATGTAAGCGATGATGTAATCGCAACTAGGTGTGATGTAAGCGATGATGTAATCGCATAAATAATGTATAATAGGTGTGATGTAAGCGATGATGTAATCGCTGAGGTAAGCGCTTATGTCAGCGCACTATACCTCCACTATATATATATGTGTGTACCCCCTTGAGAAAGAACAACTCATATTTTCCCTTAAAACCTCTCTCTAAAAACCTCTCTTTATGAGTCTTTAAACTCTCTCTAGTTTTCAGACTTCTCTACATCTTTCATAAGCTCTGGTTACTTTCTCTCATCTCATGAGTTGCGATTCTGGCGCTGTGTGCTTTCAATGAGCGTATCGTTTAACCGATACGACGGTCAATACGACGGTTGTGTGAGTCAACACGACGGTTGTGGGCGGAGATAAGGTTCCTAACAGTGGTTGAGCCAAGGCTAGAGAGTGCCGCTTATGCTCCTTTTACTTGGAACTTATCGAATCCCATAGCTATCAACATGGCTCTCACGATCTTCAACACGACTTAGTCGTTCGGTTTCTCGTTTACTCATGCACCTCTGTATCTGGTATAAAAACAAAAAATTAGGCATAATATATGAAAAATATGAGCAAAATTTAATAAAAATAATAATAAATATTAGCATGTTTATATTCTCATTTTTAATTGCTTCCTTAAGATTGAGGGCCCTGTTGGGCATACATAACCCCCCTTTTGATTGGTGAATCAGAAAGTGATACGTGTCATGCTAGATTAGATATAGGGATGTCAATCGGGCTGGCCCGGCCTGGCTCGAAACTCATAAAGCCCGGCCTAGTCCGAAAAAAAATCGGACCTATATATATATTCTAAAGCCCGGCCCGAACATGGCTATAGGATTTTTCAGGCTTTTCTTTGACATATATAAATCGTATATAGAAATATCATTGAAAATATATAAATAATGATTTTAAAAATATGAAGTAAATAGAATGAATGATAATGTTACTTGGATCACAAAACGTAAACTCATCCAACCAAGTGTGTGTACAAATCAATGCTTCAACGTGTCCAGGTAGAAGACGATTTCTATATTTATTCAAAACATGTGCACCAATACTAAATGTAGAGTCTGAGATTTATAGTAAGACAAAATTAGGAAATTAGGGTTTTCGATCAATGAAAAATATATAGGAAATACTCCATGTTTTAAAAAGTTAAATTTTTAAACAAAACTCAGTTAAAATGTTTATCTCCGGGCTTTTCGGGCCGGCCCGAGTCCGGTCGGGCTAAGGCCGAAAAATCCACTAGCCCGATTGGCCTCAGCCCGAAAGGCCCAATTTTTTTGGGATTATATATTGAAGCTCGAACCCGGTGTTTTTCAGGGTCGGGCCGGGTCGGGCCGGGTCGGACCTAGGGCTTTAACCCTAATTGACATCCCTAATTAGATGGTCACTTAACCTAAAAGTGCACCACCTCAAGAGGGTATGGTTACGAGGTGATAGTAGGATTTATACTAATCAATTACTCAAATCCCACTCATGTTGTAGCGCCCGTGTTCCGGGAATTGATTATGGGAGGAAGAATGATTAATTCCTGAGGGCAGTATCGATCGATACTGGTGAGCATCGATCGATACCGGCCGGGTTCGCTAGTGGTTATCTTCTTCTCTATCTTCTTTCGAGTATAAAAGCTTATCCTTGGGATAAGGATGAAGCAGAAAAGGAAGAAGGGTCGAGAGGCAGAGAGAGAGGAGGAGAGAAGAAGAGAGAAAGAGAGCGGAAGCTTTGCGGAGCTTGGATCTTGCGAGATCGAGAGGTTGGAGCTTGTGAGAAGCTCGGAGGAGAGCTTGGGAGAAGCTTGGCTTGGGGCGTGAGTTGGTGAGAAGTGGGAGAGATCTTCTAGAGCTCGTTCCATCGTGTCTAAAGGTGAGTTGGGACCAAAGGTCAGCATAAAAGTTAGTATGATAGTTGTTAAGCTTTGTTGATGCTGTCTATGTGTAGTTCTGGCGAGTTCTGGGTGAGTTCTCGCGGTGGTTGTGGTGAATCGCAGGGAGTATCGATCGATACCATGCGAGTATCGATCGATACTGGCCCTTTGGCGGTGGTCTCGAGTTCTGTGTGGATAGACTCGAGGGTTTGTGTTTCGAGGTGTTAAGTTGGTGTCGTGTGGCATCGATCGACACCAGGTGTGGTGTTGGGTGTCGATCGATACCAGGCCCTTGAGTGGGTACCGTGTGCTGTGGGGCGTCGATCGATACCATGTGTGTATCGATCGATGCCGGTTGTGGCTTCGTGCCGGGAAGTTTTAATTGTGTGAGTTAATTCTTCGTGTTGTAATAAGTATTGTTTGTGCTTATTGGTGGCCTGTTGTTGGGATGATCAATCTCACTCAGCATTTGGTTAGCCAAATGTTGATGCATCACTTTTGTCGATGCAGGTAAAGATTAAGGCGGGATCGTGGAATCGAGGCGGTGAAGAGGGGATGATTAGGACCCGGGAGTTGTTCCGCTGTTGGGGTATCGGTCGACACTATGGGAGTATCGGTCGATACCAGTTGTAGT